>VDFB02281492.1:434658402-435015016 GCA_007258455.2 Sequoia sempervirens | reverse complement strand
AATAACACCAACAACATCATCATCAAACTTCACCAGCTTTGAACCGTGTTCTAATTGCTAACAACCATTACCAAGCTATTCCAAATTTCGTGCAAAGAACACGAATCAAAAGAGCCCTAACTTCTTCATCAAAATTTACTTTTAGAGAGGTTAATTGACTAGTGACCATATTAAACTCATTCAAATGATCAGTAACTGACCCACCTTCTACCATTTTCATATTAAATAAACGCTTCATAAGAAATACCTTATTCGAAGCGGAAGGCTTTTCATATAACTTTGTCAGGGTTTCCATCAAATCTTGAGTTGTCTTTGCTGTTGTAATATTGAATGCCACTGATTATGCCAGGAATAAATGAACACTGCCAAGAGCCTTTCTATCCAAGATCTCCCAGTCCTCATCTGACATTGCTGCAGGTTTCTTGGCTTTCCCTTCCAATGGTCGCCATAAATCCTTCTGATAGAGATAGTCCTCCATCTGCATCTTCCATAACTGATAGTTCTGCCCATTAAACTTCTCAACCTTCTTACCCTCGTCTTCCATTACTCCCACTCAACCACGAGACCTTCACATAGACGATAATCAAAACACAACCTCGCTCTGATACCACTTGTTAGGGTTAGAGATGGCAAATCTAACAATTAAATGCAGATTTTATATAAAAACAGAGAAACTAAAACATACACAGAATAAATCATAACACAAAGATTTCACGTGGTTCACCCAATCTGGGCTACATCCACCAAATCACAGCCATCCAACACTTTTATTATCCAATGTAAAACCTATTACAATCTTGCGAATAATCATGTTTTTCATCATACTGTAACCCCCATCCCAACCCCTTTTAACAAGCTTTTTAGAAGCTTCCAGAATTAGGGTTTTACAAAGTCGGTTTTCTTTCTTTTTCAGAGATTTTTCCTTTTTCACTGATAGTATACCATGGGCTATATAGTATAGCATGATCAGTCGCCACATACCAACATTTAATTGAATATTTTTTCTTTAATCAAGTTTTGAATTGAAACCAATTATAATTCAGACATAGCGCGATCGTATAACGCGTAAATTTTTTTGTATGTATCGAAATTCAATTTTTTTTCTTTGTTGGATCAAGGACTTCAATATCTGGTGCACTAATATTTTGATTTTTTTTTTTAATAATCGCTATTTTTCCACATGTGCAGAACATAGAGCTTGATTTTCAGTGAAAAACCTACATTCATGAGAAATAAAAAATAAATATAATAATAAAATTAAATTTGTTTAAAATTATACTTTTTGGGAAGCTTATAATAAGGACTACATACTTACAAAAAATAAATTTTAAATTAATTCATTTTATCCCACAAAAGGTAAATCAAAAGTGGTTTTTTATCAGCATTTTGATAGGTGTAAAGGAGACTCTGTTATAGGTATGGTATAAAACTAGCGGGCTTCTATCCAAGTGGGTTTGATTTAAGGTAGTTTGATCAAACCCTCTTCAATTAGAATTATTTAAATGGAACCTTTTAAGGCTTAAATCATTATATTTTCTAAAAATATGTGATTTCAGCAAAGATTAGTTCCTCCCAGAAATTGCAAACCAGCTTTGTGGGATCACCTAGTAGAGGTACGACTATCTAATGCATCATAGTAAAAAGCTTCAGCAACAACATCATTAACAACACATGGGGGTTGTAACCTAGACTAAGCTTGATGGAATCTATTGTTGAAGTATCTTATGGGCTCATTGAATTTTCTCTTAACTAATATAAATTTCTTGTACAATTCATTAGGACTAATGGAAATTTTAAAATTTTGCAAGAAAGAACTTTCCATTTCACAACAATTGGTAATTGAGCTGGAAGGAGTGGTTGTACCAGTATAATGCTTCCTCACCCACTGAAATGGAAATAGTCTACATACCACATCTTCATGATGAATTCATCTATCTTGAAGAGTAGTTTGGAAAATCCTAATATATTCTTCAGTAGTCTGATTAGGGTCATTGACATGGAATTTAGAAGAAAATTACTCAAGATTTTAGGGGCATGCAATTATAATGGTTGAAAAAAATGGCAATGGGTTATTTCCAAGGAAAGCCATTGCTGGTGGTGGAGGTAATGTTTAATTTATGGCTTCCTAATATTACTGAATAGCAATGGGGGAGTGTTCAGAATATAAAGATGAAGAACTGGATGATGGGGAAGATGGAGGAGATGGTTAGATGGGTGAAGATGATGAAGCTTCACCTCTCTTAGTCCTTCTTGAGATTTTTGAGGATTTTAACTCTTGCAAGTCTCCTTTATGTGTTGTAGATATAGTTTCTCTTTGGAATATTTGGGGAGACAATAATAATAGAAAATTCTCTATCTTTGTTAAACAATCCCTCCTTTTAGCACCAATCTATTGATCATGTTTCTAGCACTGCAACAACTCAGACATAATACAAATATCCTATCTCACAGATTGAAAGGTAAATTTCTATCAACAAGCCTCAAGAAACAACCCCAAGGTCTCTAATGTTAGGTATTGACAATGAATAAACAACTTAGTGAAAATGTGATTTGTTGGTAATTGCAAGGGGCATTTATGGTCAAACAAAGGCTAAAGCTCTAAAATCAACAATGAGGGTTTTAAAGATGTGAAAATGAGAACAAACCCTAAATTCTTTCAAACTTTCATCAAAGGTAGCAGTTGAATGATGCTTTACAAATCCTACTCTAACAATGATTTTAAAAGAAATATCAAAAGATTAGGGTTTAGAGAGAAATGTAATCTAAAACATAGGATCACTTATGAAAATAACAAAGCATTCAAAGTGGACCAATCTTCCAAAACCAATCCTTTCTTAACCAATATTAAATCTATAGTATCACAAGAATAGTGCAATCTCCAAAGGTATTAAATATTTTCATATTGCAAAGATTCAAACATTCATCCAAAAATTTTAAATGCATAAACATCCACAATTGAACTTGAGTGCAACAAAGAGTAGGCCAAGGATAACTTTACACAATAATCTACAATCAACAAATTGCTAAAAGTATGGACCAAAGATTCCTCAACACCTTAAATACTTTATCATAAACATGAAAGAACTATAACTAGCTTTAAATCTAACCTTTTACTTTAAACAACATATAATAGATTTGAAACATGTGAACCATGAATAGATGAAACAACACAAAGAAGAGCACCAAAAGAATAATTTCTTCAATTGCATTCACTTCACAAATTTTTTTCAACAATTCTAGTATCTCTTCTTCTACAATGATTAGCTTGGGCTTCAATTGTTCTTTCAATCGACCAGGAGCACTTGGTTGTTCTATTTCTATGTCACCCTGAGAAATACTTTTCTTCTTTTGATCCTTAGGTTGATTTTCTTCAATGTTCTCTACATTTTTATCAATATTCTCTTAGCTTTTCTATTCTTTATCCTTGTCTTCATCTCTAGATAAATGTGTTTCTTCTTTATTAGGAGACTGTGAACACATTTCTTCTACTTTCTTTGGCTCTTTCTCTTCTCCTTTATCACTTTGTGATCAAGAGGCCATTTTTTCTAATTCTACTCCAAGATTACCAAGTTCTCCACTCTTAGGAGTTGTTACTTCTTCTTCTTCTTCTTCTTCTTTTCCAGGCTCATTTGAGACATTACCTTCATCCATTACAAACTCTACCTCTCCTTTATCATTCTAATCTTGCACATTTTGTGAAGGAGATAGCGGACGACTATTGTTTCCTATAACTGCTCTCTTAGTATCCTCAACTTTTTCAACTAGTGACTCTCTAACATTCACCTTAGGTTCTTCAACAATATTTTCAACATTTTCTACAACTGGAAGATAAACCTTTTTCTTTGGAGAGTTCTTTGTAGTATATACTTGTGTTCTTTCTCTAGAACTCTATATTTCAATTACCTTGTCTTGATTTGTATCTCCTTCACTAGCCTTTGTTTTCTTAGACCTTGTTATCTTCTCTCCTTCAATGATAATCCTTCATTTATTAGAAGGTTGGGCTTTTGATTCTTCTTCTCTAGTAGTTTCATTTTTTTATTTTCTCCTCTTGGAGATTGGTTATCTTTAAGCTCTTTGTCTTTTGTTTGACCCTTGAGTTTTCTCTTGATTACAATATGTGCTACTTCTATATCCTCCTCATGAGGAACTACAATATTATCCCATGTGTTCTCATTTTCCTCCTCTGAATGGGAGTCTAGATCTCCTAGTAAATCAAATGTGAACTTTGTTCCTATTGCTTCTAGCTCGAATACTTTATTCTTGACCCACTGCTTGGAATATCTCAACACTGGAGTAGTAATTTGATCTAGGTCAACAACCTCATCTTCTAACCAATTGATAGCAGGGAGTGGCTTATTTTGAAACTAAATGTAATCATGATGTTGGACTAAATCTTCTTCATCATCCACTTGATTTTTCACATTAACCACTCCATGGAGCCTTATTAATTTCAAATACAACCTTGAATATATTTTCTTTATTACTTCAAACTCATCTCTACAATTTTCCCAATAATCCTCAACATGGTCATTGGGCCTGTATTCCCTGTTGGCCATCCTTTATGCAACTCCATAGGGATCATAACTTCCTTTATTTGAATGAGAATAGAAATGGAGATAAGCCATCTATTTCAAAATGATGTGAACTTTGTATGGAAGGATAAGCCTCTGCACTACCAATCCTCAAGAGGAAGTTACCTCCAACCCCTATTTTATGCATCTCTTTCAAAATGGAATTAAATGCAACTAACTATCTTGTAAACTCAAGTAATATGTGTTTGTCAATACGAAATCTAGGAAGCTTGTATGGAACCTTTGGAGATCCATGTACTTTGATATAAGTGAACTTTGGAAATTGAATGAACCAGAATCTATATTTTTTGATTAGATCAACTGCTTGATATTGTGACATTGAGTGCCTCTTGTAGAGTTCTTGTTATATACATGATGAAAGCATCATTCACCCTTCTAAAATTGGAATAATTGAAGTTTAGTTGAGGATAAACATCATAGACTCTATCCTAACCAATTATCCCTTTATAACTCAAGCCCTTGTACTTAATAGTCCTCAAAAGCATATATACAACATATGAGGTCATTGTGAATGTTTTAGTGTCTTCTACACTTATCAATTGGAAATCCAAATTATCACTAATGGTTCCTACCCAATAAAAATGAATTCCATTCTTAATTTGCAATATCATATGGAACATCCATTATTCAAATATGAAAGCTTTATCCAAGCCTACCACCCTACTAAGAAGAGAGATTATGTCATTGTACTCCACATTGAAGTCACTCCTATGCAATTTTTTTGGAAACTTAGAGTATTGTGACTTTGGCTTCTCAATCCAAGACCTATTCATGATTTCCAATGCCTCAGCTAGATTAGAATCATATAATTGTTGGTTTGTTTACAAATTCACCTTCACTAACTTCTGGTGTGAACCAATATTTAAAGCCTTAATAATAGAATCTTTATCCAGATTTTCCATTATCCTACCTTTAGGACCAACAATCACCCTCTTGTTTGAGTCATAATGTTTTGCACACTCCATGTTTAACTCTAGGCATTGTACTAAAGGTGGGAATCCAACAGCTTGTGCCAACCCTATATGTACTAATATCTGAGCTAGAGGAGTAGGTGTATTGCAGTACATTCTTTGCTCGAAGTCTTCATAATCTACATGACCCATATTGGTGTCTCCAAAATTTTCCCATGTTGATATAATCTTGGACTATGGCCTCATGCCTTTGAACTTGTACTTCATCCTTTCATCTCTAGTTGTCAGATTGTCTTTAGTTGGATTAGTAGATTTCTCCCTACGACCCTTTCCTTTGTTGGATTTTTCCTGCATTTGATTAGAAACAACCCATAATTACCTTAACACTAAGATAAATTGATCATTATAACATAATTGCATCGTTAAATTTAGAATTGAAGAATATATGCAACATATAACCACCTCTAAATAATCATTAAATCCATTAAAACAAGTTGAAAATCCTTGAAATCAAATCGAAAAAAAACCTTGGGTTTTTCCCTACCTCACAGATCTTGACCTTGGATGGATTTTTGATGAATCCAACCCGTCACATATTTCATGAAGGGACTAACTCTTGGGAGTTCCATGCCTAGGTAGATTCAATGAACAATGAAAACTTTGTCAAACTTAAATCATAAGATATTCTTAAGATCATGAAACTTACCTTATGTCCTTCCCAAAATCAAACTCAACATTCATTAGGAATTTTATGGACACAGGGATTTTAAGCCCTCATGGATTTAGGGAATCTAGAGCATCATAGATTCCGCAAAAGGATGGGAGTTCAGGTTTTTTGGGAAAATGTGGATTTCACGAGAGTTAGAGAACTCGAGAAATATATAACCAAGAGAATTTCATAAAGGACATAATCTTGGGTTTTCTGCTTGGAAGTGGATTACCCAAAGGAACAAGATTCTGATTTTCCACGTAGAGGTAGATTCCTGAATAAATGGCTTCACGCACTTAGGAGCTAAAGAACTAAGTGAAATATTTACAATTCAAGTTTAACTCCATGAACTAATGGTCAATGAAATCAAAATGCTTGAATCTCATACTAGGGTTCAATCATCACACTCCAATCATGCTCTATGATCCAATTTAAACTAGAATCTGCAAGAATAACCACTAATTTCCATCTTCAATATCATGAACATCTTTGGCTTCAAATTCATGATATTCACAATCGGAATGCACCATTAAAAGATCAAAATTTTAAACCCTTAACTCTTAACAAAATGATACCCTAGTTAAATGAATTTGAATGCAAAATAAACAATAAGTGAAACAAATTCGAAGCTAGAATTAACATGAAAATGATAATAATCAATTAAAGAGAAACCCTTGTGAGATCAAATGTAGGTGAAATAAACTTAAAATCACTATAACGAAATCAAATAAGCAATATAATGCAAATTACGACCTTGAACTTGCAGCATCAAAATTCCAATACGTTCTAAAGACTTGACATTACAATTTATTTTAGAAAACAAGTTTGAAACCCTACCTTTTGACCTAGGAAACCAATAATGGTAATCCAAATGCACACTAGGAAGCCCTAGTTGACGACTTGTGGACTGCCCTAGTGTTGATGCCCAAATTCACACCTTAGAAATGCTGAAATGCTCCAATGCTCTCCAAAAATACAATACTTAAAATGAATAATGAAAATTAGGTGCAAAGGTATATAAATCAAATGACCACTTTGAATTAATGACAAGGTATTTCAATTGCAAAACCCATAAATGCGCTAACAAGACATTAGCCGAAGTTTAGGGAATTCAAAGACTAAAGGATTAAGTGAAACCAAGAAGGCTTGAGGAATAAGTGTAGGGATGGATTTAGCGAACGCTCAAACCTTTGGAAAATTTGGCATGTCTAGGTTTTAGTGAGCCTCTAATCTCTTGGGTAATCCACCTAGGGACGGATTTAGCAAAACTCTCCCAAGCTTGCCGAATTTGATGCCAAAGTAAAATTTACATGTGTATACACCTAAAATCCGTTAGGATACTCATTTAATTAAATACAAGCTATTTAATTAATAAACCTCTCATTTCATCTACTTATAAATGAATTCTAAACTTATTTATATGGTTCATATTTTCTATTTCTTCCACCTTAAATCACATTCCTCTAATTTTAATTAAATATAGAAATTCCAATAGTTTGTTTTATTTAATTAATATCTTCTCACTAAATTTGAATAATTCAAAATTTGAATTTAGTCACATGTCTCCAACTTTTCCTCTTGCCACATCATCAAGTGTCTCATGAATTTAAATATGCTTAATATTTAAATTGGAATTATCCTCAACAAATTTTCAAACAACCTTGGACACTTGGCTCTTCCATTTCATTTATTCTTCCAAACACTTGGAAAAGTGCTCTTTTAAAGGGAACCATTTCCATGATTCCCTCTAACTTCTTCCTTCTCCATTGTTCATCTCTCTAGCTGAAATCTTGACCATCGGTTGCTGCCACATCACAATATACCTTGGAAGTCCTATAAATACAACATTATTCTACAACATTTGACATCCCATCTTTGAGAAAACTTACTCTATAGAAATTACATTTAAGAATTTGAGCATTTAGAGCATTGGAGCATTTAGCATTTAGCAATTTTAGAATCATTTATTTTAGAATCATGTCTTAGTTCATAGCTGTATTTTTATTATCATAGTAGCTTCATACAACATCATTATCATAGCATAATCTCCATTTTTACACAATAGCATCAATATCATTATCATGGCATCAATCATGTAGGAATTAGATTCTTTCATTTTATAGCATCTCATTTCTTAGGGTGTCATCCAAAGAGTCTAGTACATACACAAATATGAGAGCACTAATGATTTAGAGGATCCTTGAGAATAGAAAACAATGGAATGGTTTTGAGGAATAGTTTTATCAAGTTTATTTGCTATTTCAATTTCCTTAATGTAAATGTTTCATTGATTGTGTGGCTTTATTACTTATTTAATCGTATTACACAATATCACACAATACATTTTCGCACCCACTGTGGGGCCTAGCCTCATTTTTTAACTTTTTCCAGAAATTTGCTTACAGATCCAGACATGAACTTCTATGTAGTGCATTCGTGATTTCTTTCAACACACATGAAACATCTTCTGGCACATCTCATCTTTGTTACAAAGCATCCAGTCTATCTTTTAGCACATCCAGTCTATCTTTTAGAGCATCTAGTCTATCTTTTAGCGCATCGAGTCTATCTTTTAGAGCATCCAATCTATCTTTTAGAGGATCCATTCTATCTTTTAGCACATCCAGTCTATCTTTTAGAGTATCTAGTCTATCTTTTAGCGCATCCAGTCTATCTTTTAGAGCATCCAGTCTATAATTTAGAACATACAATAGTTCTTTTAGCTCATCTATGTGATATTTTGGCACATATGGTTAATGTTTTGGTGCATCTAGTTTACTTTATAGAAATTAAAAATTAGAAGAATTGATCAATATTTTCTATGTTACTAGTGCTTAATACATTGGTCAAAGACAATTATATGAAAAGTTACTGATGGTGTTTGCAGGGGTTGGCATTTTATTGCTTTCTTTTGATTAAATTAGCTACCTAGTTTAATTAGAAGGTTAATGAACCCCTTGTCCACTATGCTTGTAAAATGATAGGCTTGTGCTCTCCCCATCACTAGGTGCCCAGAATGCTAGACTCACTATTTAATGCTTTATATTAACACCTTTAGAAGGCCTGTCATAGTGGGAAAAATTACTCACCCTATGGGAATGACCTAAGTGGGAACAACTAAAGCCAATTTTTATAACCCACTATAATCAAAAGTGAATTCAGGGAAACCTACAATTCAATGGTAGTGTGCAAGATAACCATCCCCAAAGCCTTTTTTCTAAAGGTTGGGAGGTCTCTTGAGAGATTTTATCTATTTCCACACCGAACAAAAACCCTTACTACGAACCTTAAATGTAGAAGCTAGTCGAGTCAGTCTTCGAATGCTTTTAATATCAAATTGTAAGGGGAGGGAAGAATTTTCCCCCAAGATACTCACCATATAACTATCAAAGATTACTGGCAAAAAGTGGAGGATTCAACTTTGGTTAAGACCTGGGAAAGGAGAAAACACGAGTGCCCTCTAGGGTGTGACATGGATGTGTGAGTTGACATAGTTCTAAGATGTGGGTTGTGGTATTATAAGTGACCCTTGACATTATAAGTTTTTTTGATCTGCTTGCTCCTATGCTATACCTATGGAACATAAAGGAATGAAACCATATTCTTGAACATACACTTAATGTTTAGATTGTAGGCTTGACACAACTGTTTTACAACTTGTTGTGTTTGAAGTCATTTTTCAAGAAATCATCCATTTAAGAACACTTAATTCACATTATTCATAGACAAAGAAACCAAAAAAAAAACATTGTTTAGAAGATTATACCTTGGAAACATTTAGATTCACTGATTTGAAAAGAAAAATACCCAGAAAGACTGTCGAAATAGTGAAACACTTCCAGTTTAGCACACGCATTCCCTGTTCTGGTTCCTACACTACTTTTTCTGGTGCATTTGAGTCATTTTTCAATGCATATGGTCTGTCTTGTAGCACATATAGGGCATTTTCTAGAGCATTTTTTCATCTTTTAAAGCATCTAAGTCATTTTTTGGAGCATCCGGTTCATCTTTTAGAGCATCTAAGTCTTTTTTTTGAGCATTTGGTTCATCTTTTAGAGCATATGAGTCATTTTCTTGAGCATCTGGTTCATCTTTTAGAGCATTTGAGTCTTTTTTTGGAGCATCACGTTCATCTTTAAAAGCATCCGAGTCTTTTTCTAGAGCATCTAGTTCATCTTTTAGAGCATTCGAGTCATTTTTTAGAGCATTTGGTTCATCTTTAGAGCATTAGAGTCATTTTCTAGAGCATTTGGTTCATTTTTTAGAGCATTTGAGTCATTTTATGGAGCATGTGGTTCATCTTTTATAGCATCTTAGTCATTTTTTGGAGCATCTAGTTCATCTTTTAGAGCATCCGAGTCTTTTTTTGGAGCATCTAGTTCATCTTTTAGAGCATCTGAGTCCTTTTTTGGAGCATCTGGCTTATCTTTTAGAGCATCTGAGTCTTTTTTTGGAGCATCTGGTTCATAATTTAGCGCATCTAGGGCCATTTCTAGAGCATTTGGTTCATCTTTTAGAGCATCTGAGTAATTTTCTCAAACATAGTGCATTGAGTCCATTTTCGGGTCAATCTAGGGGACAATTTAGCACATCTGGATCATCTTTTAGTGCATTTGTGCCCTCTTTTCACGCATCCATACCCTGTTTTGGCACATCCAGAAAATTCACAACCAAAGAGTAAAATCATCATCTATTAGATAATTAAAACTAGAATTGAGGATCCTTTTCAAAATAGAATTATTCCTAAGTCAACACAGTGTTTTAAACTTGAAGAAACTAGACTTTGCAAGTAAAATCCTTTAAACTAAACTAAGATCTAACACCTTAAAGTTCCTTATCATCAAACATATCTTTGATTGTTAAGCTCAGTTTCATCATTAGGATTTGTCATCCTTCATCATGAAACAATGCTATGTAATCAGATTTAAATTAGTCTTATCAATAGAATTTGTCATTCTATTTAACTTAGTTATTATCATTGACACTCCTCCAAACAAAGATCCAAGTTTAGTGAAAATTATAACACTTACAGTATTCCTATTCAAAGAAGATCACAAAAGTAGAAACTCAAGGAAAAAGAAATTGGAACTCAAAACACCATGTCTTAACCTAAAGAAAATCCATTTCATAGTTTCCACCACACTAGAAAGGATGAAATAACCAAGGAAGACATTTAAATAGCACAACAAGATCCCAATTCCACAAATTCATGGAAAATGTTTTTGAAAAAGATGGAGAAAAATATTTCTTAATGATGGCTAATCAAGGTATCAAACTTCCACATGAATTTGATGCTAATCAACTGAAAGTAGCTCCTAAAACTGAACTGCCAAATATAGATTCCATGACTGCATTAACTCATAAAATGAAAAATCTACAACAACTTCTTGACATGAAAAGACAAACCACAAAAAGATATCTATTGCAAGATATTTTCCCATATCCTTTTGATCAAACTATTAATATAGTTCCTTTTCCCAAGCATTGTGAATTCCTAAAGTATGATAAATACAATGGTAAAATAGATCCTATAGATCATGTAAGGGAATTTCAAACCATGAGTTTGGAACTTGCACACGAATACACCTATTTGATGAGATTGTTTCCATGGAGCTTAGGTGGAAAATGCATGGAATGGTTCTCCAAACTTGCACCATGTATTAAGACCTTTGAACAACTAGTTAATAAAATCATCACCCAATATTCCTATAACATCCAACACGAGATAACCATGAATGACCTTTGCAACACAAAATAGAAAAAAGGTGAATCATTCCTCATATTTTTACAAATATGGAGAAGATTGTTTGCAATATATGCTCATTCCATACTTGAAATGGAAAAATGGAAATATCCATTGATAATCTAAATGATGAGATGAGCTATAGACTTGAATTGCAATGTCCACGTACCTTTGAGAAAATGATTGAAAACGAAATCAAAATTGAAGAAGCCTTGGTCAAGAGAGGAGTCTTGAAATTTTACACTAAAGGAAACAACTCAGAAAATTCCTCTAATAATCACAATAGCAGTGATATTTACCAATTTTTTTCCAAAGAAACAAAAATGATGGTAACAATGATGCTTTAGTTAAAACAAAAAATATAAAACTAGTATTTAACTTGATAGTGGCTACCACCAAGACCAATCAAAACACCAACCAAAACATCAATCAAAACACCGATCAAAACATGAATCAAAACACCAATCTAAACACCAATTAAAACAAAAATCCAAGCAATGTTGAATTCAAACCACCAACATATCAAACATCATCAAATTGAAGATTATTCACACCTTTGGGACAGTCACTCGAATCAACCTTAAAAGAGCTTCTTGCAGTGAAAGTTATAAGACTACCAGAGGAAAGAGATTGGAAACCAAGAGTTAAATCTTCATGGTGGAATAATTGACATTATTGTGACTTTCATAGAAACAAAGGACAAAAAAAAAATGATTGCATGCAACTAAAACATTTGGTACAAGATTTGATTGATAGAAAATAAATATTTGTAGAAGGACCCCAAACGAACAATGATCATGGAGCCTTCAAGAATCCCTTACCAAACTACAAAAAGGGGGAGTCCTCTTCATCAAATACCAAAGGAAAAAATGTGAAGTATGTTTATGATTCTATGATTCTTAATATTAATGTAGCTGAATATCAAACTAAGGACATTGAAATCAAGGGCCAAAAAGACATTAGTACATATGAGAATCAAATTAATGACATCACAATTGAACATCAAACTAAGGACATCAAAATTAAGGCCCAAAAAGATATTATTTCAGCTGATAATCCAATTAATGACATCACAATTGAGTATGAACAATGCATTGTTATAGCTAAAACTCACCTTCATGACATCAACACAAAATCACATCAAATCAATGATCATACCAATAAATCTGATCACAAACATTGCTGCAAATGATAATCAGATTAATGTCATTAAAATTAGAGAAAAACAAGATCACCAACTAGTCAACACAAGCACAAGAGGGCAAGCTAAAGTGGTATTGAAAGGGGATGCCTCATCTACATCCAAAGGAACTGTTCCCCCTACAACTCAATACAACATAGTTGATCAATTGCAAAAAAATTCCAGCTCAAATATCCATATTGGAATTGCTAAAAAATTCACTAGATCACAAAGAAATTCTAGAACAAGCTCTAGTAGCCACCATAGTGCCAAATGATCAATAATTTTTCCAATTTCAAGCTATGGTAGGACACTTGACCGCACATCATTTCCTATCATTCTCAAAATCATTTTCTGAGAACAATGATGTATCACTCACCCATCCACACAATGTTTCCCTACACATTGAGGTTTTAATTTGACACAAACACCTAGTCAAACATGTTCTAATAGATGGTGGTGCTGGCCTAACTATATATAGTTTAAAACTTTTATGTGCACTTGGATATTCATAAAATGCAATTGATGCTAGAAGAAAAATCACTATCAAATCCTATGATGATGAAGAGAGATCCTCCCAAGGATTAATTATACTACAAATTCAAGTGGGATTGGCTGTAAAAGATATAATATGCCAAGTGTTGGATAAAAAATTTACATACAATATACTCTTGGGACATCCTTGGATCCATGAGATGCAAGCAGTGTCGTCAACGTATCACTTGTGCTTGAAATTTCTTTTCAATGGGAAAAAAATTACCATTTCAGTTGATTCCAACAATCCCCAATATTGCAACAGAGTCAAAACAACCAAAGATACTTTTTTTCCACATAACAGGGAAGCTACCACTCCTAATTCATCCAACAATGAAAGACAACTAAATTCCTTGTCAAACTGGGTTGCGAAAAAGGATCAGTCAAAAGATAAGAATATCAGTGATTCTACTCCATCAAGTAACGAAAGTCAATCAAATTCTTTGTCAAATCATCTTGAGGAAAAGGTTCAATCAAAATACAAAGGTGTTGGTGATTCTACTCCATCAATTCATGAAAGTCAACTCAATTCCTTATCAAAACAATTTGAAAAAATGTTCCAGTTAAAATACAAAGGCCTAGGTGAATATTCATTTGAGCAATCCTTATGTCTTTCACAACTCTTATCTTCTCCTAAGTCATATAGGCATCCTTCCATATCAAGACAACAATCCTCACAACCAACCACACTCTTTTATAGTAAGTTTGTAAAAGCAGTCACTTTAGTGGATGAATCAAAAGACAAGGATGTTTTAAACTGGTTATACACAGATGAAGAAAAATCACAAGCATCAACTTCTAATGTTTTAACTAAACCATATGGTAAAGGTTTCAAAATCCTAGAGAAGATGAGATATGATGGAAAAGGTCCTGTTGAAGAAAGAAAAGAGGGTATCATAGAACCACTACAACCTATCATAACCAATTCAAAAGACAAAATAGGACTAGGATACAGAGAAGAGTCAAAAGAAGAAAGCATGCAGCAAATTGTTCAACGAATCCTTCAATTGCAAGATAGTTTCAAATAGATTCCAATGAATATGAATGGGACTCACTCTTTGAGGAATCTTGTAATGACAAAGAAATTGATGTGATACAAAGGTATACACCAACACGTATGGAGGGAGAAAGCTCAAGTTCTAGACCACTTGAATTTGGATCACAACATATCGATGACTCAAGAGAAGATGATCAGAATTCGAGTGAGATAGATCCTTTGGAAGAGAGTAACATCATAGACCTTGATATTGCTATCAAAGACTTTGGCAACGTTTCCATCATGAAACTCACTCCTTTTAACCTTAGCCAATATGATGATTCCTTGCCATTGGTACACCCCAAACTAATTCACTGGGACCAAAACGAGCTGCTTGATATCCCCATCTTTCCAAACGATGACACCACTGTGAACTTCCTTTGCTTTGATAATCCCAAAACATGTTCCATCATCAAATCTCATAACAAAGCTTCAGACAAGGGGAGTGTTAAATCTCTCAGCTGCAAAATGAATATAAAAAATTTATCTAATGGTGAAAACCATTTAATGGCAGTATTAGATCAAGAAAAAGTAAAAATTAAGAACACATCTAATGGTGAAAACCTCCCTGAGGCACCGAAAGATGGGAGATTCGACACTCTTCCCAAGCACTGCCATTAAATATCTTCATTACTGATTGAACATACATAGTCTATCAACATTGGTACAACTAAAACAGTCAAGACTCTACATCTAGTAGCATCTATGACAGAGGAAGAAAAACCAAGCTTTACTAAGTTCTTTAAAGAGAGACAAATCAACTTTTCCTAGTCCTATGCTAACATGACAGGTATGGATCCAGATTTTATCATGCATCAGTTATCACTACCACGTGGAATAAAGCCAGTGAAGCAAAAGTTGAGAAAAATGCATCCCCATATTTCCCTTATAGTTAAAGATGAATTGAAGAAACTATTGGATGTAGGATTTATCTAACCTATTGATTATGTTGAGGGGATATCAAATATTGTACTAGTTTCCAAACTTGACCATAGCATTAGGATATGTACAGATTTTAGAGATCTGAACATTGCTTGCCCAAAAGATGGCTTTCATTTTCCTAACATTGACATCATTGTAGATTTGATAGTAGGACATGAAATTCTCTCACTCATGGATGGATTTTCAGGTTATAATCAGATAAAGATAACAACTGAAAACCTGGATTAAACTGCTTTCACATGTCCTTGGGGAAATTTTTCTTGGAATGTAATGCCTTTTGGGTTGAAAAATTCTAGAGCCACATATCAGCGTGTGATGAACACCATCTTCCATGACATGATGCACACTTTTATGGAGGATTATGTAGATGATTTATTGGTAAAATATTTCACTAGAGAGGGACATCTAGAAATCCTAGAATAAATCTTCACTCAGTCGGAGAAATTAAATGTAAGATTAAATCCCAAGAAATGTGTATTTGGCATGACATCAGCTAAACTTTTGGGATATACTATATCAGCTAAAGGCATTGAGGTGGATCCCACAAAAGTCAAAACGATCATGGAGATGCCTCCTCCTAAGAATATCAGTCAACTTAGATCTTAATAGGGATGATTCCAATCTATTAGGAGGTTCATCACACAATTGACAAATAAAAATGATCCTTTTAATCATTTGTTACAAAAGAATGTTTCTTTCAAATGGGATGAAAAATGTGAATCAAATTTTAATCAACTAAAATAGTATCTGATGTCACCACCCATACTGGTACCACCAACTGAAGGAAAACCATTATTACTCTACATAGCAACAACAGAGGTATCTTAGGGTGCTCTATTGGCACATGAAGATTCTCCAGGAAAAGAAAGCCATATTTATTACATCAGCAGAACCTTAAATGGCTATGAAATCAATTACACATTTATTGAAAAATCTTGTCTATCAGTAATATTTGCTACTTAGCAACTAAGACATTACATGTTGACCCACACCATCAAACTCATAGAAAAAATTGATCCATTGAAGTATCTACTCAACAAAGCTGCCCTGATAGGAAGACTAGCCAAGTGGGTAATGATATTGAGTGAGTTTGACATTCAATATGTGGATAGGAAAGAAATCAAGGGTCAAGCCATAGTGGATCAATTAACTAAAGAACCATTACAAGATGATTATCCCATGATCATTGAGTTTCCAGACACATACATCCTAACAATGTCAACGCAACAGTGGATGTTATACTTTGATGGATCTTACATGCAACATGGATTAGGCGTAGGAATCTTATTTGTCACGCCTCAAGGACACACCATTCCAAAGTTTTATAGGTTAATGTTTCCTTGCACTAACAATAATGCTATGTATGAAGCACTCGTCATTGAAATCAAAGTAGCATTTGAATGGAATGGAAGATCATGGAGTTCCAACTCTATGGTGATTCCCAACTAGTCATAAATCAAGTGAATGACAACTACGATACAAAAGATGATAAATTGATCCCATATAAGAGAATGGTGGATGATTTCAAGAAGTACTTTGTGGAGATCAAATTTGAGAAAATTCCAAGAGGGGATAACAAAGTTGTTGATACTATGGCAACCATTTCCTCTCTCCTACAGATACCAGAGAAACGAGCCTATTATGAGTTCATGATGGAACAACTTTTTAACCCTACCTATGATAACCCTGAATCCCAAGTCATATACCATCTAGTCAAGGTCGATGCTTCTATTTATAGGAAAATCTACACCTATCTAAGAGACAACACCCTACCACTAGATTTATCCTAAAACCAAAAATGAAACTTTATTTGACAAGCAGCTCAACATACCCTGATAGCCGGTGTACT
The DNA here is from genome assembly GCA_007258455.2 of Sequoia sempervirens. Taxonomy (NCBI): domain Eukaryota; kingdom Viridiplantae; phylum Streptophyta; class Pinopsida; order Cupressales; family Cupressaceae; genus Sequoia; species Sequoia sempervirens. The sequence goes on along the minus strand of VDFB02281492.1, from coordinate 434,997,520 downwards.
TTACCAACGAGGTCTTGATGGTACTCTCCTTCAGTGTCTTGAACGTAACAAAGATGAAAATGCTTTACGTGAGGTTCATGAAGGTATCTATGGAACACATTCAAGTGGCCTAACTCTCACTAAAAACCTCCTATGCTTGGGGTATTACTTGTCAAATATGGAGGAGTCTTTTCAATTTGTCAAGAAGTGCCAAAAATGTCAAATCCATGGAAATCAGATACATGCACCAGTGCAAGAATTGATACCTTTTGCATCAACATGGCCTTTTTGTCAGTGGGGACTATATCTTCTAGGTAAAATTCATCCTCCATCTTCTAATGGACATAATTTTATCATCATAGCCATAGAGTACTTTACAAAGTGGATTGAAGTTGTTCCCTTGACCACCATCACCAGAAAAAAATTTGCATCCTTTATCCTAAATTACATTATTTGTCAGTATGGTATTCCTCAGTCCATTGTCACTGGCAATGGTAGACCTTTCAAGCATCAAGATGTCCAAGAACTTTGTGAAAGGTTTCATATCCAACATCAATTTTCTACACCGTACTACCTTCAAGGAAATGGCCAGGAAAAGGCCTCCAACAAAACCATCCTAGAAATCTTGAAGGAAACCATCAAAGATGTTGGACATGATTGGCACATTCAACTGAACCCTGCTTTGTGGGCTTACCAAACTAGTATCTGCACCCCGATAGGAGCTACACCCTATGATCTAGTCTATGGATCAGAGAGTATTTTACCTATTGAGGCTGAGCTACCATCACTCTAAGTTTCTTTGAAAGGAATTATATACACCTAACATCGTTCATGACATTTAATTAATTAAATACTAATTATTTAATTAATATTTTGACTATGTATAAATAAATTCTCAATTTATTTATATTGTTCACCCTTTTCTAATTCTCCAAATCTAAAATCATATTCTTCTAAATTAATTTAATTAAATTTTTTCCATAAGCTTGTTCTATTTAATTAATATTGAGTAATCTTGATTAGGAATTCAAGCACATTTCTACAACTTTTTGTGCCACCTCACCAAGGTCACATAAAATTAAATAATTCTAATTTTTAATTAGAATTATCCTCAACAAATTTTAAAATCACATGGCTTATTCCTCACACACTTCCACCACTTTTCAAACACATGATCTTTTCTTCCCACACTTGAGTCTTCCATCCATTTGGCATGTTGTCCATTGGTTAAGAGATTCCTCCATCCAAATAGCATGTGGTCTTTGGTCAAGGGGACAACATCTTGATTATCTCCATCTCCGCCGTTCATCATTCTTGTTTGAATTTGGATCATCGATCGTTGCCACCACACCAAATGATTGGAAAAGGCTATAAATGAAACCCTTTGGCATTGTATTTTGCATCCAGTTTTGAATGGAGTTATCATGCAAGAATATCATTCGAGCTTGGGAGCATTATGGAGTCTTATAGTTACATTTTATATCATGTTTTGCATCATAGTTATATCTTAGACTAACACTTTGCTTCATAGTTTCATTTTATGCCATCCTTTGCATCATAGTTGCATTTTAGATTAGCATATTCATAGTTAGCATTTGAGCATATGGAATATCATTCCATCTCACTACCATAGTATCTACCTTAAATCATCTAACACCATCATCCATTCATCATAGTATCGATTATCCTTTCCATCGTATATTTTCATGTAGGCACTTAGTTGGCTTTCATGTTGAACACTAATCTTGTTTCTTAAGTGTCATTCTAATAGTCTTTGTTCACATAGAAATTTGAGGGCCAAAGGTTTAAAGGAATCTTTAAGAATAGAGGACAATCAAATGTTAAAAGACTTGTTTTGTTGCAAATTAGAGTAGCTTCTTTGATTTGAATCTTTGATATAATTTGTTTCATTAAGGTTTGTATTGATTTACTAACATTCCACATTTCACACACACACAAAATGGCACCCACGATGGGGACCTACCCGCTTTTTTTAACATTATGGAAAATTTATGTTCATAGGTTTGGATGTGAGACTTTTGGCACAAACAACACTTTCTCTGGTGCATATTGCATGATTTTTGGCCCATCTTGCATGAGAAATGGTGCATATTGCAAATTTTGAGAAACATTCACCAGGGTTAAAAACATGTCTTTTTGAGTTTTAGTGTTTTGGCACATATTGCACTAGTTTTGGTGCATCTTGCATGAGAAATGGTGTATATTACAATTTTTTAGAAAAGTTCACTAGGGTTCCAAAATATGTTTTTTGAGTTTTAGAGCATATTGCATTTATTTTGGCACATATTGCATGTGTTTTCATGCAATTTTCTTCCATATTGGTGCATTTTGTTGTGTTTTCATGCATTTTGTTTCCATATTGGTGCATTTCGTAGTTTCCTTATTTTTCACTAAATTCAAAGGCCAATACTCTTTTTTTTTTGTAGCTTTCCCAGATACGTTGTCAAAGACTCAAACATAAACTACTAACATATTGCATGGGTTGGAAGTGATTTAATTGTTTCCTCTTGGTTAAGCTAGGAACATAGCTTAATTAAAAGGTTAATGAACACCATGTATTTTTTGTTTGATGAATGATATGCATATGCTCTCCCCTCAACTGGGTGACCAAAATCCTAACCCATTCATGTTTATTTGCGAGTGTGAGTTGACTATACAATGTGTGTTCTCTCTTTGTTCATGTGGAATAAAGAGTGATCAAACTATGGGTATACTTGCTTGCTTTAGTTTATCTTAGATGGCATGCCTTGTGGGAAAAACTAATCACCCAAGGGAATGACCCAACTGGTAACACACTAAAGCCAAGTGACTTCTAGTAGATATATAAATGTCGGTACTTGAACAAAGGAAAGTATCATGAGGATAGTTTTTACGAGAAGGGAAGCAATGGTCTCTTGCCACATGGATTATCCCCCATGAATGAAATTTCCATACTAGAACCCTTGTTATAGTTTGGCCAAAAAACTTTATCTATACTTTGGTGCAACAAGAGTCATTACAAAGTCATCCACATTCTCGTAGTTTTTAGTAGAGATCAGAAATATGGCATGGGAGATTCATGTTTATTGATGCTTGGCTACCCCGTAGAAGTGAGTGTCATGGAGGGGAGCCAGTGGGAGTCAAACATCTAATCATCACTAAGAATAAGTCTGGAGTTGGGGGTAAGGGTATGTGCAAGATCATCATGGAAAAAATAGGCCCTTAAAGTGGCAAAAAATTGAGAAAAATCGAGTTAGGCAACTTCACGTAAAATTTGAATAATTTATCTATATTTAAAAATATGTAACAATAGAATCTATAGAAATTGAATCTAGTTTCTATACTACTAGGTTTATTTAAAAAATAAAATCTATTTGGTGAAAATTTTGAAAAACTTCAATGCAGTAGTATTTAAATTTCAAGAAAAATAAGTAGGTTTCTATTTGACCACCCTAACCATAATAAATATAATATTTTTTATAAGATTTTAGCTATAAGTAGAGCACTCATGTCGATGTGATGCATACTTTTTTGTAATTTTTTCCAAGTAAATAATTAATTACATGAATTTTTTAATACAAATTTTTAAAAATATAAAACTTGTATGCGACCACCTTAACTTGGTCAAAACCTCATAAAATTCATTTTTTTTTTTTAATCCTATAGTATGCAAAGCATAGAATGTGACACATGTTTGGATTCAAAAAATATGATATTTTGAAGCTATAGATGTTTTTCAATTAGCCTATCAATCAAGACTTTAGTCATAATTCAAATAGAAAATTAATAATAATTATTTATTAAATTCAAAGTAAAGCATAATTTATATTGGTGGAAAGTTGAGAATCTCCTTTAAAAACCCTTTTCGTTTCATCATTTTTGGGTAAGAAAAAGTTGTCAGCCACATGGGCCATCATATCACTTACATATTGCCACTTTTTGGCCCATCATGATCCTCCACATACCCGTAAAACCCATGTGGAATCCAAAAGAATACAGTATTTCATAGCCTTAGGATTGTACATTACTTGATGTGTTTTTATCAAAGTGTTTTCAAAACAAATTTAAAACAAAACATCACATGTCAAAAGTGAAAACCTTGATTCAGAATAACATTCATTGAAACAACCAAGTCTCTAGCTGGAAAATCTAAGGAATCAAACAAAATTTCAAGAAATAGTGTTGTTATCCCAATTTGGCGCATCTCGTAAACCTTCTAGCACATCGTGGCTGCCTTCTGGCTCATCTTCGACATGTATTCACACATATTGTCCAAGTTAGCTGAGTCAAAACCTACTTGCAGAGCCTTGTAAAAATTTCTAGTGCATCTTTCAAGTTTTGAGGCACATTTTGCAGTAGTTCTGGGACATCTTGTACTTGTTTTGGTGCATCTTGCATGTATTCTGGTTCATTTTCCATTTACTCTGGTGCATATTGCATCTGTTTTGGTACATTTTGTAGACCAAAAAACTAGTGACCTAAGTTCATCTCCTATTTGATAGTCAGTCTCATTTTGGGAATCCTTTTCAATCCAAAACCATTCCTCAGGTACAACACAATCTAAAAATGTGCTTTATCAAATGATTTCACGAAAGATTAAAATCTAAAAACCAAAGTCCAAAGTTCTTAGTCCAAAAGAACATAAAAAATGTCTCTCAACACTCTACTAATTTAGAGAGAGATTGGTCTTCAATTTCTACAAAAGAGCTTCAAAGAACAATCCCAGCTTGTATTCATTTTACTATTGTCAAAATCCAAGAATTTTCCAAAGATTTGAGCATCTTGTATAGGAAGAAATTTTTTCTCCAGTTGCATAGTTTGAACCCAAAATTTTAGAATTTTCTCAAGTCTAAAATCATTCCTTAGATACCTTAGAATCTAACCTTGTTAAAATTGACCTCTACAAATGAAAATTTTCAACCTAAACCAAGATCTAACATCTCAAAGTACCAAAATCATCAAATTTATCATACCTTTGATTATTAATCCTAATTTCATCATCAGGATTTATCATCCTCTCATCATGAAACAAAGGTATATAGTCAAATCAAACTTAGTCTAATTAGAATTTTTCATTCTATTTAAAACAGTGAAACACAAAACACTGTGGTGGATGCTAAAGAGAATCATTTCTATGGACTCAACAACACTGAAGGGGAAGAAATAACCGAATAAGATATCCAAAATGTTGAACAATACCATAATTTCCAAAAAAAATTGAAAATACTTTTGAAAGAAATGGGGAAAAATACCTCCTTATGCTAGCTAAATAAGGTGCCAAATTGACAAACGACTTTGATGTGAATCGATTGAAAACACCACCCAAATAGCCCTAAAATGTTCCTGAACAAGTGCTTTCCCTAACCCACCAAATGAAGAACCTTCAACAAAAAATTCTTGATATGCAAAGAGGAACCTCAAAACGACACTTGATCCAAGACATTTGTCCTTATCCATTTGATCAAAGTATCCACATATCCCCTTTCCCAAACATTGCAAGTTCCCAATGTATGGAAAATACAATGGCAAAACAATTTGATAGACCATGTGAGGGAATTTAGGACCATGAGTGTTGAATTTGCATATGTGGAAACATATTTTATGAGATTATTCCCAAGAAGCTTAGGTGGACATTGTCTTGAATGGTTCTCCAAACTCACCCCACAAAAAAACACCTTTGAGGAATTAGTCAACAAGTTCATCGCCCAATTTTCTTACAATATCCAACATGATATCACCATGAAAGATCTTTGTAAAGTTTTAAAACAAAAGAAAGGTGAATCATTCCTTGTATTCTTGCAAAAATGGAGAAGGTTATTTGCATGATATTCTCATCCTGTACCTAAAAAGGAAAATAAATAAATCTTTATTGACAATCTCAATGATTAGATGAGGTATAGATTGGAATTACAATGTCCCCCAACCTTCAAAAACTTGATTGAAAATGGGATTAAAATCAAAGAGGCTTTAGTCAAGAGAGGAGTCATCAAGATATACAATGAAAAAAACTCATCAAACTCCTCCAACAATTACATTAGTGGTGACAAACCCATGTTTTGGCAATGAAACAAGAACATTGGAGACAACGATGGTGCAGTTGAAATTCAAAATGCAAAACATGTATTCAACCTAACTGCAACCATTGCCAAAAATAATCAGAATAACAATCCCCCCAACAACCAAAGCAACAACCAAAGCAATAACTAAGGAAACAACCAAAACAACAACCAAAATGTCAACCAAAGAAACAATCAAGGTAATGCTAGATCTAGAACACCATCGTATCCAACATCCTCAAATCGAAGGAGGTTCACCCCTTTGGGACAATTGTCAGAATCAACATTAAAGGAACTTATCAAAGCTAAAGTCATAACGTTACTAGAGGCAAGAAATTGGGAACCAAAAGTTAAGCCTCCATGGTGGAATGATGCTCATTTCTTTGACTTTCATCACAACAAGGCACATAAAACCAATGACTGCATGTAGTTGAATCACTTGATACAAGATCTAATTGACAACAAGACAATATTTGTAGAAGGAAACCAAACAAATAATGATCATGGGGTGTTCAAGAACCCTCTACCAAACTATGAGAAAGGAGAGTCCTCATCGTCAAATAACAAAGGAAAAAACATAAACTATTTCTATGATACCACCATTCTGCATATTGAGGTGGTTGATGATCCAACCCATGAAAAATCAAATCTTATTGCAAATGATAACTCAACCAATGATAACACCATTGAACATGAACAAAACATCATTGCAATAAAAAATTGTCACCATGATGTCGAAATGACCTCACATCAAATCAATGTTATCAAAATCAGAGAGCGACAAGGCAACACACCCATCAATGCAATCACACAAGGACAAGCTAAGGTAACATTGAAAGGAGCTATGCCTTCTACATCCAAATCAATTTCTATACTTGCCACCCAATATAACATAATGGATCAGTTGTAGAAGATACCCACACAAAGATCCATATTATAACTTCTCAAGTTTACACCCACTCACAAGGAAATCTTGGAACAAGCTCTAGTTGCCACCATGGTACCAAAAAATCTAGAGGTTTTCCAATTCCAGAATATGGTGGGACATTTGAATGCACCAAATTGCTTATCCTTCTCTGAACATGATGATGTATATATCAATCATCCCCACAACACTGCCCTACACATTGAGGTCTTAATTCATAAACACTATGTTAAACGTATCCTAATAGATGGTGGAGCTAGCCTGAATATCTATACTTTGAAACTTGTCCATGCAATAGGCTACTCACAAAATGCTATTAATCCTAGAAGGAAAATCACAATAAAATCATATTATGATGAGGAAAGATCTTCGTAAGGATTGATAGTGATACCTATTCAAGTGAGACCAATTGTAAGAGATATAGTATGTCAGCTGTTAGATAAAGAGTTAACCTACAACATACTCTTGGGAAGACCTTGGATTCATGACATGCAAGCAATACCATCCGCATAGCACCAGTGTTTGAAGTTCTTGTTCAATGGGCAGGAAATCACTATTGCAACTGACTCAAACAATCCCCAATATTGTAACACCCTCAAGACTACCCAAGATACTTTTGTACCACACAACAGGGAAGCTACAACTTAGATTTTATCAAATGATGAGAAAAAACCAAATGCCTTGTGAAAATGGGTTGAGAAAAGGGATCAATCAAAGGATAAGGATATCAATGATTACAATCCCTCAAATAAAGGAAGTACATCAAATCCTACTCCACAAAATTAAGAAGGTCAATTTGAATCCTTATCAAAACAAGTTTTCCAAGATCCACTTGAAAGAAAAAGGCATGGGGGAATACTCATTTCAGCAATCCTTATGTTTATCACAACTTTCATCTTCTCCAAAGTCATATGGACAACCATCAACATCTAGATAGCAATCATCACAACCCACCACACTATTTGATGGAACCTTTGTAAGAGCAGGAACATTACTAGATGAGTCAAATGATAAAAAGGTTTTAAACTAGTTATACAAATATGAAGAGTCATCACAAGCATCCACCTCAAGTGTACAAACAAAGTAGTATGGAAAAGGAAAGACAATCATGGAAAAGATGGGATACGAGGGAAAAGGTACTATCGATAAAAGGAAAGAAGGCATCATAGAACCGATAAAACCTATCACAATGCAAACCAAGGGTAAAACAGGATTGGGATATAGAGAAGAAATAAGAGAAGAAACCAGACAAGTTGTTGAAAGGATTCTATAAATACAAGCTACTGAGGCTCATGAAACTGATTCAAATGAATATGAGTGGGATTCACTATCTAAATAGTTGTGTCACTACAAAGAAACTATTGTAGTCCAAAATTATACACCCATATGTGAGGAGGGTAAAATTTCAGGTTATAGACTGCTTGAAATAGGATCACAACATATTGATGACTCTAGTGGAGACGATCAAGATTAGAGTGAAATGGATAATTCTGAGGAGAGTTACCTTATACACATTGATTTTGCTCAAAATTCAAAGACATTACCATCCAGACCCTTACTGCATCTAACTTTAGCCAATCCAATGACTCTTTACCCCTGATACATCCTGAACTTATAGATTGGGATCAAACTAAACCGTCTGAAATCCACATCTTTTCAAATGACGAAGCCATTGTAGACTTTCTCTATTTCACCAATCCCAAAATAGATTCAACCATTTAACATCATAACAAAGCTTCAAACTAGGAGAGTCAAATTTTCTTGTTGTAAATGAATAATACAGGGAATAGATCTAATGGTGAACACCATTTAATGGTAGTATCAGATCTAGAAAAAGTAAAAAGAAAGAGCATATCCAACAGTGAAATCTTGTGTGAGGTGCTAAAGGATGGAAGATTTGATACACTCCTCGAACACTTTCAAGAACGATCTAAATTATTCATTGAACCCACCCTATCTATTAACATCGGCAATGAAAAAATAGTAAAGATTGTCCATCTAGAAAAAACTTTAACAAATTAGGAAAAACTGAACTTCATCAAATTCTTCACAGAAAGAAAAATCAACTTTTCTTGGTCTTATGCCGACATGCTAGGGATTGATCTAGAACTCATCATGCATCACCTATCTCTAACAGTAGGAGTAAAATCGGTCAAACAAAAATTGAGGAAAATGCATCTACATATTACCATATTGGTAAAAGAATAATTGAAGAAGCTACTGGATGTGGGATTTAATAGACCTATTGACCATGTTGAGCATATTTCTAACATCGTACCTATTTCAAAACTAGACAAAAGCATCATAATTTGCATAGATTTCAGAGATCTCAAAAAAGCTTGCACAAAAGATGATTTTCCTCTACCTAACATTGACATCATCGTAGACTTGACTGCTAGACAAGAAATGCTCTTGCTTATGGATGGATTTTCAGGGTATAATCAGATAAAGATAACACTTGAGGATCAAGACAAAATAGCTTTCACGTGTCCTTGAGGCACTTTCTGCTAGAATGTAATGCCTTTTGGGTTGAAAAATATTGGAGCTACATATCAAAGAGCAATGACCACCATCTTCCATGACATGATGCACACTTTTATGGAAGACTATGTAGATGATCTATTGGTAAAATCCTACATGAAGGAACGACACCTAGAAATTCTAGACATAAATTTTCACCAGATTAGAGAAGTTCAATGTGAGACTAAATCTCAAGAAATGTGTATTTAGTGTAACATCAGCTAAAGTTTTGGGGTACATTATGTTGGCTAAAGGAATTCAGGTAGACCCTACAAAGGTCAAATCCATCATGGAAATTCCTCCTAAAAACATCAGCCAGCTCAAATCCTTGCAAGGAAGATTCCAATCTATCAGGAGGTTTATCGCACAACTGGCTGACAAAACTCATCCCTTCAACTACTTGCTCTACAAGAATGTATCTTTCCAATGGGATGAAAAATGTGCAGCAATTTTCAATCAATTGAAACAATATATGATGATTCCACCTATCTTCATACCACTAGCAGAAGGAAAGCCACTTTTATTGTACATAGCAACAACTAAGATATCATTGGCAACCTTGTTAGAAAAAGAGGATTCAAAAAGAAAAGAAAGGGAAATCTATTATATCAGTAGAACCTTAAATGGCTATGAGATAAATTACACCTTCATTGAAAAGGCTTTTCTAGTAGTAGTGTTCACCACCCAGCAATTGCGACATTATATGCTCACCCATACCATCAAGTTAATAGCCAAGATAAATCCCCTGAAATACCTACTTAGCAAAGCTAATCTAACTAGAAGACTAGCTAAGTGGGTCATGATTCTAAGTGAATCTAACATCCAATATGTTGATAGGAAGGCAATCAAAGGACAAGCAATCACAGATCAGTTAGTTGAAGCACCATTACAAGACAATCATCTAATGAACATTGAGTTTCCAGATGCTAATGTCCTAGCAGTACCCACACATCAATGGGTCTTGTACTTTGATGGTTCTTATGCACATGGATTAGGAGCCAAAATCTTGTTTATCACACAAGGACATACCATTCTCAAGTCTTACAAATTGATGTTCCCTTTCACCAACAACATAGCTAAATACAAAGCCTTGATCATTGGAATCAAAGTAGTAGTTGAGTGGAAGATCACAGAGTTACATGTCTATGGGGATTCACAACTAGTCATTAATTAGGTAAATGATGACTATCAAACCAAGGATGACAAGTTGATGTCCTACAAAATAATGGTTGATGACTTCAAAAATTACTTTGTGGAAATAATATTTGAGCAAATTCCTCGAAGTGACAACAAAGTTGTTGATGCCATGGTGACCATTGCTTCTCTCTTGCAGATTCCAGAAAAAGGAGCTCGTTATGAGTTCATGGTGGAACAACTTTTCAACCCCTCTTATGACAACCATGAGTCCCAAGTTAACTACCATATAGTTGAGGCTGACACTTCCCTCTATGGGAAAATCTATACATACCTAAAATATAACACTCTCCCTCTCGACCTATCCCACAATAAAAAATGAAACTTCATTCGCTAGACTACCCAACACACCCTTATCGCAGATGTCCTTTATCGACAAGGTCTTGATGGAACTCTCCTCGAATTTCTAGAACATGACGAGTCTTAAATGACTTTACGGAAAGTACATGAAGGTGTTTGTGGAACTCATTCAAGTGGTTTAACCCTAGCTAAGAAACTCCTCTATTTGGGATATTACTAGCCGGCTATGGAGAGGGATTTTGTTCAATTTGGTAAGAAATGCAAAAAGTGTTAGATTCATGGAAATCTCATCAATGCACTAGCATAGGAACTTGAACCTTTTGCATCAACATGGCCCTTTTTTCATTGGGGATTGGACCTCGTAGGAAAGATTCATCCATCTTTGTCAAATGGACACAAGTTCATTATCACAGCCACTGAGGATTTCAGGAAATGGATCAAAGATGTCCCTCTAATCACCATCACATGAAAAAAAATATTGTCCTTCATCCTAAACTATATCATCTTTCGGTATGCCATCCCTTAATCCATCATCACTTACAACGAAAAACCTTTCAAAATTCAAGACATTGAAGAACTTTGTTAGAAATTTCACATCTAGCATCGGTTTTCTACACCATATCATCCTCAAGGAAATGGTCGAGAAGAGGCCTCAAACAAGACTATCTTGAAAATATTAAAGAAAACCATCAACGATATTGGACATGACTAGCATATGTAACTGAACCCTATTCTATGGGCTTACAGAACCAACATCCGTACCCTTATAGGAGCTACACCTTATGCTCTTGTCTATGGATCAAAAGCTATTCTACCTATTGGGGTTGAACTACCATCATTCCATGTGTCACTAAAAGGGATCATCTTAGATGAGGATTACAAAGTGTCTAGGTTACAAGAATTGGAACTCTTGGATGACTATCGTCAGCATGCAGTGGATCACCTGAAAGCATATCAAAAGAGGATATCCAAAATCTACAATCATAAAGTCAAACCTAGAACATTCCATGTTGGTGATTTAGTCTTGAAAGAGAATTCTCGTAATCAACAAGATCAAGAGAAGAAGGGAAAATTTGAACCAAATTGGTTAGGTCCCTTTGTCATTGTGTCAACCTTCAGATTAGGAGCATATCAGTCATCCAAAACAAAAGGGGATTTGTTTGATGAACCACTCAATAGCCTACATCTCAAGAATTTCTAAACCTGAATCATCCAATGCATTAGAAAAAGGTACTAAAAAAATACCAGAAACCAGTTGCCTTGATGAAGACCTGAAAAATAGGCATCTCGGTAACAACAAAAAGTTAGAAAAAGATCAAAAATCCAAAAAAAAAGTCAGAAAAGGGAAAAATAATAAAAAATCATAAAAAATCTAAAAAATTGCAATAAAAACAAATAGTGAAAACTTGGAAATAGGCATTATTTGTGATAGGTTAGCTTTTCCATAGATTTGACCATGCCGATAATTCTCTATCACCATTCACTTTCACCATCCATCTGCCTATCCTCAAAAAGCACCATGTACATATCCTGGCATCGCGGTCATGTCTCACCCTAGATTGGGGGAAAAATCTTGAACTCACTAGGGGAAAATAAACTTTGAGCTTGAACCAACAGACAAACAACAGTAGTATAACAGAACCCAAAACAATGATCATAGTGTAACTTAACATTGAACATCAATCACACAAACAGAAATGCATCAACCATCCAAATCAACTAGCCAAATCAATCAAACCAACAAACTTCAAATGGATGATGTTCTTTCTGAATCATGGGTTAATCACGTTAAACACAAATGTTCAATTGTTGTACTTGCATTTTTTTTTATCATCTCTCTGGATCCCCTCGATGATGTATTGAACTAGAGGAGCTAGGAAAGAGTGTGATTTTTCTTTGTCTACTATCTATGAGTTGATCATTATTACTATGCAAATTGTCGCAAGACGTGCACTACAAATTATCACTCATGACACACTGAATTTGCATAAGAAACCAGTTAACTCATGTCTATTTATGCAAGCAATACTCAGGTCATCTCAGTTTAATTATACTTAGATACTTGTGTTAACTTGTACTATCAACATCATGGAAGTAGTACTTAGGTCATCATGGTCTAAATATACCATTGATGCTTGTACTCACTTTCAACATTTTAAAGTCCCAATGATGATAAAAAGCATGATAAATTGGATGTTACAAATGACAACTTTAGCATATGAGATCTGCATGGTTAGAGTAGATTGCATCCATGTTAGTTTGAATTTGTATTTATGGGGTTTACAAAGCTACAAAAATGATGTTATCTCTTGCATTAATGGATTGTGTACACTTGACATTACCAAAAACACATCATTCTCATATAGTTGCACATCATTTGCATCATCATTTACATACAATAGAAAACATTACAACATCATTCATTCATCCATACATCACATCATAATATTTGCATCAGAAAATAAAAGAAGACATGCATCACATCTCATTTACATAATCAAAATCATTTCATATAGTGGCATTAGGAACGCACTTCACTAAGCTTCAACAAGTGAGTCTCTTTAGATTTCCAAGAATTTTGAAGAAAAGTATCAAGTTTTGTGAAGCTTAATTTAACAAAGAATCAATTAAAAGTGACCTTCTCACAACTCTTGGAAGTTGGATAGATTCAATCATTTAAGCTTAAGACCCTAGAATACAATCATCTGCATAATCATTTGCATCACATAATCATCATTCATCATCACAAACCATCATAAACATCATTTACATAATCATTATATCTCATTATCATTACACCCATACATACTTAATATGAACATCACATTTCATCACATATCATTATTGCATAATCAAATCTATTTCACATAACATAGAACATCATTTGCATAAATCCATAAGAAATATAGAATCATCCATCATTGCATTATCATATCATATCATAGAATTAGGTACCATCACACAATCATTTCATATACACATCATTTATTTGCATTAAAAAAGTACAAAAATATAAAATCCATCACATAAAATATCATCATTATAAATCATCATAGAAATTAAATGCATGTATAACACATCATATAATCATCCTCATAAACATAGAAATTAAATGCATCCATCACAAAGCATATCATCATCGTAACATAGAAATTAAATGTATATCATAATCATCATCATAACATGGAAATTAAAGGCATCATAGACATCTATCATCATATCAACACATAGATAATAATCATTTCTACACACCATATAGCCTCAAAAATCATAATGTCAAAGTGTACAAGGATATCCAAAAGTATGATGAGATACATCAATATAAAAAATGGCACGGTATTGTAAAGTCTAAAAACATGAAGTACATCATCAATGTTAGAACAGTGTATACATCATGTCCAAAGTACATCAAAATATGCTATCCTAACCAGAGCTATGTTGTGTTCCCCTTAGATGGTGCTAGCATCATAGAACTAGTACCTCCTCCACCTAATGGACCTACACCAGGATCTCTGCTATCTCCAAGAAATGGCTATGTAACACCCATGCTAATAGTCCTAGACTGAGACCTTCCAGATCGAGACTAAGAAAAGCTCTCTCACCGCTCGGGAGCAACCACCTCATGATATTTACCCCTGTGAAACTGAGCCTCATGAGTAGTGTGTCAAATCTCTCTGAAATAATCAGATGTACCGGCAGCTGCTGTAGCCTACTATAATCTCTCAATAATGGGCTCGACCTACTCTTCCCACCATCTCAAGGCATCCCTCTCCAAAATAAGTATGAAAACCTATCCCTGTACCTAATGTACCTACTACCTAGTGACATCTCTCTCTGCTATCAGTTTCTGAAGTTGGCCAACCTATCCCTGAGCCTACACTAACTAACCCTGAAGAGTCTGAACCTATGTATGTACATACTGTACCTACTACCTAGCTACATCTCTCTCTGCCATCAGTGTTTGAGCCTACACTAACCCTAAAGAGTCTGAATATATTCCTGTAATGCATCTATCTGCACCTATTGCTAATGAGAGGGGACTCCAATCCGAATCTTGGGAATCACTAGCTAAGATACAGAAATACTCCTCCTCTGTCTCATAATTGCAAAATCTAGAATGGGACTACCAACTACACATGATGTCCCTACACCTGATCTATCACCACCATCACCACCACCACCACCACCATCAACACCATTGTCATCCCCTCCATCGCCACTATCACTCTCCTCCTCCTCTCCATCCCACCTCTATCTTGGTGCCTGAGGCGGTGACCTGTCATCATCATAAAATGGATGAACTAGCTCATCAGGACTCGATAACCTCATAAACGAATGTGTGTAGAAATACTCAGAATACTCCTTTATCATCCCTGCATCTGCAACCTATGGAGCATAATCCCACAAACCTGATGCCAATGTATAATACTTGGTATGAGTAGCACCATAATATAAGCACAACCCCCACTATGTCACATCATGTCACTATTGTGCATAATGGGAAACCCCCTGAGGCATCGCCTGAACTCATCCAAACTGATGACGAAATTGAATATACAAATATCTCTCAATTATGGAACGTGTCTGTCCCATCAAATATCCTGATAGTAGCATGAATGGAATCTCCATATGATCCTCTGGCCATACTTCATAATCCAAGTAAGGGCGCCATGTCACGGTCTCCAAATCAGCTAAGGCACATCTCTAATAATCTAAATTTCCTATCTTATGTTGGACACATGGACTAGTATACCTTAAAACATAAGGTCTACCCATCGGTCACTATTTATCTCCCATGCCCATATTTGCAACAATGTAACTCTAGAAGACAGGTCCGTTGCTCCACAATAAACATCCTAGTGTAAATATTTATACAAATGGGATAACATACAAGAACCCCATTTATATCTTTTCCCCTGCAACATCATACACTCCAATACCCAACCCCAACCGGCTGATAATCCCTTTGACCTATGGTCAGGACAAAGGAATCTACCAACAAACCCAGACATAACACATGGTAGCAGATTGTATCTCCTAATCATCTCCTAAAACCTTATCATCTCAAAAGATCCTACGGAAGGCATTGGTCTCTCTCATCTCTACTTTTTCATACATAACTATCTTACCAACCACTGGAATCTGCAAGATACGATACACATCCTCAGGAGTAATTATCATCTTCCCAATAGCTAGATGAAAGGTGTTGTGGTCACTATGCCACCTCTCCGCCAAAGTAGTTAGCAAACCCCTATTAATCCTATACTGGGGTATATCTAGCAATGATGTCAAACCACAAGGTGTGATAATATCTAAATCAACCTGTGTCAACTGATGAACCATATCCAACATCTTCAAGAAATGCTCCCGAGATTGAATAACATCAAGGTCCTCCTAATCATATCATGTTGAACAAATCAGCATTACATCAATCAATATATCAAATTTAACCCTAACACAAAGTTCAATCAAGATCATCAATCACTCAAATCATGTTCAATCAAGATCATCGGTCAATCAAATCATGTTCAATCAAGATCATTAGTTAATCAAATCATGTTCAATCAGGATCATCAGTCAATCTATCAAATCAATCATCAAATCAATCAATCAGGATAATCATCAGTCCCATTATCGATCCTCACCTATCATGAGGTTAATCAATCATCAGTCCTATTATCGATCCTCACCTATCATGAGGTCGATCAATCATCAGTCCTATTATCGATCCTCATCTATCATGAGGTCGATCAAACATTAGTCCTATCATCGATCATCACTTATCATGAGGTTGATACATCATCAATCCTACCATGAATGCTCACCTATCATGAGGTTGATACATCATTAAGTTATCCTATCATTTGACTCTCACCTATCCTGAGATCAAATCCTCAACTATCTTATCAAACATCAATCAAGCAATGAACATCACACAATCAGACTGAAATCAATCAAATAATCACTGAACATCACAATGCAACGACTAACATGATTCATGAACATCAAAGAAACATCAACGAATATCAACAATGCAACATTTGACATAATCAACACACATTTCAAAAATTGAGAGGACTTTAATCAATCAAACATCATCAGCTAGGAAAAACAATAGGGAAAATCTTTAGGGGTCATCAAGGAAAAACCCTAGAAACACCCTACAAACACCCCTAGGGTTGTAAGATGGGCCACAAAAGCATAAAAATGTGCCATTTCAGGAGCAATATGCACCATTTCAAGGGGAAAATGTGCTAAAGTAGGCCAAAACATGAAATCAAGGCTATAAGAGGCACCACAGAAGCAACAATATTTGCCATTTCATGGGAAAAATGTGCTAAAATAGGTCAAAACATGAAATCAAACATATAAAATACGCTAAAAGACCTACAAGATGTGCCATTTGGGACCCCAAATGCACCATTCCAGGTACAAGATGTGCCATTTCATGTGCAAGATGCACCATTTTAAGAACAAGATGTGCCAACACTCTTAGAAGCACCCAAAAATGACTCAAAAATAGCAAAAATACCCCCCAAAAGTGCAAAAATGACCTTAAATGACCTACAACACCTATCTACCAAGTTCAAAATACCAAGAAATGGTGGGAAAATGACTAAGGGAGGTTTCTCATAATGCGTACCAGAGGTCCAGCTACAATAGGGAACCGTGGCGGCAAACATGCTTGAAACGATGCCTGTGATATGGGATCACCATCTTCCTCTAGCTGTCCACTCTCCAAATTCTCCAAAATCACAATGTGCAAATGAATTCACTTTTCCCCCTTTTTACCTTTTTAAAGGTTAATGGAGGGAATTATGGTGGGATTTATTTCTTTTTTTACCAAAAATGGGCTTCAACTAATCAAAACTACTAAAAGAGTGAGCTTGGAATCAAGTCTCGAGAGATAAATCGTGTATTTATCAAAGTATCATTGGTTTAACATTGCCTCATCATCACATCATTACAAAATCATCAAATCATCAACAAATCATCAAAATTTTCAAGAATTCCAAAAAATCATCAAATTTCCAAAATTCACCGATTTATCTCTTGAGGGGGCATATATCCGTCAATACCTAAAAATAAATGTCTGGGGCATCAAAAAATTTCTCAGCATCAATATCAATTTTTCCTTTGAAGCAGTGTGTAAACACATTACTTCAAAGAGGGGGAAAATGTATACACCTAAAATTGGTCATGGCATTTAATTAATTAAATACTAGTTATTTAATTAATATTTTGACTACGTATAAATAAATTCTCAATTTATTTATATTGTTCACCCTTTTCTAATTCTCCAAATCTAAAATCCTATTCTTTTAAATTAAATAAATAAACTAATTTCCATAAGCTTTTTTTATTTAATTAATCTTCACTAATCTTGATTAGGAATTCAAGCACATGTCTACAACTTTTTGTGCCACCTTACCAAGGTCACATAAAATTAAATAATTCTAATTTTTAATTAGAATTATCTTCAACCAATTTTTAAATCACATGGCTTATTCCTCACACACTTCCACCAATTTTCAAACACATGGTATTTTCTTCCCACACTTGAGTCTTCCATCCATTTGGCATGTTTCATCATTGGTCAAGAGATTCCTCCATCCAAATGGCATGTGGTCTTTGGTCAAGGGGAAAACATCTTGATTCTCTCCATCTCCACCGTTCATCCTTCTTGTTTGAATCTAGACTATTGATCATTGCCACCTCACCAAATCCTTGGAAAGGGCTATAAATACAACCCTTTGGCATTTTATTTTATATCCACTTTTGAGTAGAGTTATCATGCAGGAATATCGTTCGAGCTTGGGAGCATTATGGAGTCTTATAGTTACATTTTATATCATGTTTTGCATCATAGTTAGATCTTAAAGTAACACTTTGCTTCGTAGTTGCATTTTATCCGTCCTTTGCATCATAGTTGTATTTTAGATTAGCATATTCATAGTTAGCATTTGAGCATATGGAGGGCATGTGCAGGGTCATGATGGGCAAAAAAGTGGCAATATGATGGTTATGTGGCTGACGACTTTTTTTTTACCCAAAATTGATGAAACAAAAAGGGTTTTTAAAGGAGATTCTCAACTTTCCACCAATATAAATTATGCTTTACTTTGAATTTAATAAGTAATTATTATTCATTTTCTATTTGAATTACGACTAAAGTCCTAATTGATAGGCTGATTGAAAAACATCTATGGCTTTCAAACGGTGTCACATTTTTTGAATCCAAAACATGTGTCACATTCTATGCTTCGTATACTATAGGATTAAAAAAAGAAAAAATGAATTTCATGAAGTTTTGACCAAGTTAAGGTGGTCAGACATTCGAGTTTTTTATATGTTTTAAAATTTGTAATAAAAAAATTATAATTAATTATTTACTTCGAAAAAAATTACAAAAAAATATGTATCACATTGGGACATGATTCCTCTAATTATATCTAAAATCTTATAAAAAATAATTATCATTTTATTGTGGTTAGGGTGGTCAGACAGACACCTACTTCTTAATTTTTCTCTGAAATTTTAGTACTACTACATTGAAATTTCAAATTTTCACTGGAAATAAAATTTTTTTTTAAACAAACCTAGTAGTTTAGAAACTACATTCAATTTGTTATAGATTCTATTCTTACATATTTTTGAAATAATATAGATAACTTATTCAAATTTTTACGTCAAGTTTCCTAATTCTAATTTTTTTGAATTTTTTGCCACTTAAGGGCATATTTTTTCCATGATGATCCTGCACATACCCTGGAGTATCATTCCATCTCACTACCACAGTATCTACCTCTAATCATCTAACACCATCATCCATTAATCATAGTATCCATTGTCCTTTCCATCGTATAGTTGCATGTAGGAACTTAGTTGGCTTGCATGTTGAATACTAATCTCATTTCTTAAGTGTCATTCTAATAGCCTTTGTGCACATAGAAATCTGAGGGCCAAAGGGTTAAAAGTATCTTTAAGAATAGAGTACAATGAGACATTCTTAAAAGATTTGTTTTTTTGAAAATTAGAGTAGCTTCTTTTCTTTGAATCTTTGATATAATTCATTTCATTAAGGTTTGTGTTGATTTACTAACTTTCCACATTTCACACACACACAAGAATTATCTCAGAAGAGGATTATAGAGCATCTAGGCTAAAAAAGTTAGAACTGTTGGATGAGCATCGTCATCATGTAGTTGATCACCTAAAATCCTATTAGTAGAGGATGTCACAAAGTTACAATCACAAGGTCAAACCAAGAACATTTCAGGTTGGTGATTTGGTCCTAAAAAAAAATCCTCAAAAACAACAAGATAGGGGAAATTTGAACCAAACTGGCTAGGTCTTTTTTTCGTTGTATCAGTCTTTGGATCAGGAGCATATTAGTTGTCTATGCCTGAAGGAGATTTATTCGAAGAACCCATCAATAGCCTACATCTCAAGAAGTTCTACACTTGACTCATCCAGTGCATGGTAAAAGTCCTGAAAAAATACAAAAAAAAAAAGTCATAAAAAAATCATCACCTTGATGAAAACCTGGCAAATAGGCATCTTGGTAACAAAAAAAAAAGTAAAAAAAAGAGAAAAAAAAAGAAAAAATTGAAAAATACAAAAAAAGTGAAAAATCAAAAAAATCATAAATTTGAAAAAGTGTAATAAAAATAAGTAGTGAAAACATGGCAATAGGCGTTATTTGTGATAGATTAGATTTTCCATCTATTTGAGCATGTGTCAACCATTCGCTTTCGCCATCATTCTGCCTATTGTCGAAAATCTTCATGTACATATTCTAGTGTCGCAGTCGTGTCTCACCCTAGACTAGGGGAAAAATCTTGAACTCTTAAACTAATAGAAAAGAAAATAATAGTAACACAATGTCACAAACACAACGATCATAGTGCAACTTAACACTGAACATCAAACATAAAACTTTACACATCAACCATCCACTTCAAACAACAAAATTAAATCAAAAAGATCTAAATGGATGATGTTCTTTTGAATCAAGGCTTTACCTTGTTAGCATGAATGTTCAACTATTGTACTTTGATTTTTTTTATCATATCTCTGGAGCAACTCGATGATATTTTCTTTTGTCTGTTGTCTACAAGTTAATCATTATTACTATGTAAATTTTTTGTGAGACGTGCTCTACAAAGTATCACTAATGACATTCTGAAATGTGCATAGGAAAATGATTAACTATTGTTTGTTTACACAAGAAATGCTCAGGTCATCTCGGTTTAATTATACCTAGATGCTTGTGTTAACTTGTAATATCAAAAAACATGGAAGTAGTACTTAGGTCATCATGGTATAATTATACCATCAATGTTTGTACTCACTTTCAACATTTTAAAGGCTCAATGATGATAAAAGCATGACAAATCGGTTGTTATGATGACAACATTTGCATATTTAGATTTGCATGGTTAAGATAGGTTGCATCCATGTTAGTTTTGCATCTACATTTATAGATTTTCCAAGGCTAGCACAATTTTCAAAATGGTGTTATCTCTATCATTAAAAGATTGAGTATACTTTACATTAAAAAAAACATACCATTCTCATGTAGTTGCATAATCATTTACATATCATACATATATTAGAAAAAATTATTACAGCATTCATCCATCCATGCATTACATATCATTTGCATCCTAAAGGTCATCTCATATAGCAATCAGATCATATATTTGCATTCAAAAAATACAAAAATAAATGGCATCACATTTCATTTGCATCCATCTCATTGCATAAAACATCATGCATAAGAACATATAGAATCATCATCCATATGTCAGCATATCATCATTGCATCCATACATAATCATGACATAATCACATAAGCATAATATAAACATCATATAAGCATCATAACAAAGAAATTAAATGCATTCATCATAGAAAACCATCATAAACACACATAAACACATATAGATCACTAATTGGAGCTGCCTATCATATAAATCTTAAAATTATAATGTCAAGTGTACAATTATATCCAAAAGTGGAAAGAGGTACATCATCAAAATGGAAGTGTCATCAATGTATCAACTGAATTGGAGTATACAAATGTCTAAAATACAATAAACATCATCACAGAGCTATATGGTGCTCCCCCCAGATGGCGTTGGCCCTGTGCCTCTTACCTGCACCTAATGGCCCTACCCCTAGATCCCTATGAGGTGGCCCTATCACACCTATTCTAGTGGTCTAACAGTGGCTCCTCCCACTGGCAGACTATGCATAACTCTCTTGATGCTCCGGAGGAACCGCCTCATGATATCTAAGCCTGTAGTACTCGACCTCCCTGGCGGAGTGTCATACCTCTCTCAGGTAATAGACTGTCGAGGTGCTCTCAACCACTCGCTGTAGTATCTCTGCCACACCCACTACCTACTCGTACCATTGCCTCAAGGTATCTCTCTCTTTCGTAAGAGTGGCATTGTATGCTTACACCTGAGCCTGGGCTTGTGCTTGTGTCTGCTTCTGACACTGTATCCGAGCTAGTTGTCCCTGTAATGCTCGTACCTATGACTATAAAGCAATTATCTGAGTTTGTTGTTGCTGAGAGGGTAACCGAATCTACACATGTTGTTGTGTTGCAACTACTAGTGATCACCTCTTTTGAGGCACTCTAAAGTCCTGCACATCCAACACTATCCCACGACCACCCCTTATCTCCACCACCATCACCTCCATCACCATCTCCACCTCCTCCATCTCCATCTTTGTTTCCCTCATCACTGCTATCTCTCTCCTCCTCCCCCTCATCTCCTCCATCTCTCCTCCACCTACGTCCATGTGGTGGTGCCCTCTCATCATTGCCTAGTAAAGGTACCAACTCATCTGGACTAGATATACACGAGAACAGATGTTCAAAGAAGTATTGTGAATACTCCTTAGATATGAGAGCCTCTATGACCTCTAGATGATAATCCCAAATAATCGCCTTTAAACCCTGGTACTACTCAATTGTTACATCATATGATGAGCAGGGTCCCCACTCTGGTATATCCTGTCATCCCCACACATATAGAGCTACTCCATAGGGCATGCCATGTACCTTGCCATACTGTCATAGCACTCTCCTGAGAAGGAATCTCTCAATCAAAAACTAAGTCCTCCGAATTATGTATCTAGACGAGCATGCAGACGGCATCTTAGTATCATCCTTCGATCACTACTCGCAGTCTAAGTATGGATGATGTGTCACTATCTCCGGGTCATCTCTAGAACCCCCTCCAGTACTCCATTTTCCCAACTTATGTTGGACAACTAGACCTATCCTCCATGAACATATGGTCTCTGGTTGGCCATTGTATCCATGTGGTGGTGCCCTCTCATCATTGCCTAGTAAAGGTACCAACTCATCTGGACTAGATATACACGAGAACAGATGTTCAAAGAAGTATTGTGAATACTCCTTAGATATGAGAGCCTCTATGACCTCTAGATGATAATCCCAAATAATCGCCTTTAAACCCTGGTACTACTCAATTGTTACATCATATGATGAGCAGGGTCCCCACTCTGGTATATCCTGTCATCCCCACACATATAGAGCTACTCCATAGGGCATGCCATGTACCTTGCCATACTGTCATAGCACTCTCCTGAGAAGGAATCTCTCAATCAAAAACTAAGTCCTCCGAATTATGTATCTAGACGAGCATGCAGACGGCATCTTAGTATCATCCTTCGATCACTACTCGCAGTCTAAGTATGGATGATGTGTCACTATCTCCGGGTCATCTCTAGAACCCCTTGCCAGTACTCCAGTTTTCCCAACTTATGTTGGACAACTAGACCTATGTATCCATGAACATATGGTCTCTTGGTTGGCCATTGTATCTCACCGATGGGACGAGTGACAGGTATATGCTCCCATGCCCATATCTGTAACAGTGTGACTCCAACTGATAAACTAGCCCCTCTCAGATACACAACTTGGTGTAGATAGGACTGTCAATGAGGCTCCTATCATCATAACATAAGAAAATCATACAAATCAATCAATCACATCTCCAAACCTATCAACCTAACTCAACTCTAATCCTCTATTTGATCAGTCATCTCTTAATGTCTAGCAAGGAATTCAATCATCCAATCACATAAGCTCAGCCTGATCCTATCCCAAGGTAAATGGAATATTGATGATCAAATCTCTTAAGCATCATTGAACGTGGAATTTTTTGCCTTAGGCAAAAAAATGAAATCGGCTTGCAAAAAACGGGATCATGTTTTTAAAAAGTGGGATCCTGTTTAGCTTCGGGATCCCGAGCCTAAATTTAAAAAACGGGATCCCGTTTTGAAATTTTCAAAATGGAAATTTTCAAACGGATCCTATTTTAAAGAATTTCCATTTTGGAAACTTCCAATTTTGAAAAATTTCATTTTCACAAAATTTTCAAAATGAACCCGCTTTGAAAACTTTCCATTTTTGCAAATTTCCATTTTTGGAAAATTTCAAAACGGGATCCGTTTCATAGAACCATAAAAAATGTTTTTTATGAAAAGGGATCTGGAACCTAAGCTTTGGACCTGGTTTGACCTGCAACTTGAAGGTTCTGTTAATGTCACAGGAAAATAATGACTTTGGACATATGTCTGAAGACCTATTTTGCAAAAAAAAATTACGAAATTAAAACCCATTATAGATGATACAGTGCAGATTCCAAATATGTAATTTTTTTAATAATTTGATAATTTTTTCTATTTTTGAATTAATTTCTAATGAAACTAGTCCATAAACTTGAATTATTATGTTTTCTAGTATTTTAATAACTTTTGATCAACATAACATTTTGACGAACGGATTGCACGAGAACAAACTTTAGAAAATTCTTTTCAATTTAAAAAAAAAAATGAAAAAATGATAAGTTCAGGTCATCTTATGCATGGCGTACACGAGGATTTTTAAAAACGACAAATATGCCTAATAAAAATTTAACAAAAAAAAAATTCTATAAAAAATTACAAAAAAATATTGAAAACAAGCTTCAGTGAGTCACAAATCTTTTCCCAAAAGGATTTAGAAAAATATGATAATTTAGGTCAAAATATGGATGTTGTACACGTGCATGGTATGGTATAAAAAAGTGACTTTTAAATAGTGGTTTTTAGAAACGCCTATTGAAACTCAATTTTTACAATCTGGGTATTGAAATAAATTACATATTTAGAAACTAAACTTCGAGTACTACATTTTATGATTAGTGACTTTTTTGAAGATTCCATCTCTAAGTGCTTCAAATTTTAAGGTCAAATGTGTCAAATTCTTAAAATCGGGGAAAACACTTCCACTTTTTGGCCAAAAAGTGGACTAAACTTCTTGCACACACCCTATCATGAGGTTAATAATCCTCATCCTATCATTAATTCTCACCTATCATGAGATCAATCAGCATCTAATCTTTCAACATCATCAAACACCATCAAATCAACTACTGATGTGATCAACAATCATCAAAAACAAGGAGTCTAATCTAAAATTCATCAATCTGGCCTAAATGTGCTAGAATAGTGCCTCAAAGTGCTAAAAACATGGATTTGCCACATAATTCTTTCAATGTGTCATAATAGGGTTTCTATGTGCCAAACTTCTCTATGCACCATCAAAAGTTATCAATGCACTAATTCATAACTTATATGCGCTATAAATCTACATGCACTAAATCATTCACCATATGCACTAAAATCCTAACCCTATGCACTAAAGTTCCCTATGCACCAGAACAGATACCCGATGTGCTACATTGGAGACCGAATGTGCTAAAACACGAAAACCAGAATTCAAACATGAAATTTTTTTGGAAAAAATGAATTTCAAAATCATGAGGAGGTTTTTCAGGGTATGTAACGAAGGTCCATATGCTACCAAGCAGTTGTGACATCACATGCACTCGAATCGGTGGGTCTAGATCAGAATCACCATCTTGCTCAAAAGTTGCTCAATCACTCAATCACTCCAAATTTTCAAAATTAAAATTCTCAAATGAATTTCAAATCACATCTTTTAACCTTTTAATGGGTGATTAAGTGGGACTTTTAATGGGATTGATATATTTTATTTTTCAAAGGGGCTTAATTAATCAATCCATCACTTGACAGGTTTAGATCATTTTTTAGGAGATAAATCATCTCTGTCCCATAAAAATTGAAAATGATCATCAATTCATGAGGAAATCATCAAAATTATCAGAAAAATTAAAAAATTCATCGATTTATTTCCTGAGGGGGCATATATCCTTAATCACTCAAAAATCAGTGTTTGCTTGAAAATCAACATCTAGGGCATCGAAATTTTTTTGTCGACATCACCAACAATTTTTTCTTTGAAGCAATGTGTAAACACAGTACCTCAAAGAGGGGAAAAATGTATACATGTTTAAAATTAGTTAGGATAATCATTTAATTAAATACAAGTTATTTAATTAATAAACCTCTCATTTCATCTACTTATAAATAAATTCTAAATTTATTTATATGGTTCATATTTTCTATTTCTTCCATCTTAATTCACATTCCTCTAATTCTAAGTAAATAATTAAATTCCAATAATTTTTTTTATATAGTTAATATCTTTTGACTAAATTTAAATAATTCCAGATTTGAATTTAGTCACATGTCTCCAACTTTTCCTCTTGCCACATCATCCAGTGTCTCATAAATTTAAATATGCTTAATATTTAAATTAGAATTATCCTCAACAAATTTTGAAACAAACTTGGACACTTGGTAAAGTGCTCTTTTAAAGGGAACCATCTCCATGATTCCCTCTAACTTCTTCCTTCTCCATCGTCCATCTCTCCACTTGAAATCTTGACGTTGGTTGCTACCACATCACAATATGCCTCAGAAGTCATATAAATACAACATCATTCTCCAACATTTGACATCCCATCTTTGAGAAAACTTACTCTGTAGAAATTACATTTAAGCATTTGAGCATTTAGAGCATTAGAGCATTTAGTATTTAGAAATTTTAGAATCATTTAGTTTAGAATCATGTCTTAGTTCATAGCTACATTTTCATTATCATAGCATAATCTCCATTTTGCGCAACAACATCAATATCATTATCATGGCATCAATCATGTATGAATTAGATTCTTGCATTTTGTAGCATCTCATTTCTTAGTTTGCCATCCAAAGAGTCTAGTGCATACACAAATTTGAGAGCACTAATGATTTAGAGGATCCTTGAGAATAGAGAAAAGTGGAACGATTTTGAGGAATAGTTTTATCAAGTTTATTTGTTATTTCGATTTCCTTAATGTAAATGTTTTATTGATTGTGTGGCTTTATTACTTATTTACTCACATTACACAATTTCATACAATATAACATGAAACTAGTAACTCCAAGCATCAATAAAGATCAAAATGTTGCAAATCGAAACACCTAAAGTGTAGATAAAATTAAAGTTCATCAAGTGAAGTGAATCAAAATATTGAGGTACCTATCCCTTAAGGGGAAAAGGTTAAACCTAAGAAACCAAAAACAAAAAAGAAAAAAATGAGAGGGTCCTCACCCCTGGTGGGGCATGTGTGTGAAAATTACACAACAAGTACATGCTTTAAGTTCCACTTGATGTGTTCTTTTCAATGTGGTGATGGATAAATCTATTTTCTTAGTAAGCTAGTTACATGATAGGAGGGTTAAATAATCGGATCTAAAATCAATACAGTGATGATATGAAAATATAAGATGATCTCTATAAATAGGAATCATAAGGATAGGTCGAAAGTTGGTAGATCAAATTGAAGGGGAGGCCTCTAATTTATAAGTTTTTCATGAGAAAGATTGAGGGCCAAGATTGAAGCATGGATTTAAGGAATATGGAGGCATGGATTGAAGCTTTAGTAATTTTAAAAGTGTCACATCAGGTGTAAGATCTAGGAATGATTTTACATATGTGAGAAATATGACATTTGTTGGGGATTTTGTCACACATATGTGATTAAAAGAGGGGATAACTAAAAGGACAAGGATGATATGGAGGCATAATATGCATCCAACATAGTATTCTTACACCTATGTGAGTAATTAATGGATAAGGTTAGCATGCTCACAATGTGGAATCATTCAAATCTTATGGTAGAAGTAAAAAATACTTCCATGAGTACATGCTCACACATGTGAGAGCATGGGAGTAGAGGGGACATGTGTTAGATAAAAGGTATGTTTTTATTTTAATATATAGATTTAGATAATGACTAGCTTTAAATGAAAAAGGATCATTGACGATGTGGATTTGCATATTAGATGAAATAGTAATATGGTTTAATAATATCAAATCATTTGATTAAGTATTCATTAATTGGTTTAGCTATATGATTTTGGTACTAAGGTTATTTGATCAAATTAGTTTAATGAATTAACCTTAACGAATAAATAATTAATGATCAATGATGAAGGAAATTAATTAAATAATATATTTATTTTTTTCATAAAAGTGGCGAGCCACAAGATTATATTAATATATGAAATAAAAATATACATATACCTAGTTTAGAGGGCATACCGGTAGGAAAGAACTAGGAAGAAAACCTCTGGTTATAGCCCAAAATATTTTATAGTTTGACTCAGATTATTACAAGGATTAGAAATTTTCCCTGTGTCATAGGGACATTACAAAATTTGCCCCATGTCATAGGGATAGTATGCAGATTATCAAAAAACTATCTACAACACCACCACCTTATAAAATTTAAATTGCTTGAGAGTTACATGGATAAGGAGAAATGAGGAAAAGGACACATAAGAAGCCTCAACTAGAGAAAAAAAATTGACTAACAAAAACTTTGGCTTTTCTTCCATTCGTTTATCGCATGTTGAATTCCTGTCTTGTGGTTTTGCTTGTACATTCTTCACACCCGCCATTTCATTTGCAATGAAGTCATAACTAGTGAATTGAGCCACTTCATCTTCAATATATAATAATTTATAATAAAATTAATATATAAATTTGTGGTAAATTTTAGATGTCTACATAAAGTATATACATAATTCAAGATATTAAAATTTATTGAAAAAAAAAAGTTGAAATTGATACCTCGAGAGTGTATAATGAGTACATGGAGAGATCTTGGTACATATAATATTGGTCCTTTCTGTATTTACTTATGTCTAAGATAATATTATGGTACTCAAGACTTGAAACATCTACTTGTATTTTTCATATCTACTTTTTCAAAAAATATCTATGTTTAATCGTGTTGCTTGAACTAAGTAGCTGCAAAGTAGAATATTTTTTTTAGGAACATATTCAAAACATTCAATACCAATGTATGCATTTTTAATTTATAGTAAGAAGTTTCATTAATAATAATTGATAATTTTGGATACCCTAATCCATTGTAATCTTTACTAGATAATACTTTGGTACCTTCAATATATTTTGAATATTTATAGCCATTACCAAATATCTCCTATATTGAAATGTATAAGTTATGACCAATACACATATATGTTTTTTCTTAGGATTTAGCATAGTACCAAAAAGATAATTAATATATTTTATCTACCTATATCTACCTATAATAACTAGATTAGATACATTCTCATAGTTGAATGAATAATGATGATTACTAACATTTTTGTCATTTTTCATCATAAGGAGGCTTTGACATAATTTTATGTCATTTCTAAATATGAAACATCCATCAATAATTTTCTCACATTCTATACTACTTAAATGATCGAATATGTGCCCTCGTGGGTTAGCGGAGTTGGTCTAAGTCTTGGGTTTTCTCTTCGAGGTCTTGGGTTCGACTCCCTAGCTCGTGACTTACCTCACCGCACACACTTGGGGCATGTGTTGGTTACTACGCAGCCCCAGGGGACTAGTCTCGCCTCTAAGCTCTCCCTGTAAAAGAAACTCGCTGGGCTAGAGTCATTGAGGATACCCCTATGGATAATAAAAAAAAAACTGAATATGTAAGCGATTGAAAAAATGAGTTTTCCCTCATATAAATGGCTTGTGGCTTAGTAAATTCCATATTCATCATCTAATGGATTCTTCTAATACCAATAATACTTCTAAAATTATAAATAATTTATAAATTAATAACTAAAAACATGATTTAAATTTTAAATATTTAATTTTGAATATCCTTGAATTTAAATCATGTATATGATTTTATAAATATATGTAAAAATCTACAATATTCATACATATTGAGAAACTATTTTGGTACATATGTACAAATATACATTTGAATTCTAAAAAAATATAATTAGTGAAATATTATAAGGAAATATAAATCTATATTCTATTCTAATGCTTAGACAAAAATAATCAAATTTTGGGTTATATATTTAAAAACCTCAACATTTATGTCATATCTACTTGATTTTTTATAGCAAGTTTTTTTGGAATCATAGATTATATCTAGGAATCTAGTTATAAGTATATAAATCTTATCGAGATATATAATTTAAAAAACAAGGTCAATAAGCTTCACAAATAAAAAATGATGGCCTTTAGAAGTTGGGCCTCCTTGCATCAAAACTATAATTGATAAATCATAGGGATATAATAGGGAATTATAATTATGATATTGCTATTAAGATTCAACCATGTAGTTTTTCACATTAAAATCATTTACCCATGTTTCATGAGTAGTGGTTCAACAAAACCCATCTCTCATGATAATTAATGGTTCACTTATCACTCATTCCATCTAGGTGATACTCATAGAGGTGAAGCATTGGGCCTTCCTCAGAGGTCACACATCCTAGTACTACTTGAACCCAAATGTGCTCAACCATGGAGTTCTCCCCAAAGTTAAGTCCACTTATCTTCCAACCCCATTTGCAAATTCCTTCAGCAAGTTTTGTTCCTTATTAATCATTCATTATAGATCCCTTTTATTTCATCAATTGATAAGTGGGACATATTTTCCATAATGTGTGAAATTATGATATTGCTATCAAGATTCAGCCATATAGTTTTTTGAGTCAAACTCATTGACTCAAGCTTCATGAGTAGTGGTTCACAAGAACCTATCTATCATGATAATGAATGATTCACTTAGCACTCATTCCATCTAGGTGATGTTCATAAATCCAAAGCATTGGGACTTTTGGGGTGGTCATCCATCCCAATACTACCCTAATTCAAGTATACTTAACCATTTAGTTTTCTCCATAGTTAATGGGGTTTCAAGCTAAGTGGGATGAAACTGGAAGGAAAAATCCATGCTTAAGTGTTCTTGAGTTGGAGTGGTACTAGGATGGATGACGTCTTGAGAAGGCCCAAGGATTAATCTCTATGAGCATCACCTAGATGAAATCACTGTTAAGTGGACCATTCATTATCATTAAAAGTGGGTTCTTTTGAACCATTGCTCATGAAATATGGGTAAATGAGTTTGACTCAAAAAACTACATGGTTGAATCCTAATAGTAATATCATAATTTTACATTATGTGGAAAATACCTCCTACTTATCAGTTGATGACCTAAAGTGGATCTATCATGAGTGGTCCATAAGGAAAAACATGTGTTTAATGTTTTACAAATGGGATTGCAAGATATGTGGGCTTAACCTTGGGGAAAACTCTACAGTTAAGTGTGCTTATTTTGTTGTAGTACTAGGATGGGTGACCTCTCGGGAAGGCCCAATGATTCACTTCTATGAGAAACAACTAGATGCATTAAGTGCTAACTGGATAATTCATTATCATAAGAGATGATTTCTTCTAAACCATTACTCATGAAACATGGCTCAGTGAGTTTGACTCAAAAAACTACATGGTTGAATCTTGATACAAATATTATAATTTGACACACTATGGAAAATACCTCCTACTTATAAATTGATGAGTTGAAGGGGCTCTATAATGAATGGTTTATAAGCCACAATACATTTGAAGGTTTTTCAAATAGGGTTGCAAGCTAAGTAGGCTTAACCTTGAGGAAAAATCCATAGTTAAGCACACATGAGTTGGAGTAGTGCTGGGATAGGTGACCTCCCGAGAAGGCCCAATAATTAACCTCTTGGAGCATCACCTAGATGCAATGAGTGATAAGTGGACCATTAATTATCATGAGAGATTGATTGTTGTTAACCACTACTCATGAAATATGGGTCAATGAGTTTGAATCCAAAAGTTACATGGTTGAATCATAATAGCAATATCATAATTTAACACGTGGAAAATACCTCCTACTTATCAATTGATGAGATAAAGGGGCTCTATAATAAATGGTTCATAAGGAAACAACACTTGCTTAAGGTTTTTAAAATGGGTTTACAATCTAAGTGGACTGAACCTTAGGGGAAATTTTATGGTTAGGTATGCTTGAGTTGGAGTATTACTAGAATGGGCGACCTCTTGGGTAGGCATAATGGTTCACCTCTATGTGCATCACCAAGATACAATGACTGATAAGTGGAACATTTTTTATCATGAGAGATGGATTCTTTGATACACTACTTATGAAATATGGGTCAATGAGTTTGACTCAAAAAACTACATAGTTGAATCTTGCTAGCAATATCATAATTTGACATGTTGTAGAAAATACCTCCTACATATTGTTACCTAATTTTTGCCTCCCCCCCTCCACTCCATTCCCCCCGCTCCACCATTTTAAACTTATAATACACTTTAGCCTGCTAAATCACAAAAATAATTAATTCTAAAAATCCATAATAGCTGGTGTGAAAGCCTTTTGCAGATCCTAACCTCATTGGTGGCCAATTTTCATGCCAAGATACCTTTCGTGAGATTTTAAAATTTTAAGTTTTTGGCTGACAATATACAAATGAGGTCAAATTTTAGAATTTGTATGTCTAGAGCAAAAATGATTTCTGGGTTTTACTCAGCAGAGTTCATGCTTCTTACTGCTCAAATTTCACGGAAAACGGATCTGTTAGTGGAGAGATATTAATTTTTTTGTCTCCAGGCTCAAAGAGTGTTCTCAGAACCACTTAAAATCCCGGCGGTGGAGAGTTCCCATAAATACACAAAACCCCGCAGGTGGAGTTTTCCAAGGTTAGCATAACCTCTTAAATCCCCGCACAATCACCACTGTTCCTGCCAGAATTAAGAAAGCAAAAATTTAAGTTAGAACTTGAAAGTTTGACATGTTATGAAGTGGGCGGTATTTTGTTCAAGTTTCATAATATCCACTCGTACCCGCAATGGTTACGAGAACCATTCAAAACGCCGCCGTAGGTATATATGTTTGAACTCATGAAAAGAAAGGGCTCGAAAGGAGTTCCAAAACTCTTTCTTTCCGCGGACAAGAAGCAGATGACATTTAATGGCATAGGAGAAATCTTGCTCGAAGGGTGAAGCTGACGTCAACAACTTGAAAGACTATTGCCTCACATTTGGTTTTGATATAGTCTTCGACCCTGACAGGAGTTTCAAACATCACTTCTCCAACAAACACATTTGGGATTGCAATACAGCCGCCAGGAAGAGAACTTCAAAATATTGTTATTGTCATACATACTGCGCATTATCAGATGAATAACGATGCTATTGTGGAGGTATGCCGCATTCAATCTTTGCTGAGAAGTTCAAATATTCGTGAAAAGAGGGTGATAGAAAGCACGGGAACACGGTTGTTATCAATGCAGTTACAATCTTTGCTTGTAAGTCTTTATAATCTGAAAATGTGTTATACTTGATTCACAAATATGTAACGAATGTTCTTGATACAATAAAAGAAATAAACACTTATTGAACCAGAGAATGTTTATAATACTCTTGATGGAGGCAGAAGTTCAGGTTGTAAATGAAGGCATCTAGACAGCCCATCGTGCAAGTGAGAAAAATACATATTACAAAATGTTCGTATCACGCACAGTGGGGATGGACAATTAGATTTGATTATTATTGATACATTATACATGAAAGGACCGCATAATGCTCACTTTTGTTTTCTTCAAAGCTTTGAAGCGGTGAAAAGAATTCAACCAAAGCGTGCTCTGTTTGTGGGAATGACTTATGAAATAATGAGGTTGGCTAGAATGGTTGCGGTTCAAGTGAAATGAAGACATTAGTACCTGAGACATATCCTTAAGGAGTTATCTGCCCCTACTTTCAAGGGTGCCAGTTTCTAATATCAGTAATTTCTCTATAATTGCTCATATTGACGGTGGAAAATCATTCCTAGAAGATAAATTTTTGCAGTTGAGTGGGACAATTGAAATGAGAGAAACGAAAGAGCAATTTCTTGATAACATGGGTTTTGAGAGAGAGCGGGTATCGGCATCAAGATGCGGGCTGCTCGAACGCACTATCTTGGACAAAATGGTGAACCATACTGCCTAAATCTTATTGACAATCATGGTCATGTCGATGTCTCCTATGAGGTTTCTCGATCACTTGCGGCTTGTGAGGGAGCCCTTCTTGTTGTGGATGCTTCATAGGGAGTGAAGGCTCAAACTCTTGTGAATGTTTATATGGCTTTGGGAAATAATCTAGAAATTATTCCAATTGTTAACAAGATTAATTTTCCAGGGGTAGTGCTTGAATGAGTTTGGATTGTAGTGAGGCAATATATTTTTTGGTCAGCTAAGGATGCAAAACCCATGGTGTTTTCTGGTCTTTTCCCAGTGGATGCTGACCAAATTATGAGATGCCTTGGAGAAGTTGTAACTAAGCGATGTAGCTTTAAAGTTTGAACCTGAGTCACCAAGTGTAATAGGCTTTGCTTTTCGATGTGGATTTCTTGGACTGTTGCATATGGAAACTGTTCAGGAAAGAGTTGAGCAGGAATCCAACTTGAATTTAATAACAACAACACCAATTATGGTCTACAGGGTCAACTGTACAAATGGGAAAATGGTGGAATGCTCCAATCCATCTGCACTACTCGAGCCTGGAAAAAGACAGTCAATTGAAGAACCATTTTTCAAGATTGAAATCTTTACTCCTAAAGAGTATATTGGTGCTCGTATGGAGCTTGCTCTAGATAGGCGATGTGATTTTGAAAGAGATGAAATACATGAGTAAAAATAGAGCTTCAATCGAGCACGAATTATCGCTAATGGGGGCTTGACATCATGAACGAATGTTGTCTTCCTCACGGCATGCTGGCCTGTTCATTGGTTAGCAGGGAATTTAATATCTTGGAAGCAGCGGATACTTAGGGGAGTGAACAAATTAAGGGATTATATTAAGTTCGATGTTCGTTTGGAAAGCCAATTCAATGAAGTTGAAACGTTTCTTTTTTTAACAAAGAAAACTAGAACTTTCAAAAAATGGTTACGATAACTGAAAAGTCACTCGTGGAAGTCAAGGGAACTATTATTTATTGCAAAGAACTTCCAAGGGAGAGGGGATCTTTTTTCACTATTGAAGGAGCCTGTGTGAAGGCTACAGAAAACCGATATCTTTTCTGCTATTTGTCCCGGGTTTTAAGGGAGTAGTTTGATTTTCTGTTCAACATAGTTTTCTCTATAGAAATGTTGAGCCTGTGAACTCACATTTTGCATTGGACAAATAAGAGAGATGTTCTAAATCTGTGAATTTATTAACATTTCTTTTGGACTATGAATGTCTATATGTCTTTGCAATCACTATTTAATGTATTATCTGTTATATCATATTGTGTAGGTGCTATTTCAGAATCTATGAATTCTAATTAACTCATTTATTGAAGAGATCTATTGTTCACCTTTTCCTAGTTATCATTTATAGGTGTGTAGTAAATGATTTGTGTGTCATTTGTTTCCACCCGCTTTTATTTGAAACTTATCAATGCATTTGTGTCATTTTTATGCACATCTATTGTGTTTCCTTTCCCGCTTTCTGGTTAAAAGCATACCCAAAAACACATCAAATCATATGACGGAGCTATACCTCTAAAATTCGGAGGAAAGTCACAAATACAATTGTGATATTGCCAGAGTGTTTGGGGAACGATTGCACCTTTTAGGGAAAAGATTCATAAAACTTCAAGGTGCCCAATTAGTTAACTAACATAGTTTTGGTTACTCCACTTGGAAAAGAATCTAAGTACCTATGTTTTCTAGTGTTTTCTTTTCTCATAGATTTGAAGGTTCCTCCTGAAGGATGGAGGTTAGCGATTCTGATATATGGAACTTGCTTAAAATATATTTTTGGTAGAAGATCCAGCCTTTCTTTTTCTAAATCTGTATTATGGCGTTGGTTTCACCCCAACCATGGTGTGTTTAATTTGGAGCTTTAGCGCTGCTACAATATTCAGACTTTTTTGCAGGTTCAAGAAGGCATTTTCTAAAGTTTAATGGAGAAGAATCACAAGTTGCAGATGATCATATTCGAGTCTTCATTGTAGCTTTTGGAGCTTTGGGGGTAAGAGAGGAAAAAAAATTCGTCAGATTATTTGTTGAATCTCTTATTGGAGCTACTGCAATTTGGTTTCAATTTGTAGAAGATTGATGCATTACAAATTGGGACAAAATGAAGAAGAAGCTTCTTCGAAGATTTAAACGAGTAGTTGATGTGTGTGCACTCTCATCTCAATTTCTCAACATTAAAAAGAAAGAGGGTGAATCTATAATGGAGTTTAGAATAGTTTGATAGATGCTTAAAAAGGATTCCTCATAATCTTCAACCAAGTAAGGAGCTACAAATGATCACCTTTGCTTGAGTATTACATCTTGATATCCATTTCCTCTTGAAGAAAAGTAAGCTACATGATCTTGATACTATAAAATAGGAAGTTGCTAATATTGAAGATGATTTTTTTTTATCCGGGTATGGAAGAAAGATAAAGTTGAAAGATATGCACAAGATTATGTAGTTCAAAAGTATAAAACCCTGAATTTTCAAAATATAAATTCATCAAATCTCTTATACCCTTTAGCTGAATGTTCCAATATCATAGCTTTTTATCAAAAAAAATTTAGAAAAATAAAGTAAGTGATGTGGGGACTAAATATTTTAATGTTGAAGTATATAAACTTAACTGTGAGATAGATAAAGATGATTTTGATTCTTCTAGTGATGAAGAAAAGTACTCTTCTTGTGAGCAAACATTATGTATAACATCTTTTGCTTTAGCTGTAACAAATAACGAAGATGTATATGATGATATAAATAGTCTGAAATAAAAAAAAAATGAACAATTGTTGATGTCTCTGTGTGCTCTAGAAATTAAAACTTTTAGATATGCAAGTTTTGATATAAACTTATCAGATGATTTAGTTAATATGAAGGTAGAAGATCAAGTTTTTGAAAAGGAAAGGGCCAAAAAATTATCAAAAATAAAAGCTCTCATTTTAGAAGATGTTAATATACATTGTGTAGCTGAAGGTGAAATTAAAAATTAGCTTCAAGAGGTAACTGAATCACTAGACACCTTTTCTTCATGTTTCTAACCTGAATACGAAGCGTTTAAGTTTGCTGATGAAGTTCACAAAGATATTGCAGTAGAGGATGAGGTAATTCATCATCTTGTTCTTGAGTCTTTTCATTTTGAAGTAAATATTGTACAAGATTCAAGTTGTTTCAGCCAAAATTTTAAACCAATATGTGGGATGGATAGAAACGAAGAAGGGACTTAGACAAGTCAATTAGCAGTTAAATTTGATAAGTTTGTTGATATTGCAAATTGGGGTCCTAAATTTTTAAACAATGTAATTACTCCCACATTTAGTAACCAAGAAGTTGTTTTATCTCATGATTTGTATATGGGATGTCCAATTCGAGGGCTGATTTCTTTTTGTTCAGAAAATCAAGTACAACATGATCTTATAGTTGACATTGCAAAGGCATATTTGGGTGACTTTATGTAAGGAAATGTTGGTATGAATCAAACGGTTGTAGGAGTATATGATGAAAAGTGGTTTTTTGGGCATTGGATTTTATCTAGAGAGTTTTCACAAGAGGTTATTCTTATTTCTCTAGTGGTAGTCGCAAGATGGCAATTGGTTGTGCATACAATTTAAAGTCACCAATCATTATTTTGTACAGGTAGCTACTTCTCCTAGCCTATTAATGGATTTGCATGATCATTTTGGAGGCCATTTAAGGTAGGATATTCCTACCATGTACATATTTGAAGTTTTTGTTATGCTAGTAGTTTATGTGCTTTTCTTGCTTTGTCCTTTTTTTTTTGGCTTGCTCTTGCTCCTCCTCTTCTTTACTTCTTGAATCTGTAGCCCAAAGGAATTTAAGCACTATTCCATGCTTGAGATCCTAGATTCCTTGCTTCATCCTTTACAAACCTCCTCCCTAGATAGAGCCATTTGTTACCTAATTTTGGCCTTCCCCGCCACCCCCTTGCCCTCTCATTTTAAACTTTTAATGCACTTTAGCCTACTAAATCATGGAAATAATCAATTATGAAAATCCATAAAAGCTAGTGTGAAATCCTTTTGCAGATCTGATCCTAACCTCATTTTGTCCAAAGTGGCCAATTTTCATGCCAAGATGCCTTAATGCTCGTGAGATTTTAAAATTTTAAATTTTTGGCTGACACTATACAAATGAGCTCAAATTCTAAAATTTGTATGTCTGGAGAAAAATTGGTTTCTAAGTTTTACTCAGCATGGTTCATGCTTCTTGATGTTCAAATTTCACAGAAAACAGATTTGTCAGTTGAGAGATATGAAATTATTTGTCTCTAGGCTCAAAGAGAGTTACTAGAACCACCTAAAATGTTGTTGGTGGAGAGTTCGCATAATTACACAAAACCCCACTGGTGGAGTTTTCCAAGCTTAGCATAATCTCCTAAATCACCGCCAGGTTCGCACAATCACCACTTTTCCCGCTAGAATTACGAAAGGCAAAATTTAAGTTAGAAAGTGAAAGTTTTACATGTTACGAAGTGGGCGGTATTTTGTTCAAGTTTCACAACTAGCCACTCTCACCCGCAATGGTTATGAAAACCATTAAAAGGGATGTTGTATATATATGTTTGAACTCATTAAAAGAAAGGGCTCAAAAGGAGTTCGAAATCTATTTCTTTCCACCGAAAAGAAGCAGATGATATTTAATTGCATAGGAGAAATCTTGCTCGAAGGGTGAAGTTGAGGTTAACATCTTGAAAGACTATTGCCTCACATTTGGTTTTGATATAGTCTTCGACCCTGATAGGAGTTTCAAACTCCGTCACTTCTCGAACAAACACATTTGGGATTGCAATACAGTCGGCACGAAGAGAACTTCAAAATATTGTTATTGTCTTACATACTGCGCATTATCAAACGAATAATGGTGCTATTATGGAGGTATGTCGCATTCAATATTTGTTGAGAATTTCCAAAATTATTGAAAAGAGGGTGCTAGAAAGCACGGGAACATGGTTGTTATCAATGCAGTTACAATATTTGTTTCTAAGTCTTTATAATATGAAAATGTGTTATACTTGATTCACAAATATGTGACGAATGTTGCCTATACAATTAAAGAAATAAACACTTATTGAAACAAAGAATGTTTATAATACTCTTGAAGGACGTAGAAATTTACGTTGTAAATGAACGCATCTAGACAAAACATCGTGCAAGTGTAAAAAATACATATTACAGAATGTCTGTAATCACATACAGTGGAGATGGACAATTAGATTTGCTTATTCTTGATACATTATACAAGAAAGGACCACATAATGGTCACTTTTGTTTTCCTCAAATCTTTGAAGCGGTCAAAATAATTCAACCAAAACTTGACCTATTTGTGGGAATGACTCATGAAACAATGAGGTTGGCTAGAATGGTTGTGGTTCAAGTGAAATGAAGACACTAATACGTGAGACACATCCTTGAGGAGTTATCTGCCCCTTCTTTCAAGGGTGCCAATTTCTAATATTAGGAATTTCTCTATAATTTCTCATATTGACCGTGGAAAATCAAGCCTAGCAAATAAATTATTGGATTTGACTGGGACAGTTGAAATGAGAGAAATGAAAGAGCAATTTCGTGTTAACATGGATCTTGAGATAGAGCGGGTATCACCATCAAGCTACAGGTTGCTCGAATGTACTATCTTGGACAAAATGGTGAACCATAGTACCTAAATCTTATTGACACTCTTGGTCATGTTGATGTCTCCTACGAGGATTCTCAGTCACTTGCGGCTTGTGAGGGAGCCATTCTAGTTGTGGATGCTTCACAGGGGGTGAATGCTCAAATTCTTGCGAATGTCTATATGGCTTTGGGAAATAATCTAGAAATTATTTCAATTGTTAACAAGATTGATTTTCCAGGTGCAGAGCTTCAATGTGTTTGGATTGCAGTGAGGCAATTTTTTTCTGCTCAGCTAAGGAAGAAAAACCCATGGTGTTTTCTAGTCTTTTCCCGGTGGATGCTGACCAAATTACAAAATGCTTTGGAGAAGTTGTAACTAAGCGATGTAGCTTTAAAGTTTGAACCTGAGTCGCCAAATGTAATGGGCTTTGGTTTTGGATGTGGATTTCTTGGAATGTCGCATATGCAAATTGTTCAGGAATGGCTTGAGTTGGTATACAAATTGAATTTAATAACATCACCACCAAGTATGGTCTATAGGGTCAACTGTACAAATGGGAAAATGGTGGAATGGTCCAATCCATCTGCACTGCCTAATCTTGGAAAAAGACAGTCAATTGAAGAACCATTTGTCAAGATTGAAATGTTTACTCCTAAAGAGTATATTGGTTCTCATATGGAGCTTGCTCGAGATAGGCAAGGTGATTTTAAAAGAGATGAAATACATGAGTAAAATTAGAGCTTCAATCAAGCATGAATTATTGCTAATGGAGGCTTCATCTCATCTCATGAATGTTGTCTTCCTCACGGCATGCTAGCATGTTTATTAGATAGGAATGGATTTAATATCTCGGAATTAGCGGATACTTAGGGGAGCGAACAAAATAAGGGATTATATTAAGTTCGATGTCCGTTTGGAAAGCCAATTCAAAGAAGTTGAAACATTTCTTTATTAACAAAGAAAACTAAAACTTTCAAAAAATAGTTAGGATAATTGAAAAAGTCACTCGTTGATGTCAAGGGAACTATTATTTATTCTAAAGAAGTTCCAAGAGAGGGGGCATCTTTTTTCACTATCGAAGAAGCCTTAGTGAAGGCTACAAAAAACCGATATCTTTTCTGCTAATTTGCTCAGGTTTTAAGATAGTTTGATTTTCTTTTCAACAAAGTTTGCTCTATAGAAATGTTGAGCCTGTGAACTAGCATTTTGCATTGAAGAAATAAGAGAGATGTTCTAAATTTGTGAATTTATTAATATTTCCTTTTGACTGTAAGTGTATGTGTGCCTTTGCAATTACTCTTCAATTTATTATCTTTTATATCAAATTGTGTAGGTGTTATTTCAAAATCTGTGAATTCTAATTAACTCATCTATTGAAGAGATTTGTTGTTCATCTTTTATTGGTTATCGTTTGTAGGTGTGTAGCAGATTCAACCTCTTTGTCATTTTTTTCTACCTACTTTTATTTTAAATGTCATCACTTTTGTGTCATTTTTATGCATATTTGTTGTTTCTCCTTTCCTGTTTTCTGGTTAAGAGCATACTTGAAAACACATCAAATCATATGAGGGAGTTGTGCCTCTAAAATTTAGAGGGAAGTCACAAATGCAATTGTGATATTTCTAGAGCTGTTGGGAAACGATTGCACGTTTTAGGGAAAAGAGCCATAAAACTTCAATGTTCCTAATCTATTAACTAACACATATCAATTGATGAGCCAAATGGGATATATAATGAATAGTATATAAGGAACAATAATTGCTAAAGGCTTTTCAAGTGGATTTGTAATATAAATGGGTTAAGCCTTGGGGAAAACTCCATGGTTAAGCATGCTTGATTTGGAGTAGTATTAGGATGGGTGAGCTCCCAAGAAGGCCCAATGCTTCACCTCTAAGAGAATCACCTAGATGCACAATGAGTTCTAAGTAGACCATTCATTATCTAAAGGGATGGGTTCTTGTGAACCACTACTCATGAAGCATGTGTCAATGAGTTTGACTCAAAAAACTACATTGTTGAATCCTAATAGAAATATCATAATTAGAAATGTGAAAAATACCTCCTATTTATCAAGGAGTTATAGGTTTTTTTATCAATTTATGAATGTAATATTTTATGTCATATTTCATAATGAAATGGAAATATTGGAGCTAAAAGTGAGAATCTAAGTTTTTGAGTAGATTATGATGAGGTTATGGCAAGGGGAAGGGTTATGGGTAAGTGCAAGAAG
Source organism: Sequoia sempervirens (assembly GCA_007258455.2). NCBI lineage: Eukaryota > Viridiplantae > Streptophyta > Pinopsida > Cupressales > Cupressaceae > Sequoia > Sequoia sempervirens. The sequence goes on along the minus strand of VDFB02281492.1, from coordinate 434,955,376 downwards.
TTGGATCCACAAATATGGAGAAAGTGGAAGTATTTTTCTTGTTTTTTAGAATTTGTCATAGTTAGACTAAATATTTTAAGCACTTACATGTTGAATATTAAAAAAAGTTTAGGTAATATGAAATTTAGTATTTTGAGTCTAGTTTCCAAATATGTAATTTATTCTAATACCAAGATGATAAAATTTAATTTTTAATAGGCATGTATCAAAAAAAAATTTATAAGTCAAATTTTTAGAAACATACCACACGTGTTTGAAAACCATAATTTGAATTGAATAAAAGTATTATTTTGATTCCTTTTGGGGAATATGTGTAATAAACTTAATATTGATGAGGATCTTTTTTTATAATTTTTTCTAAACATTTATATTTATTAAATTTTTATTGGCCCTAATTGCTAATTTTTCAAAAACCTCATGTACAAAATCCATAATTTGACATAAACTAATAATTTTATAAATTTTCTTTTTGTTGTGTAAATAGTTTTACGTAGAATTGTCTCACATATTTTTTTTATAAGAAACTTAACAAATTAAAAGTTTAAAAAATATGAAAAATTGACATTTCCAGTTTATGGACCAGTTTCCCTAGAAATTAATTAAAAATAGAAAAAATAATCCAATCATTAAAAACATTACTTTGAAAAATATACATCATAATATGTAATTTTTTTTCATTTCATTAAAAGTGTTAGAAGATTAATCTTTACTTGGTAAAGGTTATTCTTTAATTGTAATTATTTATTAACTTGTAGGAATATTCCAAAGGAATCCCTACAAGTCTTTTGTATTTTCTTGTCATCTCACACATGTGTGAGGATGGCTTATTTTTAATTCCTTTATTAAGGAATATTTGTAACCACCTCCTTAAGAGGTGACACATTGCACACACATAGATGAATGGTGGCATTCAATGAGTTGGGAGTTACATTCTAACTCCTCTTCTCACCTCTATTTATTGAAGTGCCTCTTCTCTCATTCTTTAAGACTTAAGCAAGCAAGCTAAGGCTGAATCTCTCTCTCTCTCTCTCTTTGTATTATTCTTTAGGCATTTTGCCTCCATTCATAATATTGAGGTTTTTTCTTGTTTTTTCTCCTTAACAAATTCTTGTGTCTCTCTTGCTTTGATGGTGCTTGGTTTGGCTACTTCAATCTATTTGGTAGTCTCTTTCCTTCAAAAAATTGCTCTTTATTAGTACTTTCCATTGTTTTTTTCTATTTCCTTTCACGGTATCAGAGCTTGGTATTACTAATATTTTGTGAGCTACATTGTTGAAGGTTTACTAGATTTTTCAGCACACCATCAGAAACACTCTCAAAGAGAAGAAGAGATAGTGCCTAATCTTGGTTGTTTTTTTTGTCTTCTAACTTTTTTTTTGTTATTGAAGTTATATTTCATTTTTTTTAGATCTATAATCTTTTCTACAATATCAAGCTAAATCTGTTAAAAAATCACTATATTTTACATTTTAGAAAAAGACTAATCTGCTTTTTTACAAATCTGTAGGAAATTTCTCCATAGTTGCATGTTCAAATTTCTGTAAAAACTTAATTAAAAAAAAAAAAAATCTCTACAATTTATTCATATTTGTATACAAAATCTGTACAAAATTCTTTTATTTTTTCTTTTAAATCTGTATTATAGATTAAATTTTAAAAAAGAACAATTTAGTTTCTTTAAAAATAAAATATATCACTATTAAAACCTCTATTTTTTTTAATAATAAATACAAATAACATTTAAATAAAAAATTAGGGCTTTAGTTTTTTGCAAGGCATAGCTCCTTCTGTTGCAGCTTAGCCTCTATTGTTCCTTTTGTTGCAGACTCAACCCAGCTCCTATTGTGGTCTTGTGCAAAACATTGTCTCTTTTGCTTAAAAAATAAATATTTTTAATAAAAATTGCTACTTCAATTTATTCTGCCCTTTTCTCTCTTTCTGTTTTCTTAAAAAGAAACAAAAGTTCTTTTACAGCTTGTTAAATTTCAAACTTAAAAAATTTCATTCCATTTTATTTTATTTTATATCCACTTTAAATTTCCTTAATCACCCTCAAAAGTCCCGCCCCCGCTCTTTTTTTGTGCACTCACTTTTTAAAAGGTTGATTTCTTTCTTTTTCCCCTTTAGAGGCATGACATAAAAAAAAAACTTCTTTTAGTATAAAGTTTCTTTTTTTTCAAAATTCTCTCTTATCGTTGTTTTAAGAAAGTATATTTTTATTCTTTAGAAAAAGAATCCTTATATTTATAAAAAGCTTTTTTAAATAATTTTTTTTATGATTTTTTTTAAATACTCCATTTAAAGTTAGGGTATTAAATTTTTAATATTTTATTTTATTTAAAAATATTAAATTAAAATTTAAAAGTTTTTAATTAATTATTAATAAGGATTTTTTAATTTTTAAGAATTATATGAAAATGAGATTTTTTTAAAAAATTATCTAAAGAGGCTTATTTTGTTCTAAATTTAGGTAATTCTTTTTTAAAAGAGGTTTTTTTAAGATTTAATTTGATCAAGAGGGATTTTTTTTTAAAAGCAAATATTTACAATAGTTATTTTTCTCATAAAGTTGTGAATTTTTTATTACAATCATGTCTACTTTAATTCCTGAAATTAAGTTGAATTCTTCTAACTATCATTCTTAGAAAACTCATATATGCTTTATTTTTCATTTTAAACATCTTTTAGATGTAGCTACAAATCCTAAATCTAAACCAGGTTCGTCTGCATCCAAAGATGAAATTGAAAAATGGAATCTCCAAAATGAAGAATCCCTTGGACTCATAGGTATCTCCATGTCACCCGAACTTTATGTTCACATTGAGACATGCACAACTGCCTATGAAGCATGGGAAAAACTCAAAACCATTTATGATAGTTCAAATGAATCAAGAAAAATTCAAATTCAAGATCAATTTGAAGATTTGAGGTATTCTGATTTTAAATCTATGGGTGAATTTTTAATGAAATTTGATGCTTTAAATAGTCAATTGGATGGTTTAGGAGTTAAATTAGATAATCTTAGATTAATTCATCTTATCCTTAAATAGTGTCTTCCTAGACAATTTCAACAATTCATTACTAATATTCATGCTCAATTGGCTATTCCTTCTTTAGCTACTCAATTAACTTATGATATTTTTCATGATTTATTAAGACAAGAAGAGGCTAAGTTAATTCAATTTGGTACTCTTAAGTCTAATGAACATGCTTTCTTTTCTAATCATCAGCAAAATTTTAAACCTCATTCTAAACAACAACATTATAATTCCAAACCTCATTATAATAATGGCAATGATCCTAGAGAGTTTAACTCTTCTAAGAGACCACATTGCACTTATTGCAATAAGGATGGTCATTGGAAAAATACTTGTTTTAAAAAGAAAAATGAGAAAAATCCTCTGAATCAAAATAATCAATAGTTTCCTAACAATGGTAATCAATCTAGATGTGCTTTTACATGTAGTTTTAATGCTTCTAATCCTTTTGAATGGGTTAATGATTCAGGTGCATCTCAACATGTTACTTCACATAAAATGTTTGTTTTTCAAATAACTTCACAAGTACTTTATTATTGGACTTGATCAACCCAATAATAGTGTACTTTTTTTTTACTTAATTATATTTGGAATATGAAAAGAGGATATTCATGTAGTCATGAATGCATGAATATCATCTTAAATGACTTATTTATACTTAATAATTATTTTCTTCATAGTATGCATTTCCCATTATTCTATCACAATGGTTTTTTAATATTATTATTATTATTATTTATAACTTAAGGTGGCTTGAGAAATTATCATTCTCTCTACCTAAGTCTTGATCTATTACATTATTTAAAACAACCTAGTGTTTCCTTCTCAACTACAATTATGTTGTTTTGATAAAGGGAATTTGATATTTTATTGTGTCTCATTAATATGATATTGTGCCTTATCGGTAAATTTGGTTTTTTGATGGATTTATTTCATCTATATTTTTTTGAAAATTAAAAGCTCATTGGAGTATTTTCCTTCTTGATGGATTTATTCCATCTATATATGTTTTGAAAATTAATCACTTTATCAAGTCTCAATGGAGCCTTTACATATAGATCTTTAGCGCTAGTTGCATTTGCAGTAATGTTGCATAGGGAGCCCTATCTATAAGGAATCATATATTTTTATCAAGTCTCATTGGAGTTTTTTTTTGGGACCCATGGAAAATATTTCCATCCACTTTGATGGTATGCAGTTACTTATTTTTTATGAACTTAGATCTATTTTCTTAATTGATGGGGATCAAGTTCTTGAAACTTTTATGTTTCATTATTTTTTTGAAGGCAATATGGTTTTTATACCATTATTAGGACTATTAAGATTGATTTGTTTTTTACTAAGGAACTATGGTTTTTTTAAAAACCATCTGTAACGCCCTGCCGTGCGAACCCCAAAGGACAACAACACAATAATTTTTATTTTTTTTAGGTTAACATAACATACATGTAATACACATTAAGTCATAACATGAATTTTATTTAAGTAGATTCACAAACACACACATCCCTTGGGGTACACAAGGAGTCATTACGAGACTTAGATCCACACAACGACAATAAAGAATAAAATCCAAAGATATAGTCCATAACAAAGTAAACATTAAGAAATGTAACACATACATGAAAATTCATTGATAAGAAACCATCTATGTACATAATACAACATATACATGATTAACTCAACACATTGAATAACAACTGCCATGACCAATATCCTCACCGAGTTTAACATTACATTACAGTACAATGTTCTAGAGGTACAATGATACAATAGTGTTTTCAAACATGAACGGAAACCATACAACAAGAATCATGATACAAATGAATAGATGAATACACAGTATCATAACTGACTCCAAGACAAATACAATTCTGGAGTCACCGCAACAGCACCAATCCACACCTCTCGATCCTTGACTGGGAACCCAATGGGGTGCTTAGCATGTTCCACCCGACTATGTGAGTCTGAAGACCCACCCCCGTGCTAGGAGCTAACAAGAAAGAGACCTCAACCAAGAACATCCAAATAGGGAACCACAAGACTCAACGCCATACAAAAGTATCATAAAACCCAAGGATTACAATGACATAATCAACAACATCCAAGAGTCAACATAATAACTCAAAGTCATAAATCTCATCACATAAATCAAAGCAATGACCAGTAAACAAGTAACCAAAAGATGATCATGAAACACTTCCAAATCAAACTGAATTTAATAAACATAATACAATTCCAAATTGCAATTAAACAATACAATAACATCATATCACAGTACCAAAAGAGTACAAGGTCATAAGCTAAACATCAATGAGATCATACAAGACCACAAAGTACACCAAAGATATATCAAGGCAATACTCCATAAATCAATATAAGTCCATTCAACCACAAACTAAACCAACTCCCATAATATACTTCCAGAGGAACACAATAAAGTTAAACACATGGGAAACTAGGGGAGAGTGTCATCGCATAGTCCTACATGGGTTGTCCTGTGCTCTTCCTCCCAACTGGAGGCGCCAGTCCCATCTATGGCTGTCATGTGCCCTTCCTCCCAACTGGAGGCGCCGGTCCATTGGGTGACTCATGCGGAGCCGTAAACCTCTCGTGAAGATGAGGTCATGACCTTGCCAACCACGACCTTCTCAACCTTCCATTAGTCTGCAGAAGCACTAATGAAGATGAGGCATCCATTTTTAAATCTTATAATGATATTACTACCCAACCCTCCTAAGTTAATTATTAGGTTTTCACTTGATTACCAACTCACTCGTGGGTTATCCTGTGCCCTTCCCCTTAAACGGGGTGCTGGCCCCCACGAGGAGCCACTCTCCCTAGAGACCCAACAACATAAAAACCAAGAAACCAAGGGTTGTACAACATAACAAGAACATTAGATCACAATAGAGAAGCATGCGAGGCATTACCCATCTCGCTATAAATACATAATCAAAGTCTCAACAATTCTTGTACAACCCTTGCAAAATCATGAAACCAAAACACTTGCCACATCAAGGTCACATAAAGAGAGAACATTAACTGATAGTCATCACAAGCCTCTGGAAGCCAAAAAGAATGAAAATCCACAAATGAGGGTAAAATGAAGCAACAAAAGTAAGTCAATGATACAAGGCTTTAAGCCAATTTCAACACCAACCCAATGAATAAAAGATCCTCAAATCAAAATCAACAAGAATCTTCTCGATATCTACCAACCATGAGACCAACAATATTCAATTTTAAGATCAACAATAATCACAACAATCACAATTAATCAAGATCAACATAGATTCCAACTCACACACATAATTTATCACAAATTTCAATGGGTAAGATCTCCTCAAAACAGAGCGAACCAAGAATTCACTACTTAGGGTAAAACAAAAACATACGGGTTCCCAAATGAACAAATTAAAATAAAGAAAATCCCCAACTCAATACTCAATCGACAACAAAACATCTACTCAGATTACTTAATCGAAACACATCAAATTAATCCATCACAATTTCGTAAAGACAATCACATAACCAAACAAGGAACACAATAACCCAAGTAACTATAAAATTAGTATGCACTAACATTCATCCATTAAATGATTTAAAAGAACTCAACATTTAAAAGAGTTTACTTGCTTTGCACAAATAAGCTTATCAATGCTTAAATTAAATCAAATTATTTTCTTATCTGATCACTTATTTTATTTATCTACAAAATCAACTATTAAATAGTTTACAAGGAAATAAGAATTCATTTACATAGACCCTTCGTTTAACTAGATCAAATTAGTCAAAAATCATTTATCGAATCTACATTCATTCATCTGTCTATATAAACAAACAAATTCAAATCACTTAATTGCCCACCCACTTCCCTTATCGAAACCGATTAAGTTATCCAATACGTCTATTCAAATTTTCTACAAGTAAAAATAAAAATAAAACTATTTTATTTAATTTTAATCTAAAAAAAAATCACTAATCAACTAACCTAAAGACAACCTAGGACGAATCTTTTCAATTACCTAAATACGTAAATCCATTTTTACTAGTCATTTAACTAACCTACTTGAATACTTAGAATACTTCTGAATTTCAATTCATTTATTTTTTCAAATCAATTATCTCACATACACATAAATAATATTTATCACCACATCATCTACATATATCTACAATTTACAACTTAAAACATATTGAAATATTTTCTTAAAACAATACTTTATTAAATATAATATCTAATTATTTTTAATTGAAATATAATTCCTTACATAATTACTTCTTTTAATTAAAAAAATAATTTCTTAAACACTAACTAATATATAAGAAGGAGATATGTTTCTTTTATTTTCTTTTAAAATAGGAAATATCTTCCCACGTATAAATCTAATTTATAAAGGCTTACCAAAAGCTAAAAGAAATAATCTTCAGAAAAGTTTAAGGGAAAGAAGTAACTAGCCCCACTTTCTTGTTTAATTTATCATGACTTATTTGCTTGAGAAGAAAGTTTGAAGATATTTTGCTATGAAAGATGTAAACCATTTCCATCGTTTAAAACAAATACGTGAGTTTGAGGAGAGTATAGGTGACGCTATATGAAGCAGGGAGATGTGTGTCGGTAGACATGCATGCACAATATGTAAACATAGACAAAGTCGGTGGCTAATTTGACTGAATTTCATAAAGATGATAACCGTCATACAGTAAATATATATTCGACACATACAAGCGAATTCTAAAAAAAAAATGCATGACTGAACAATACTCATAACACCATCAGGAAATCAGGGACTGAGGGCACAAAAAGTACACCGCAGAAATAGTTAGAGAATTATTTAATTTACTATACCTTTGCAAGTCAAAAAGTTGCAGCTGTGAAGGGTTGCCCATGGTTTCAGGGAGACTATTTAATTCTGAACAATGTCTCAACTCTAAATGGCGTAACAGTGACAGGTTGCCAAGTATATTAGAAAGTGAATAATGGAATTTGGAAATATCGCCATCTACTTGCATTATTATCAAATCTCAAATGATATTTGCAAGACAGAAGGGAATGAGAAAGGTGAGGTGCAAGTACGTCACTTAAGAGAAGGAGAATTAATGTACAATTTTTCCTTTTTTAAACATATTTTTGTTTGCTGGTGAGTTCCTAGAGACGCGCTCAAGTTTGAAGTTTGGAAATTATACTTCACCACGATCAACTGCAAGAGGCCATACAAATAACTGAGTATACTAATATGAAAACTCTTAAGCCGATTCCCTGAGGAGTTTTATCATTTTATTTTTTATAGCAGCTAGTTTAGGAAAGCTTCTACAATTGATCTCATTTATTGGTGTAAAGAGAATCTAGATTGGAAACCAAAAAGTAGCCCGAAATGATACGAAGGAGAGAAAAAGAGATGCAACACAAAAAGGACATTGGAGCAATTATAAGGCGAAAGTTCAATCCTCTATTTTTAATTCGGTGAGCTAAGGAACTTGGTTGCTAAATGCACGAATTTACAAGAGAAGAGAAATAAAGCTAAGGTCGATGATCTAGAAGAACATTGGGAGTAAAACAAAATGCAGGAGAGAACCAGAGAGAACAAAATATTTGCTGAGCCAGGTTACATAAACATAAAGAAAAAACCCATCATCAGTCATTCAATCACAAATTATATTAGAACCGTTCTAATCTTTTTCCCCAAAAGTACATATAAGACATTGCAACAATGTTGAATATACAGAAACTCACATGGACACTTTTTTTGCTATGGAGAATATAAAGCAGAGCATACCTTGCACATTTTTCCCAATTTTCCCGTGTCTTCTTCTATGATCCTCACGAACCGGGTTCTTGTCTGTACGAGATCTTCTCAATCTGGTATCCCTGGCTGCCGTCCTTCCTCCCTCTTCCTTTCATGCCTCCCTTCCTTTCTTGATCAGGGTAGTTGGTTTCCCTTCAACTTCCGACGGAATCTCCTTTTGGGCTTCCCCACCCTGATCCATCTTCAAAAAGCTAGATATAGTTATTATTTATTTTTCATATTCTACAGTTCTCTTCGACTTCCAATTGCTCGATAGGTGCAGTTTCTTTCTAGCTTTTCTTGGTTTAAAACACTTCAGCTTCCTATCTCCTTTTCCATTTAAATTCCTTATTATAATAATTATCTTTGAACAACTAATAAATTATTAATTATTATCGAATATCATTAAATAATACTTTTTACAAAACAATTAGTTTATTTATTTATTAATAACTCTTTACTTAAGATTTTATAAAACTAATTTATTTAATTTTCAGCTTAATTTCTAGTTTTATTTACTCAATGCTATTTTAATTCATTGTGTACACAATTCCATCAAATATTATGTTAACTGCATAAACTAATCACACACAAAACAACAATAACGCAATTAAACACTTACACAAAATCCAGAAAGGTCAGAACTGAGGGGCACTACACCATCTTTAGGACTAATTTTCAAAGTCCTTTATTATTAATCTTGATACAATTTCCCTTTACAATACAACAAGTGACGTAGTGAGAGAAAACCTAGAACTATTATTGCTATGTCTAGATATATTGACATTTTATAATTTGGGCTATGATTTCTTTCTATCTCATGGTTTCATTAGAAGTAAAAATTATCCAAATTTATATATTAAGCATAGTGAAAATGATATTGTGATAATGATTTAATTATCACTTTTAGTTCTAACATTTTGATTAGTGATGTTAAGTCTCAACTCAATCAACAATTTCAAATGAGTGATTTGGGCCTATTAGATTATTTTGGGTATGCAAATTTGGCAAACAACTAAAGTGTTGGATTGGTTTCTAAATTTTATTCTAAACCACAACAAACTCATTTTAAAGTTACAAAAATAATTTTAATATATGTTAAAGGAACTCTTAATCTTGGTCTCTTTTATGATGCAAATTGTGAATTTTCTTTAAAAGGTTATACTGAGGTGATCCCAATCATGGGAGATCCACTTGTGGTTATTATTTCTTTGTTTGATCAGGTGTAATCTCATGGAATAGTAAGAAGCAACAATCTACTTCTCTTTGTTCTACAAAAGCTAAATGTAAAGGTTGTACTAATGCATCCAAAGAAGCATTGTAGTTAAGAAGATTACTTGAAGGCTTGAGTCTACCTCAAAAGGATCCTACTTCTTTATATTGTGATCATCAAAGTGCTATTTTTCATGCAAGGACCAAGCATATTGCTCTTCAACATCACTTCATTAGAGATCAAATTGAAGACAAGAAAATTTCTCTTTTGTATTGTAAAGGTGAAGATCAAGTTGCAAATATTCTCACAGAAGCTCTTTGTAAAGATAAATTTCTCTTTCATTGTAAACATATTGGATTACAACCCATTGAAGGGTTTGATGTAACCTCCCCAAGTAAATATTAAGGGGGGATGTTAGAAGATTAATCTTTACTTCATAAACATTATTCTTTAATTGTAATTATTTATTAACTTGTAGGAATATTCCAAAGGAATCCCTGCAGGTCTTTTGTCTTTTTTTGTCATCTCACACATGTGTGAGGATGGCTTATTTTTAATTCCTTTATTAAGGAATATTTGTAACCACCTCCTTAAGAGGTGACACATTGCACACACATAGATGAATGGTGGCATTCGATGAGTTGGGAGTTACATTCTAACTCCTATTCTCACCTCTATTTATTGAGGTGCCTCTTTTCTCATTCTTTAAGACTTAAGCAAGAAAGCTAAGGCTCTCTCTCTCTCTCTCTCTCTCTCTCTCTCTCTCTCTCTCTCTGTGTATTATTCTTTAGGCATTTTGCCTCCATTCATAATATTGGGGTTTTTTCTTTTTTTTCCCCTTAACAAAATTCTTTTGTCTCTCTTGCTTTGATGGTGCTTGGTTTGGCTACTTCAATCTATTTGGTAATCTCTTTCCTTCAAACAATTTCTCTTTATTAGTACTTTCCATTGCTCTTTTCTATTTTCTTTCAAAAAGGTTTTGAAAAAATCATGTCAGCCACATTGTTGAAATCTATTATTTCTCGACACTATCATGACCTTGTACTTGTAGGCCCAAGGTTAAGGGTAGGTTACCATTCCTCTTCCAAGCCTAAAAAGAAATAAAAAATTTTGTTGGGATTGCAATTTTTTATAGAATGAGTACCCACATTAAAAAATATACCCATTTTAACGTGGGTACTTGTTTTAGAATGAGTATGTGTTCTATTTTTAAAATAGGTACATGTTTATGATGGGATCCTAAAGCATAATGGGTACACATTCTAATCTATAGCCCAAATCACCATTCCTAAAAGGGTACCCATTCCTTTCAACACTTTTTCTTTGCATGAATCTTCCCCTCATTATGGACTAATTTCTTGCACTTACCCATATTTTCATCTATGCACTCATCTTAGTGGGAATTGTATTTTAAACATTGATTTTAGTGTCATATTTTGAGTGATTTTGTCTCATATTTCACAACCACCATGTAATGGTTTTTTATATTTATTTTCCTTTAATTGGTTACTCAAGATGGACATTTCATATTGATTTTTTCTAAGTATTGTTGTGTTAAAGGAATTTCCCTAGATACTTGATTATTGCTATTCCTATAAATTATTATCAATATCTACGGGTTTATAGTTGCAATTGGTTGATAAATAATATATTAAGTTAACTTGGAATGTAGAATTTTCCTCCTACAAATATTTTATCAATATAAATCATTGTGTAATAGTATATTGTATGGAAGCTAAGGTAGCAGAACAACTTCCTACACTAATCTTGAGAGGAGAATAATGCAAAACTTTTACACATCTTTAACAGTTGCAAAAAACTTAAATAAAAGTAAACACAAATATTGTGCATACAACAACACAATAATTTATGTGGGGAAAACCTTTTTGGGAGAAAAACCCAATACTTCAAAAGCCGCCCAATATATTATTGAAAAACATAAAGATTGCAATATACTTGCAAAGCATGTTTCTCAAAGGAGTATCACCAGTTAAAGATCTAGAGACACCACATCTACTATCAGAATCTCAGTTTACATCACAATACACAACCATAATTCAATTCCCTCATAAAATAGGGTTACCTTCTAGGGCAAGTCAAGCTAATAAAATATCGACCATCAGATATGAGACATAATGATGAATGGTGTCAGACACCTCATGAGGGGCATTGCCCCCATGCCCCCCCCCATCAGCATCGGATGAAAAATTCCTTATGTATCAACAATACCTTATGTAATTACAAGGTTGAGACACATTTTCTCAACATATATTTCATTTATGTTTATTTTCTTGTAATGATATAATTATTTTAATCTTTTCACACACCTAGTCTATTATACGTTTTAAGGAGGTGTATTCTACATGTGTAATTTATTTCACATATAATTCAACTCTACTCTTAACGGGGAGATAAATTAATTTTTGTACGACTCAACAATTTTATTTCCAATTCATATGGTGTTAGCAATAATTTTACATTGGAAAATTACATTACTAACTTATTATGTCATAGTATTATCTTTTGTCTCTCCTCTCAAAATTATTCCATAGAAATGTTATATTGAATCTAGCATGTCATTATGATAACTAACTTAATGCATTTGTTGACTTAAATTATCTTAAGAAGTAGACAATAATAAAAACCAAGTTAGATAAAATCATATATGTTAAATTGATAGAAGTAAATAATAAGATTAACAGGTTAAGTTATTCACCATTTGATTAAATCAATTGGGTGGGTACAAAAAGATGGGGAGCCAAATTGAGGCCAATTTTTTTTAAAACTTCTAATAGGCTATAATGCAAGTGCGGTATAATGCGAGTGTGTTATAACATGCTCGTGCTATGGCTTGGTGTGGCCGAGCCCAAGGCTCAACCACATTGAGCTTATTCTACACCTGGGTTATAACACAATCATAGAATAACACACTCGTGTTATGAGTTATTAAAACAAAACAAAAAAGAAAATCAAATTCATTTTTATGTTGACTATTTTTTCCTCTACCCATGGTGAAAACCCTTCTCTTACACACTTGCATTATAGGAGGAGACAATCTTGTATTTTTTTCATCAATTTATTACTATTTCATCACCAGGATGCTGCCACATCGACGAGGAGGTCGAATAAGTAAGGATTTTTTGTTTTTTGTTATGAATTATTTAGTTTTAGGTTGTTTTAGATATTCATTTGTTGAATTTTTAGGAAATGATAATGAGCTTGGAAACCCTCTTCAAAACCCTCCCAAGAATCCTCAACAACTAGACCAACAACAACATAAACAAAATCATCAAAAAGAACAACCACAACAACAATCTCCTCGACCAATCCCTCCTCCTAGCACTCAACAAAATTTAATGGGGGTAATTGAAAATAATAAAAGACAAATTAAGGAGTTAATCACGAGGTTGAGCAATCAAACAGATTCAACCATGGAGAGAAGAAAACTTGCAACTCACTTAAAGAAATTTTAAAACATCTAGATGCAATCAACAAACAATTAAGTGGTTGGTAAGATAGGCAGAAAGTGGCTAGGAATTTTTTCTAGAATAAATTATCATATAAAGAAGTAAAAGATGAAAAGAAATTACAAAATTAGATTTGTGCTCATTATTCACCAACCTAGACACATCAAAATCTTGACCTCAATGTGAAGAGGTTTCCTGTCCATTGCTGCCACCACCATGGGATTAGGAACTTTTTTTGGGATAAGTGGTACATGGTTTTTTATTACCCACAATACAAAAATTGCAGAGTCCCATAATATTTCCTGAGGAAACTATATGGTGAGTTCATCCAAAACAAAATCCTGAATTATTTTGATATGAGGGACTTCTAGGGGAGAGGTTGGTTCAAGATAGACTTGATGGATTACAAGATCCTAGTTGGCAAGAAAGATGAGCTCTCACTAGGCCAGATCATGAGCACATTGTTATCCCTTCCATCGTGAAGGAGATTATTGAGGTAGAACCTTTACAGGATATCACCTCTTTGACCCATAATGTGTCATCCAACATTCTAGTCCTATAGTACAATTCCATCTAGGGGAGTCTTTGAATGGTAGGCTTCCACAAGGAAAATCATTTAATTAAGATGCATAATATCAATCAAGACTATTTAAGAGTCTAAATTTTTCCCCTTTTTGAAGTGAGGTACCTATTGCATTGGTTCAAAGGCTGATGCTTCTCAGGATCAACGCTGCTATCAAGATCAAAATTCAAAAAAAATCTTGATTTTTTTTATGCCCCATTGTTGCCCCACTAGAAGGAATTACATTCTTACACTACCCACTCGAGAGATGGAGTAGAAATTTCAATTTTCTGATTGAGATCACGAAAAAGGTTTAAGATCATTTTAGCTTAAAGAGGACTAGAAAGCTCAAATGTCTAATTTTGATGGATTTATTGATGTATAAATAGTCATCATCCATGGGTAGCCTAATTTATATTTTGATATATCACACATATTCAGTAGCTGGATAGAAATGCTAGTAGAGATTAAAAAATGAGAAGGATGTATAGATGAATGAGATGGATGAACCCTTGATTTGGAAAGTGATTCTAAAGTCCAACAAGTATATGAGTCTTCAAGACTTTATAGATATGGTGCTGAATGATGATGATTTTCATATCTAGGGATTAAAAAATGAACAACACAATATTCCTTATGTTTGATAAAAAACATAAATATGATGCATCAAGGTATGAACAACTAGGATGGCATTGTATCTAGTGTGATGGACTTTTGACTCAACAAATAGATAGGAGTATTCTTGCTCATACCTAACATACATAAACCTTGCTAGGATGTACTTCGAAAGCTTCAAACATCTTGGACCAGAACATAGAAAGGAATAACCTAACAATGTAATTGTCAGCAAGTTTTCCAAAACACCCTCCATACATACCCAACAAAGTAAGTATTCACCAAAGTTATATTACAAGAACATCCAACAAGAAAAACAAGTGAAAGATAACAATGCCCTATTCCTTTCTCTCTAATTTTTTTTATAGACATCATCGAGAGGGCATTGGAATGAGCACAATAAGATAAAATAAAAGAAAAGATCAAGTAAAAAAACAAGTCAATGTTCTTCATATTTCTTGCCAAGGGGATGTGTGGGTGACGATAAGAATCTAAAGTGATATCCAAAATGATACCCATTGTCAAAAAGATATATCCTAGGACATATAGTATATAGGATGATGATATGTGATTGGTTGTTTTAAAATTTTGTTGATATAAAGTTGATTGAAATTTTTTCTAAAAAGATCAAAACTTTGATTTTGTGTTCAAAAGTTTGTTGTTTCGATTTTGATTTTGTGTTTGAAGTTTTCTTTTGTTGATTTTTGTGTTTGTTTCTATGTCTTCTTCCAAAGGATGAAGGTGTTGATTGATTTAAATTAAGGATTATTGATTATCGTGGGTGAAGAGAAATGAGACAGATGGGTTTTTTCAAATATTTGGATGTCTTTGATGTTTTTGTAATGTTTTGAGGTTATTTTTCATTTTGGGGTTATTTTTATTATAGAATTTTCAAATATTTTTGGGTTTTCTGAGATTTATGAGTTTTTTTGTGTTTTGTGTCTTGGGGTCTCATCAATGATGGCCTTTCCTACATTTAATGTGTTTTTTTTTGACAATTTTTTTATTTTAAAGATGTTTTGAATTTTTTTGATTTTTTGCATGATTTTGATGATTTGTATATGAATATGTGTGATGATATCAATGATTTATTTTGTGATTTTATTGAAAACAAAGCTAGGGTTGATTGATCTGATTGATGGATTGATGATGATAATATTGTTGAGGATACACAACAGTGCAAGGATAATGTTAAACAACATGGGGATCAAGACAAATATCCTGAGATGATGATGGATTGACTGGATTTGTTTGATCAATATTTTGAAGCTCATTTTGTAACAATTTTTTTTTGAATTATTTGATGTAACGTTGAAGTGAAAATTAGATACAACTGATATTGATTTTTTTGATTGATGTTTGATGAAAGTTTGAAAAGGAACATCTTCTCATCGAAATGTGTCATGGGCTAGTGATTTGGATATTTTTCTCAAAAGTATTTTAAGAAATTTGATTCCATGTTTGCCAATTTTTGGATCACCACAGGCATTGGAAGATATAGATCAAAATTTATTCCCAAACTAAGATGTGAATATCTACCCCAAGTGTCTAGCAATGTATGTAATTCCATGGGTGGATGCATGGATAGATGTATGGATGGATGGATATGGGTTATCTTGTGATAAGATAAGGTGTTCAAATAAAAAATGCTCATTTTGGTAATGCTTCATGGCTCAGATAATGTTGGGTAGGATAGGATCAATGACAAAATTTGACCATATCAAGATCTTTACCATAAGCAAGTGTAAAGTATAAACTAATTTTTTTTCAAGATCAAGATAATTTGGAAAATAGATGTATGTGGATGAAAATGGATTTGATAAATGGTTCATATGTGATTGGATTTATTATGGATGAGATAAGATGCTTCAACCTTAATTAATGCACATAAATACTTGATTCTACACATGACATCTGTTTTCTAGGTTTTCATCATGGTACTTTCCCAAAGTGCCATCATAGTGATTTTCATTCGAGGATGATTTTTATCTTTAGTATTTTCATGGTTTGTTGATTTTTTTTAATTTTTCTAAAAGGTCTATGCTCATGTTGGGCCACCTAGTAGTGCTGATTTTGATGCTTAGATATCATAATGTTCCATCAATAACCTACTTGAACAGGTTTTTTCCCTAAGATACATGCACTTGATTGCAATTTTTGAGAATTTTTCTAATGCTTTCTTGATACAAAATTTAACTTTGGCTTTTTGTACACATCACAAGAGAGTTCCTTCTAAATCCTTATGATGAAGGGTGGCTACCAATACATGGTCAATGTGAGAATTTTATATCATGCATCCATGGATGAGTGGATGGAGTGTGTTTAGGAATAGAAGATGGATTGATTGATAGTTTGGAACCTTTAACTCTCCAAACTTGGGAAGATGAGAAATGATGGGTGGATATGGAAGTGTGCATGGAATTAGGACCAACTACTTGATATAATTTTTACATTGCTTGAAAAGCCTCCTTTTGCATTTGTGGGCATCTTTGATGGATGTATTTCCCTTTTTGATTTTTCCACATAGTTTCTTGGGAAGATGGAGTTTGATAGGGATGATCTACCTTTGTATTTTTTGGTATCCATGTGTATTTAATTTTTCCATTATGATTTCCAACTTCTTTTTCTTTGATAAAAATCTTTCTTTTCATCTTGGTCCCAATTCATGGATGGGGTGATGGGTTGATGAATATTCATGATGTGGCTGGTTGTAGTATTGGCATTGGTTTCATCATAAGGATTCTTTGTGATCCATATATTTTTGATAAAGAAAAAAATGGGTTTTACAGGGACTCGAAACTATAAAGTTTACAACAAAGATAGGAAAGGAAAAAAATTTCCAATGAATTAAATAGGTTGCAATAAGAGAACAAACCAGAAGAAACAACAACCAACCAAAAAAAGCCAGGAAGGATAGTCAAAGAGCTAGCCGAAATGCAGACCAAAAAACTAGCAGCAACTAATCCAAAGTCTTTAGAACAATCTCGGTTTTGGCCTCCAGATCTTCCATATCCTGGACCCCCTTCTTGAAATTTTGAATCATTTGTGGTGTGGGGGGTGCCTTCCCTTTCAGATTATCCCTGGTTCTTTTCAAAATTCCAATGTCCTCTTCCTAGTTTTTATCTTTCACCTCTTCCAAATCAACAACCAAGGACCCCTGTTGAGCTTTATCCAAATTTTCAGTCATTGTGTTGATAATGATAGAATTATTTCTTTCCATTATGTTATTCTGTTCAGTAATTATCTTCATAACATTTTTATTTTTTCCAAATCAATTTCTATCATTCTATCCTTACCCGTATTGTCCTAGATCTCTTTACTAGTAGTGTTCTCATTATGCTCTTCATCCTTCTTGCATAACACATAAACCTTAGCTCACACTTCTTCCAATTTACTTTGGAGGGCCAAGTTTTTAATTTTCAGGTCATTAATTTCATGAAAGACGCATTTTGACATTTTGAAATGGTCCACAACATTACTCCTAGCTATGCCCAGAAAGTCAATAGAAGGTTCCCTATCAGGATTGAGGTAACTTTTAGCAAGGTCAAAGGGTCCAGGGGACCTAGTTCTAACATCTTTTTCCATTGATGAGACAACATAGGAAGAATTATTATTTGCACCAGAGTCCTCATAATTAGGAGAATCTTCAGAATATGAAACAAGGTTTTTGACAGGGAAGTTCTTTCGAGCACCTCTGGCTATGTTTTGAGATGTCATGTTTAGCAAGAATCTTCCCATTTTGACAGGGAATCCCTATATGTTGACATTTGCTTGAGATGAAGTTTCCCCCAGTATTGTGGAAGTAGTACCTTAATGCTTTGATTATGCATGTTTTGAGATGTCATGATTAGCAAGCATCTTCTAACAAATGACTATTGCAGATGATGTTATTTCAATTTTTTTCTTTCTTGACTCCAAAATATCCTATTTGGTCCAACATGCTTCCTTGAGTGCATAATGTTGGATATTTTCATACATGATATCCTCAATTTGAATTTGGGATATATTTGATCAATTATGTTGGCAACTCAACCTGATTGTAGGAATCAATAAACTCTTGTTCTTGTGTTTTAATGTCAAGAGTAAAGGAATGTTATTTTGAATGAAGATAATCTATGTTTCCATCCAAAGAAGGCATCTCATGGGTAAATGGAGGAGTATGTGCTATATGGATATGATAATCATTTATGACATCTTGTATAGATTGTAGAATTCCTATTAGATTATTATAGTATCTTGGAGATATGTATTATTGATCTTGATTAATTTTGGAATCACTTTCGACATGCTTTAGATCAAGTTCTTAACATGGTTCAATTTCAAAGTATGGATTACTTACAAAATTTTCTTAGATATCTTCAATAGGAATGGGAAGTGGCTCAATATCCTCTTGATTTTTGAGTGGTTTTGGCTCAAGTGTTGAATTGAGGATTCCTTTAATATCTACAACCATGAGGTCAAACGATGTCAATATATACTAGAAAGGACCATTGCTAGACTTTGATGAAGGATGTTGATCATTCTTTGGATTAAAGTCTTGAGATATGTCCTCTAATTTGTTAGGTGATGTAGAGACATTGTCAACATGATCATTGGTGAATGGCTCATGAATTATGTCCTCCAAAATGGTGGTGGAGATATTGTCAATGTTTTCAATCATAGGATCAAATGATGTTAACACTTATTGAAATGGATCATTGTTGGATATTGTTGATGGGTTTTGATCATGATTAAAAATGACTCTTTATGTATGTTTATTTGATTGTTGGATGAGGTAGAAACATTATTCAAGGTATTCATTGATGGTTGAATGTTGATTATTTCTGTCAACAATTATTTCTCCTTGATCAGTAGGGTCTTGGATGAGATTTTTGAGTTGAATATAATTTGTTGTTTTATGAAGGTTTTCTCTGTGATACTCACAATAAGATCTAGCCTTATTCCAAGAGAGGTTTATGATAGAGTTGAAAGAACTTAATTTTGGAAGAGTGATGAATTTTTCCTTAACTAGCTTGTGTAATACTGATTCAATTGGCTCTCCCAAAGGATTGTATTCACGTTTGTTAGCTTGTGAGGTTTCTTCTTGTTGCTATTGATCTAGTTGCGATTGATCTTGGAGATGTGGTGATTGATCTTTTTCTTGAGGTTGTTGATTTTGATATACTTCTTGATTTTAAAGATGCTTCTCTTGATGTGCTTCTGGACACAACTCAATGTTTTGATGACATGGTTCTACAAATGGGGGAGTGTCTCAATTTTGGGATGGAGGTGTCTTTTGACACAATGAATCAACTATTTTGGTAAGTTAAGCTATTTGATGTTACAAAATTTGATCTTGATTTTGATTTTGGCACCCTTGATATAGTTGATTTGGTTGTTGGTCAAGTATATTTGGAATATAAATGTGTGGTATTTGTATGGGATCATGCACAAATTGATTTTGGACAATATTCTGATTTGGGATGATGTTTAGATTTTGCATTATAGGTCAACTTTGAACATTTTTTTGTTTGGGAAACACATTGCCTTGATTTAAGTAACCTTGATTTGGATCAATACATTGAGTGGTAAACATATTGTTTGGATTTTGAACAACATTGGTGTGATTTGTAAACGTAACTATCCCATAGTTTACCAAGTATGGATTTGATATTTTCATGTTTGGTAAGTTTGTATTTGGTATATTCATTTTTGGATTGTATTGATCTCATGGGATAATGTTGTTTTGTTGAAGAATCATGTATTGATCATTTGGTTGATAGATTTGTAGGTTTTGATGTTGATTAAATCTACAATAGGGAAAGGTGTTCCAAAATTGAGATTGGGCATACTCACATTTGTTGTATCATTGAGGTTTGTAGGATACAGTGATCCCATTTGTGAATTATATAAATGTGAGTTTTGATAATCAATTGGTATTGTAAGGCTTTGATAGTTTGGTTGATGTAGATCACTCATGATGTGTGAATCAAGTTTATATTCCATGTTTTTCTTTTGCTTTTACTTTTTTGACCTCTAATGAATTTAGGACCAATGTTGAGATGAAGCATGAAAGGGGTGAGTGATATGGGTGTTAAAATTTATGAACTTTGGTCAATACTAGAATTAGGGTTTGATTTTGACATTTTGATTGGGTAATGAACTTGCGAATCCTAATATGGTCTTGTGACATTATGATAAACTTGTTCAAAGGATTGCTAATTTAACTAGATGTATGAAAAATGATGCATTCCCATAAACCTATCTAAATAAGATGGTTTGATTTTATTTAATGATTTACGCAAGTCTAGAATGTTGATGTTTCCAAAGCTCTAAATTTTTTTGTGGGATGGAAATGATAAATGTTTTAGGATGGATGGAATGATTGATGTGATAGAAAATTAACCTACAAGGGACTTTGTTTACAAGACCAAGATAGTGAAGAACATTATTTTTTCTATGAGTATTTCAAACCAAAAGATCAATGTTTGCTTGAAAGACCATATGAAAAAGATAAAAACACACATATTTGGGGTTCATTTGATTTAATATTTGTTAATGAATTCCTTTTACCACATCCAATATTTTGATTATGTTTTCACACTAAATTTATACAACTTTGAACATCTTTCATGCCACAAGGCTCAAGATGTGTAAATCAAGAGGCTAAAGCTATAGTTCCCTAGGTTTACTTTGGAATTGTGTGAATTAAGGTATAAGTTCAAATATTCAGAAGTCTCTAAAGATAAGATATCCTTAGGGACAAATCTAGTAATATTGGGCCTTTTCAAAGGGATTCACACCAAATCCAAAGTGTTTGAAATATCAATTATTGTTCAATGCTTGTTTTTGTTGTTTTGAATCCAAGAAATGTGTTTTGATAGATCATAAAAAGACAATCTTTACAACCTAGAAAAGGTACGTATATTTGACAATGGGCTTAACTCATTCCCTGAAGGGATGATTTTACATGCAATTTATGGAGGAGTGTAGAGGTATGTTAAGAATGAACTCTTAAGCTCTATGCCTCAACCAAAAATTAGAATTGGTAAGTAACTTCTTGGAAGTAAATTTTAGTGCACCATTCTCAATGAACGTTTCAGAAATGGACTTGGTTGGCCACTACAAAAGGGTTTCTCATGACAACAAACTATGAACACTTTATGTACATAATCCACCAATAAGCCAATTAAGGATTTAACTATACTTTTCCAGTCTTAAAAGGGTCTAGAAAAATTAGGCACGTGTCTGTTACTATGCCCAAATTGAATCTACTATCTTTTCAATTTCACAATAATTTATATATAGTGATCCGGGGGACAATTTTTCAGTGAAAATTGAAGTGTTCCCAATACTCCAGATTTCAGCTTCATCAGAAAGAGAACGACGTCCTGATTCCAACGCAACTTGAACGGGGCGAAAAGGACTCCGTTTGTGCAAGTTACGGCCAGTCAAACTGGCTTCAGGGGCGTCCAGAAGGTGAAAAAAATAATCATCTCAGAAATCAACGAAATCAGCGTCATATGCTCAAGATACAGGCAGTCAAAGTTTGGTTGACTTGAGGGTACAGAGGATGATGTCATCATGCTGACGTGTCAGTCCATACAATACGGAAGTCAATGGATGAATTTCGACCCTACACGTGGCAAGTGACTCGGATCGTACAGACCAATCATAGTGTGACACGTGTCCATCCGTACGTTCTGCATGGCAATCCAGTCAGCTTGACACGTCATCATTTCGGGCGAATAGAAGCTCGACACGTCAGCGTCCTGGTCGGCGTACGATTGGTCCTCGTCGGCGGACAGCGTGGTAGGTTCGGGCCAATAGTGGCACGACACGTGGCATGCTTCTTTAGCCATCAGCGCATTGGCGGATTTGTTAGTTTGTTTTAACAAAAAAGATTCTAAGGGGTTTGGAACCCGCGATCTCCTCCGGAACGGGCGGGGCTTTAGCCGTTGCACCAAGCGCAGCGGTCTACTTTATGTATGGCGGAGTTTTGTTTTGTTGATAGTTTTGGAAGATTTGTTTGTTAAAACAAACCACTCGGCTGTTTGAACCCGCGCCGGCCGGGGTAGCAAAATCTATATCTACCACAGTGCCACGAATACTTTCTAAATATCCTGTGGTATAGATTTATTTTGATGTATAGTTGTTAGCCGAGCCTTAGTCAAATGGCTAAATAAGCCAAAACAAACAAGATTTGTAATAACCCTCCGAACCAGAAGATTGCAGAGGATAGAATAGATAGGATACGAGTTGTTGGAAGGAGATTATGTAATTAATTGAGTGGTTAGGCCTAATTAGGAAAACTTTTTGTATAAAAGGAGGGGTATAGGCCTTTGTTTTCCAAGTCCAGGTGGAGAACGAGAGAATGCTCGAGAGATGAATTGTATTGTTCCTGTACGTCGAAGTGATGCTGTGCTATTGATGTGCTTGAAGGGGATGATGTTGTCTCAATTGTAACTGATTTTGGAGTATAATCGGATCTGTCACTCCGTTGGAGAGGGGCCCGGAGACGTAGTCCTTAGGGACGAACTCCGTTATCAATTGTGGTTTCGTCTCTCTATTTCTTCTCTCTTTTCTTTCTCAGTTCATTATCTTGGCATTTATTTTATGTTATGTTCATTTATTCATTTGAGCATTTAATTATGTAATCATTTTTGATAATCGTTGTAATAATTGATCTTTTACGTTACGCATTCTGTAAGCAATTAGTCCTAGATCCTAAATAGATCAAGTTGGTATCAGAGCTTTGTATGTGGCTTGTATTGCAATTTGAATGCTAACAAGATCCAGGTTGCAACAAGGCGAAGGAGAACTCGAAGAGTACAATCCTGAAATCGGAAGACGAAGAGCTAATCAACTGTCACAGATGGAAGCGAAAGAAGGTGGAAAAAGTTCAGAGCTTAGTGACAAGGATTTTCAGAAGTTATTTCTTGACATGAAGGCAATGGTGGACGAACTTTATGCTGAAAAGAAGAAGCACGAAAAGGGAGGTTCTTCAAAGCACAAGAAGCAGGAAGATCAGAAAGACACAGAGGGGAAAGCTCCAAAAACTCCTTCTCCTCCATCTTCTCCCTCTTCTTCTTCTCCCCCTTCTTCTCCTCCTTCTCCTTCTCCTTCTTCTAATGTAAATCCATTTAAGAGCAAGTCTAAGCCTGTAATTAAGCTTGATGTAAAATTTGAGTTACCTAAATACTGTGGGGAGTTAAATGCTGAGAAGTTAGACGATTGGGTCCAACAAGTAGAAGTATACTGTAGGATTCAAGGCCTAGTAGAAGATGCTTCTAGGATTCAATTAGCAACTCTCCGGTTGGGAGGTACAGCTCTCACCTGGTGGGAGAGTAAAACTCGTGAAGAAATTGCTCGCCATGGTCAAGTTAATATGTCTTGGATGGAGTTTGTTGCTGCCCTTAGGAAACAATTCTACCCTTTAGGTTACATGCAACAGTTAACCATGAATTGGCAAACCTTTAGGCAAGGTAAGGGGCAGTCTGTCCAGGAGTATACTCATGAGTTTAGGAAACGGGCCATTGCTCTAAATGTTCCCTTGTATACCCAAGACACATTACTTAAGTATATTGGTGGTTTACATTCTTACCTTAGGCACACTATTTTGATGTTGAGTCCCAACAATCTAGACGAGGTGTCTGTTCAAGCTACTCATATAGAGTCAAGGGGTAAGAACACATTTAGTGATAACTTTTCTAAGAAGCCATCTAAGTTTGAGGGTAAGTCTAAAGGGAAAGAAAAAGACAAAGATAAAGGCAAAGGGAAGAAAACAGCTACAGCTAAGAAAGAGGGTGAGAAACCTACGTGCTCCCATTGCAAGAAAGAGGGGCATGATGATTCAAGATGTTGGAAGCTTCATCCTGAGTTGAGGCCGAAAAGATATGGAGGTAACAAAGGCAAGCAGAAGACTACTGCAGTGATTCAACAAGATCTTGGTTCAGACTCCGGAGATGAGACAAAGATTGTTGCTACCGGAATCCAAGGTAAAGGGAAAGGTATATCTCTCTCATCTGATGCAAGTTTTTCTAATGCCAGTGCAAGTACAAGTAAAGAATCTTCTCCTAAGGTTGATAAGCAAAGAAATGAATTGTTTCATATTCGTGTTGTAACAAAACACACTAAGATTGATACTCTGTTTGATACGGGTTCACAAGTCAACTTAATATCTGAAGAAGTTGTAAAGAAACTTAATTTGGCTACAACACCTCATCCGAAACCATATCCACTCGGATGGGTTTGCAATGATGCACAATTAAAAGTAACTAAACAGTGTAAATTGAGATTTGCTATCACTGCAAACTTTGTAGATGAGGTAGAAGTCGATGTGGTCCCTTTGGATATTTGTGGGCTTGTGTTAGGGAGTCCTTATCTTTATGACAGAAAAGCAATCTTTTATAGGGGGGAGAATAAGTATCATCTTTTTAAAGATGGGGTAGAATACATTGTACGGGCACATAAGGTGAAGACTAATCTTACACTAGTTAATGCTGGTCAAATGAAGAGGTTGGTCAATTCAAGAAAAAATTTGTATTGATGCTTGTAAAAGCCAAAGAAGATGATAAATGAGATATTCAAATAACTTTCAAGATCATGTAAGTCATGTAAAGAAAGTCTTTGATGTATTGAGAAAAAAGAAAAATTGTATGTAAAGATGTCTAAATGTGAATTTGCTAAGACATCCTTAGTGTACTTAGGCTATGTCGAGGGAATGGTCAATTGAAAGTAGACCCTGCGAAGGTCGAAGCTATTGTAAAATGGCCTAAGCCAAGTACAGTCACAGAGGTCAGAAGTTTCCTAGGTGCAGTTCAGTACTGGAGAAAGTTTATTGCAAATTTCTCTTATATAGCATCACCATTGCATGCATTAACCAGTACAAAGGCAACTTTTCAGTGGGGAGGTCCACAACAGAAGGCTTTCGACACTTTGAAAGGAAAGTTGAGCACCGCACCAATCTTGGCCTTACCAGATCTACATCAACCATTTGAGATCGAGACAGATGCAAGTGGGTTTGCCATGGGAGCAGTACTCATGCAAGGAGGTAAACCAGTTTGCTACCACTCTGAAACCTTTTCAGGAGCAGTAAGTAACTATCCCACATATGATAAAGAACTTTATGCTTTAGTTCAGAGTGTTAAAAAATGGAAACATTACATAATGGGAAAGAAACCGTAATCCACACCGATCACCACCACTTCAATATTTGCACTCACAAACTAAACCGCAACAAAGCAGGCACTTTCGGTGGATGGGTTTTCTACAACAGTTTCATTTGGTTATTAAGTATAAGAAAGGTACCCATAACAAAGTAGCAGACATGCTCTCTAGACCTCCTATGATGAATGCTTTGATAATCCTTTAGAATAGTTCTATGGTTCATGAAAGTTTTCAGGAACAATATGCTAATGATGAGAACTTTAAGGATATCTATGCTGCTTTAATGAATGGTAAACATGTAGAAGAGAAAGATTATTATGTGCAGGATAAACTGTTATATCACTTGGGTAAATTATGTGTTCCAAAGGATGAACAAGCACAGGTTATTAGAGAAGCACATACCTCATTGATTGCAGGACACTTTGGGGTAAACAAAACATTGACTCAGCTGCAGAAATATTGCTATTGGCCTCGTATGCAAGAAACTGTAACTAAGTATATTAGAGGTTGTGTTATGTGTGCAACTAGTAAGCCTAGTAACAGGAAATTGGGTTTGTACACACCTCTACCTATACCTTCTTGTCCATGGGAAAGTGTGTCAATGGAATTTGTAGGGGGGTTACCTATGTCTAGGAAGGGACATGATTACTTGTATGTAGTAGTTGATCGATTCAGCAAAATGTGTATCTTAATGCCATGTAAAAAGCAAGTCACTGCTGAACTGACAGCTCATATGTACTTTCAATTTGTATGGGTTCATTTTGGGTTACCTACTTCTATTGTATCGGATCGAGATTCTTGATTCTTGGGGGAATTTTGGTCAAATTTGTGGGGACTCATGGACACCAAACTGAAGAAGAGTACAGCCTTCCATCCACAAACTAATGGACAGACAGAGGTTGTAAACAGGACAGTGGTGCATCTACTCAGAGGTTACTGTAGTAAGCATCCTAAGTTGTGGGATGAGAGTCTTCATTATGTGCAGCATGCCTACAACCATGCAGCACACTCTTCTACTAAGAGGTCTCCTTTTGAGACATGCTTTGGTTATGTGCCCAAGACACCGATGGATTTTTCTTTTGGGAAAGATGATGTTGAAGATGGACGCCATGATGCAGAGAAGGCTTTGAAGTTCATCCAGAAAGTCCAAGTAATTCATCAGGCAGTAGAAGCACGGTTGGAACGAGCCAAGCAAAATACAAGGTTCGCCATGACAAGCATCACATTGATCATCATTTTCAGGTTGGAGACAGAGTTTGGTTACATATCAGCAAGGAAAGGATGCAAGGTGAAGGTAAAAAGCTTAAGCCAATTAGATATGGTCCTTTTGAGATCCTTGAGAAGATTGGTACCAATGCCTTCCGCCTCAATCTTCCTCC
Source organism: Sequoia sempervirens (assembly GCA_007258455.2). Lineage (NCBI taxonomy): Eukaryota > Viridiplantae > Streptophyta > Pinopsida > Cupressales > Cupressaceae > Sequoia > Sequoia sempervirens. Next base: position 434,928,165 of record VDFB02281492.1, on the reverse strand, counting down.
ATACATGCATATTTACTCGGTTGTCAATGTTGAGAATTTGAAACTGTATGAGCCTCCAATGATCCTAGATGAAGTCTCAGACATTCAAGTTCCATCAGTTGATGACCTTTCTCCAGAGTACATGTCAGAGTTGCCAGAAGATGTTATTCTCGACAGGAATGTCAGAACTTCACGAAGAGGAGATGTTGAGTACCTCAGAGTGGGCCTGAAGGGGATGCATCCAAGCAAAGCAAGATGGATGGAGATTGGTAAAGTGAGGGAACTTTACCCTCACTTACTTTCCAAGTAATCAAGCTTTTAGAGGTCCTAAAGCTCTCCAGTGGGGAGGCCTGATCCGGGGGACAATTTTTCAGTGAAAATTGAAGTGTTCCCAATACTCCAGATTTCAGCTTCATCAGAAAGAGAACGACGTCCTGATTCCAACGCAACTTGAACGGGGCGAAAAGGACTCCGTTTGTGCAAGTTACGGCCAGTCAAACTTCCAGTCAAACTGGCTTCAGGGGCGTCCAGAAGGTGAAAAAAATAATCATCTCAGAAATCAACGAAATCAGCGTCATATGCTCAAGATACAGGCAGTCAAAGTTTGGTTGACTTGAGGGTACAGAGGATGACGTCATCATGCTGACGTGTCAGTCCGTACAATACGGAAGTCAATGGATGAATTTCGACCCTACACGTGGCAAGTGACTCGGATCGTACAGACCAATCATAGCGTGACACGTGTCCATCCGTACGTTCCGCATGGACATCCTGTCAGCTTGACACGTCATCATTTCGGGCGAATAGAAGCTCGACACGTCAGCGTCCTGGTCGGCGTACGATTGGTCCTCGTCGGCGGACAGCATGGTAGGTTCGGGCCAATAGTGGCACGACACGTGGCATGCTTCTTTAGCCATCAGCTCATCGGCGGATTTGTTAGTTTGTTTTAACAAAAAAGCTTCTAAGGGGTTTGGAACCCGCGATCTCCTCCGGAACGCGCGGGGCTTTAGCCGTTGCACCAAGCGCAGCGGTCTACTTTATGTATGGCGGAGTTTTGTTTTGTTGATAGTTTTGGAAGATTTGTTTGTTAAAACAAACCACCCGGCGGTTTGAACCCGCGCCGGCCGGGGTAGCAAAATCTATATCTACCACAGCGCCACGAATACTTTCTAAATATCCTGTGGTATAGATTTATTTTGATGTATAGTTGTTAGCCGAGCCTTAGTCAAATGGCTAAATAAGCCAAAACAAACAAGATTTGTAATAACCCTCCGAACCAGAAGATTGCAGAGGATAGAATAGACAGGATACGAGTTGTTGGAAGGAGATTATGTAATTAATTGAGTGGTTAGGCCTAATTAGGCAAACTTTTTGTATAAAAGGAGGGGTATAGGCCTTTGTTTTCCAAGTCCAGGTGGAGAACGAGAGAATGCTCGAGAGATGAATTGTATTGTTCCTGTACGTCGAAGTGATGCTGTGCTATTGATGTGCTTGAAGGGGATGATGCTGTCTCAATTGTAACTAATTTTGGAGTATAATCGGATCGGTCACTCCGTTGGAGAGGGGCCCGGAGACGTAGTCCTTAGGGACGAACTCCGTTATCAATTGTGGTTTCGTCTCTCTATTTCTTCTCTCTTTTCTTTCTCAGTTCATTATCTTGGCATTTATTTTATGTTATGTTCATTTATTCATTTGAGCATTTAATTATGTAATCATTTATGATAATCGTTGTAATAATTGATCTTTTACGTTACGCATTCTGTAAGCAATTAGTCCTAGATCCTAAATAGATCATATAGTGCACTAGTAAACACAATTTTTATATTTTCTTATACAAGTTCTCCATCACGTGGTGTGTCTCATTAGCAATCCATTTTCTAAAGGTGACTCAAAAAATAAAATTTTGTAAGTCAAGAGTGTTTCTCTTCACCCAAGATCACACAAAGCGCAAGGGGAGAGGATACACACTAGAGATCTACCAAGCAAGATAACTCACACAAGTCGCTAGTTCTTTTTAATCCTTGAAATCAATGATGAATACTTTTTGAGCACCAAACTAGATGTGAAGCTGTTTTGTTAAATTTTAACCATAATTGCAATGAATAGTAAGTGAAGGGTTCAATTTTAAGCCAACATTGAAAATAGCATTGCAATGGTTAATTTTAGAGTCCAATTGAAAGCTAGTGGCCTAAAATATAAAGAAAAATGACATATAAAAGGTTATAATTTTCCCATAAGTGTAACAACACTTTTACAATGATTAGAACTAAGAAAAACTAAAAATCCAAAATTTTAATTTTTTTTTGTATTTTCTAAGTTCTAGTAAATTATATATTTTGAGGCCCTCAGAGGAGAATTTGGGGTTCAAACTTGTGTCTGTGCCTATTTTTTTTTTCATAGCCATGGATTTTTATATATTGACTTAGTAATCTTGGAGACCTTTCTAATGATGCAAATGGATTTGAATTTCGAGCACTAAGTAGAAAGTTATGACCCCAACAAGTTGGGGTAAATAATATCCTTATTTTTTCACTCCTTTCCAAATCTGCAAAAAATCAGTTAGCCTAACAAAAAGAAACTAGATATCAGTAAAAGATCAAAGAATATATGAAACTAAAAATTTAAAGCACACATAAAAGGCTGACTCTATTTTACCTGCAAAAGTGCCACTGTTCCACAATAGCATTGCTATAGCTATCAAATGTGTCGCTAAAAGTTAAACACATTGCATTGGAGAAAGTCAAAAGTGTCTCTCTATAGAAACTAGTAACATCGAATGCATCGTTGTAGCCAAAAATCAATAGCATCGCTATATTTAAGTGTCATTGTAGCCAAAAATCAATAGTGTCAGTCTAGTGAAAAAAATAATCATTGCATCAGACTAGGAACCTACAACTCATGGAAACTCAAGAGAAATTCATCAAATCAAGTTGTTTCCTCCCTCCTAGCACCAAAATATGAATCCAAGATAAACCTGAGCTAAAAATGAACAAAGCACACAAGTATTGGTCATATTATTAGGTTAAATCACATTCCCTATAATATTATTGAACATACAATGAAATAAAGGAAAACTATATAAAAGCATGAAACAACATGAAATACAAGCATGAAATCTTATTTAAGTACTCCAAATCTCATCCCATAGGGGGGTTGGTGACAAATTGATGTGGAATATGGCCCTTTCCCAATCAATTTTTGGATAAGCTTAAATATTTTGATACAAAGTGATGGATTTGATGCAATAAGATGGTGGATTCAAGCTCAAAAGATGAAAATTCATGTAGATGTGAATGAAAAATGTGTATAGTAAGTTTGCATGAAAAGATGGATCCATTCTTCATAAGAGAGCCTTCTATTTATAGGACTCAAGGTTTGGAAGAAGAGGTGAAATTAGGAAATTTCAGACTAAAATAAGGATAAATAGGCTTGCCAAAAGTTTCACAAGGCTAAGAGAAGCAAATATGGATATGTGCCTCACACAAGTGTGTGTGAATCTTGGGAAGAGAGATGTAAGAGGGAGTTAACTCAAGGTGGCTTGTGTAAGAGGCATGTAAGAGGCCATTTAAAGGATGTGGGTGAGAATGTAAGAGACAAGATGGCATGTAAGAGGCCATTTAAGGAAAGTGGGTGAGAATGTAAGAGACAATATAGCATATAAGAGCATTAAAGGCCTTTGTAAGAGGATTTTAATATTTGGGAGGGAAAGTCAAACTGGAGGAGTTATTGAGATAATATTCCAAGATAATATCCTTTCGTGAGGGTAAATAGCCCATTTAATTAATTTGAAGAAATTAATTTCATGTGCAAGTTGGAAAAGGGAGGGATATTCATTGGGAATATTCCCTTCTAAGGAAAATAGGTAATTAATTAATATGAGGAAATTAATTATTTGTGCAAGTGGGGTTAATAAACCATAGGTTTATTTAATCTTGGTGGAGTTAAAAGCTAAAAGATTTGCTAATGAAGATTAGCAAGTGGTTTAAGGTTAATTAATCAAAAATTAATTAATCTTAGGTGGACCAAGGATTTTAGAAGAATATGACATTTTAATTTAAAAATAGTTAGATTTATTTAGTGAAATTAGAAGACATAGGGGTTTTAATTAAATAATTTGCATTATTTAGTTAAATGGGGTGAGAATTGATAAGAAAGGGGGTCAATTAATCTAATTAAATAAATTATTTGACTAATAGGGAAAAATGATGAATTTAATTAAAAAATATAGATTATTTAATTAAATAGTTAGTTAGGGGTGATTTAGGATGAAATGATGTTAATAATGAGATTTAGATGTGTAATGTCGATCGAGACTATTTAAGTGTTTACATAAGGAATGCCAATGCATTATCTAAACATGAAAGCCTCATAAATGACCAGCCTAGTAGCCTACAAGTTTTAGCATTACTAAAAGTTGGTTCTAAAACTTAAACAATGCTCTCAAGTATGTGCAGGACCATGATGAGCCAAAACGTTGCAATATGATGGGTATGTGGCTAGCGACTATTATTTTACCCAAAATTGATGAAATGAAAAGGGTTTTTAAAGGAGATTCTCAACTTTCCACCAATATAAATTATGCTTTACTTTGAATTTAATAAGTAATTATTATTCATTTTCTATTCAAATTATGACTAAAGTTCTGATTGATAGGCTTATTGAAAAAAATCTATAGCTTTCAAACAGTATCACATTTTTTGAATCCAAAACATGTGTCACATTCTATGCTTCACATACTATAGGATTAAAAAAAAGAAAAATCGAATTTCATGAAGTTTTGACCAAGTTAAGGTGGTAAGACATACTAGTTTTTATATTTTTTAAAAATTTGTAATAAAAAATTCATAATTAATTATTTACTTGGAAAAAAATTACAAAAAAATATGCATTACATCCAAGCATTAGTCCTCTACTTATATATAAAATTTTATAAAAAAATATTATCATTTTATTGTGGTTAGGGTGGTCGGACAGACACCCACTTCTTATTTTTCCTTGAAATTTAAGTACCATCGCATTGAAATTTCAAATTTCACCAAATAGATTTTTTAGGAAAACCTAGTAGTTTAGAAACTACATTCAATTTGCTACAGATTCTATTCTTACATACTTTTGAAATAATATAGATAACTTATTCAATTTTTTATGTCAAGTTGCCTAACTCTGATTTTTCTAAATTTTTTGCCACATAAGGGCCTGTTTTTTCCATGATGATCCTGCACATTCCCTCTCACTATCTTGGAGCATAAACATCTAGCACCACTTTACTCTCTTTGGTGAATTTCCAAAGCATTGGTTGCTTTTATTTATAAATATTTACCAAGTTTCTGCACTAGCATCAGGTTATGTGCTTTCCATGTAAAATTATAAACTAGTTTAATACTAAAATGCAGAAAAATGTAGTACTTCCTTTTTTCTTCTAGGGTTTTGGACCTAAAAGGAGAAAGGCCAATTTTTCAACCTTTCTCTCAAGAACAAACCCTTGAGATTTCAATGCAAAGGAGATTGAAATTTGACAAAGGGAAGGTTCTAGGGATTGAATGATATATAATGAGGGGTTCACCACCAAGTGTAAACTTGGAAAATAAAATGTTGGAAAACATAATGTGATATGCAAAATGACCTAGAAATGCAAGTAAGATGTGATAAAAAACTATGAAATTGGAAATATGCACCTGGGAAATTGAAGAAGGAAGAATGAAGATTTGGAATCCTTAAAAATTTTTGTTTATCCTAACTAGCACTCATACGCCAAGCTCGGTGAATCCATCCAGTTTTTTGGAAAATGCATAGAAGCAGGTTTTAGACAAATGGGTACTCAGATCTGTAAATTTTTTTTTCAGGTATCTACAGTGGGACTCATTCACGAATAGTGGTGAGTTAGTACACTTCTACTTTTCTAGAAATTCTAAAGTGGATTTTTTGCCTCTCGGTCTACTCTTCTATTACTCATTCAGATCTAGGTCTGAAAGTGCAAAATTCAGCCTGTAGGTCTTCTCCAAGATTCACCAAGGTTTAATGACAACTTTGAAAACTTTTAGGGACTTGACATGTTTTCTCCAACTTGACTTATTGGTAAATCTAAAACCTATCCCTAGAAATCACACACAAGAAGAGATAAAAATGTTTTAGGGTTAGTGAATAGGGGTTTGCCTTGGTCAAACCCCTTGTTGGTAATTAAACCTTCAAATAGAATGAAATGTGGAAAGAGAATGATAAATCAACAAAAGACAATGTTGTAACTCACCAAACCCTTAGAATAAATTGTTGCAATCAAGTGATGGCTCCAATGGATGTAGACTTGGAATCTAGCTTGATGGTTAAAGATCTTGAATGTAATACTCACTTGAATCACACAATTGTACATCACAATTTGTAGCTCTAAAATGACATGATGCAAAAAATATTTGACATGATGTGTGACACTTGAAAAATACTCTTAAATGCTTGATAATATGCCCTTGAAATTCCTTGAATTCTCTTGTGAATGCTCAAATTCTCTTTTCAACTTTATGCATGAATAATTGAATACTAGGTATGAAAATGAGATAAAGAACCTTGTATTTAGACTTAATTATGCAATAATTCCTGAAATTACAACACTATATGCCAACCTCAAATCTTAGAGAATAAAAACCCGCTAGAAATTTAAATTAAATTTGAATTTTGAGCTAAAGGGGACTAATTCGCCACCTAGGTGAATGGGTCCCACCTTACAAATGTAATGTGGATTTCATGATTTTGATGTTTTAAATGATATTTATCAAGATTATTCCTAAAAATACACATAAATACAACATGTAGATGTAAAATTGGGCCTATTAAAGCATAAGTATGCCCAATTATTAATGATAAGCCTAGAGAAATGTGAAAGTATGTTACAAAAAATTACAACACTCCAAATGAGACAAGGATAATATTAAATATGATTAAAATTATATTTATTATGCTTATTTAATTGATAAAAACCTAGAAAAGTGTGAAAGTGTGTTATAACACTTCAAAAATTTTTACAAGGAAACATCAAAATCTATTAGTTCACAAGGGCCCAAGGCCTAATATGAATGTGTTTTCCACATTACAACACCAAAACAAGGCAACGTTAAGCAAAAATACACAACCATACCAAATTTATACTTCCTGATAACTTTAGTAAGATGCCACACAAAAAGGATTTTTGAGCTTCATGAGACAAGAAAAACTTAGTATGTTTGGAGCTCATGAATAAATGGGATGTCTCCATACGCATGCAAGCTATATTATGCATGGTGTCCATATAACAAAAAATGGAAAATGCAACATGCAAAGAATGTTCAAATGAGTCTTGCTTAGTTCATGTGGCATCTTTAACTTAGGGAACATTGTGCCTAATGTATCCAAGAGAGGACCAATCAAAGAATAGAAAATTCACAACTTAGGGGATGCAATGCATCACATCAAGTCACTAAGAGGAATGTAATATGCTGAGAGAGATATCACTCCTGAAGGAAACTACACATAATGTTATCAACAAAGTGACAAACTAATCACATGAAGTAAGAAGGATTCACTAAGAACCAAGAAAAAGGAAAATGAAAAAGAATAATGCCAATGTATTCCCCCACTTTAAAGGAAAATATAAAACCGTACTATGAGAAATTACTTTAAAGTAGAAAATGATAAATGCAAACAACAATGTAGACATGAGAGCCAACTTGGAAAGCCCTATGCCAAGTCATTTGTTTCTGAGTAAGGTTGTGTCATGTAAAATAAAAATATAAGGAAATAAAGGGGTTGCCCCCAAAATTAAAATACCAAACACATAAGAAATCTATGGATTTGGGGTTAGTATGTTCTTTGCTGCAATATTGATAGGAGAGCACGAAACTCTCATCGTCTCCCAAATACACATAGAACTAGAAGAATGACACAAAGAGAACAAAAACAAATAAAAAACATTTGGGTCAACATGTAAGAGACATAGAGTGTCCGGACGCCTTGCATCATCCCCAAAAGGAAAACATGAGACACATTACAAAGAAAAGGAAAAAGAAAAGGGAAAAGCTTTTGGGTCAACATAAAGGAGACATGAATGTCTCGATGCCTTACATCATCCTAGAAAGGAAAACACAAGAAAATGATAAAGATGATATGAAAGGAAAAGAAAAAGAAATCTTTTTTGGTCAACATGAAAGAGACATGAATGATGCCTTGTGTCATCCCCAAAAGGAAAACACAAGAAAATGATAAAGATGAGGTGAAAGTGATGCACAACATAGAGAAGAATGAAGGTAGAAAAAGAGGAATGACCCAAAGAGAGATAACATAAAAAAAAATATCACAAGCGATCACATTACGTACAGGAAATTAGACTAAAGAAAAAGAGAAAATGAAAATGTAAAAGACTAGTAAGGAAAATGCGAGTCAACCTATATGAGCAAGTCATTCGCATCCCAATCATGTTTTGTGTATGTCAAGGGTGGGAAACTAGCCAAAGGGACAAGGGAAAGTGTTGAACTAGGAGAAGCACCAAGTTCAACAATCTTTATAGGAGATTTGTCGTTTAAGCTCATGTAAGAGGGAAATGATGTGTTTAATTCATTATAAGCCTCTTCGTTGATTTTAGCAGTCTCGTCATCATCATCCAAATTAATCACAATAGGAGGATGAATGATAATTTCCATTGAAGATTTCAACTCTTTTTGTGATTATTTTATTGGTTTTTTTTTTGTTTTTGTTGGGGAGGAGGGTCATCATGCATTGCTTCAGTTAAGTTTAGATTTTGATTTTCTTTGTTTAATTCTGCATGCAACTTGTGAGCAAGAGCACGACATCTATGCCTATGCTCTCTCGCACCTTTGTTTCTTTTGGTTTTGTTTTCAAGTTGTGTGGGAGTGGGTTGATCAACTGGAGGTTTCTTTTCTTCCGTAAGGGGAGGAACAGAAGGAACCACAGGAGGTTGTTCAACCACTTTCTCTTTGACTTTGTAAACTTGTTTGATTTTGTGGGGGTGACAGGGTTGGCTTCATTATCTATTGGGAATTTGTGGGATGTAGTTGAAGTTTCTATTATAGGTTGGTCTTGGTTCTTTGGGTCTTGTTTAGGTTCAATCATGGTTTCACATAGGATGGGTAGTTTAGAGGTTGATGGAGACATGTTTTAGAGAGGCAGTTTTGGTATCTTATTTTCCTTCAACTTTTGATAAGACAAGAAAAAGAAGTCTTCTCTTGGTTTGATAGGTTCCATGGGCTTGAGCCAAAAGGCATCTAGGGAAATGTTTCCTTTAGAGGAAAAAGGGTTAAAGCTGCTATGGTGAATAGTGAATATTTCATTGTCAAAGGGAAAATTTAAGCATTTATGTACAACTAAAGGGATAACTTTCATGGAGCGAAGCCATGGGTGGCAAAGCTTCACACAAAATTGGCATGACTACAAGATGATGGAGAATGTGACATATAATATTTTTGGTGCTATTTTCAATGGTAGGGTGATTGATCCTATCATAGGCACACAAAATTATTGTTTTTCTTGATCCATGCTTTCGGTCTATCATATTCATCTTGATAAAGTTCATGCAATAGTAAGAGTTCCTCGGTGATCACATTCTCTCCACAAGCAGGATCTATTAGTATCCCATTAGTGAGCTTGTCATAGATACGGTCGGGCCTTAGTTTGGCCCTCATGAGGGATGACATCTATCACCCCTATAATTTCATCCATAGGATTGACATTGATAGCATTTTTTAGAACAAAAGCATTGTTTTCATCATCTGTATCACCATTCATCACATCATTCTTTGTAGTTTCGCTAGCTTTGACAAATGAAATATTGTGTTTGGGCATTGGGTTGGTAAAAAATTTCAAGTTTTGGTTCAAAGGGGTAACAGACTTATTGATTTGATTGCTAACACCTCCAATGGATAGATCGTCATAATCAATAAGGTCTTGCACAAGATGTTTAAGATGCTTGCAATGTTTCGTGTCATGTCCATTTTGTCGATGATGGTGGCAATAAGCATTGGATTTATAACTCAGGGGAAAATGATTATTAGGGTAAAGTGTTTTTATGTGTGACAAGGTAATCATTTGTTGTTCTAGGAGTTAGGACATTGTGTTATGGAGGGTATCAGGTAGGGGAGTAAATTGTCTTTTTTGATCGCTATAACTAAAGGGCACCATGGTTTTGTCAGTAGCTACTTGGTTGTTGATGTTTTGAGCTAGTTGTTGAGGATGATTAAATTGAAGGAAACCTTTGTTTTTTTTTCTAAAAGTTTGGGACTTTTTTTGATTTACGAGTTCAAATCTCTCAATTCAGCTATAAGTGGACTTTATATCTCAACTACTTGCTAGATTTTGATAATCGTGAAGGGCAGTGCACAGGTGCATGAAGAATGGGAATCTCAACATGTTAAACTTGTATTGAATCTTAGTTTGTCAGTTTTCTATAAACATATTTTGATGGTGTGGTTCGGGAACCTTGACATCAATTTGGGAATAAAGGGATTGGTAGCATGAAATAAAATCATTTGTCTTTTCGTCCTCTATTTGCTTGCATCTCATCAAATTGACCAAGGTCATCTTTGGATTCATATGCACTTGGTAATGGCTTACAAATGCATCAAATATTTTTTTAAATGAACAAATTGAATTGTTCGGTAAAGAAGAAAACCATTCCAAGGTAGTATCTTTCAAGGATCTAGGAATTTTTTTTGCCAATAGTTTATTGTCAAGGAAAAAGTCACTACATAAGGTAGTGTAGGAATTAACATGGTTAGAAGGATCTCCCTTCCCTCTATATTTCTCAAATCTAGGAATCTCTACACCTTGTGGCATTGGTGTTCATAATATCTCCAAGGACAATGGACTAATTTTAACATAATATGAGAGTGGGCCATTTTGATTTTGGTTTATGATGGATATTTTCTTTTGAAGGGATGAAAAATTTTGGAAAATTTCTGTTATGAGAGGTTCATTGCTTTTATTTTGGAATGGAATTGAAGTTTATGGAGTGTATGTGGTTGTAGAACAAGTGAATGGAATGCATATAGATGGTAAGGTAGAAGATAGTACTTGCGATGCCACATAGGAACAAGGGATGCTAGCAGGAATACCTAGGGAAGGAATCACATTACTAACTTGTTGTATTGTTGTTACATGACTTGGGGAATGGTATAGATATGGATTGGGCCTACGGTTGTGGGAGGAGAAATTTGAGTTCCTCCTTGGCTTGTAACATTTTTTGTTGGCAAAGGACAACTAGTAGTTGAGGGAAGATGCTTTGCAAATATTTGCACTATGTTTTTCACAAGGTCGAGGCCTTCATCACTTTAAAGTATATGGTGAATGTTTTCTATAGTAGGAATTGCAATGGTTGAAATTTTTTTGAGGCTTATTTTATGTTTTAGGTTTACTAGATCCTCATGAATTTGAATTATGTTTTCCTACGGGATGCTATCATTTCTTGTTTCAACTTGGAAGCCATTTGAAGGCAAAGAGTTGCTAAGAGTATTAGCCATGCCTAGTGTACTAGTATCAATACTAGGAGTGGACACTAGATAACCCAAGATCCACAACGATTGTGCTATCACGAGATGACATGAGTCTCAAACTTCTTCTCACTAACGTATTAGCAATAGAACACCAAACACTTATGGAAAGGCTACTAAATGTAGGGTGAATGAAAATGAAATGTAAGGTAACAAGAATGAAATGATTCAAACTAAAATTCTAGAAAATAAAATTGAAATGTAGAAACAACAAATAGGAACTCAGAAAATGTAGACAAAATGCCAAAAAATGCAATGAAAAATATGTAAAGGGACTGATTCGTCCAAGATGGCGAATGAGTCCAGATACTATTTTTTTGAAATTTTTTAGAATTTTTGAATTGAATTTTATGATTTTAATGTTTCTTTATGCCAATATGATATGTAAATGATTTTTTTTTAATTTTTTAATGAAATTAAAAGCAATAATGCAAGCTAAATGAGCTTTCCACTAATGCAAATTTTGAAACCCTAGAATGCAAATTAAATAATGCAAAACCTAATGCAGTGTTAATGCAAGCTAAATCTAGAATGAAAATGCACTCCAAATTAGAATTATAATGCTCTATGTGAGGGTTAACCAAAATGAAGTGTATAAAAATGTGGTACTTCCTTTTCACTTCTAGGGTTTTGGACCCAAAAGGAGAAAGACCAAATTTTCAACCTTGCACTCAAGAACAAACCCTTGATAATTCAATGCAAAGGAGATTTAAATCTAACAATGGGAAGTTTCTAGGGATTGAATGATATCTAATGAGGGTTTCACCACCAAGTGTAAACTTGGAAAATAAAACGTTGGAAAACATGTAATGTGATATGAAAAATGACCTAGAAATGCAAGTAAAATGTGACAGAAAACTATGAAATTGGAAATGTGCACCGGGGAAAGTGAAGAAGATGGAATGAAGATTTGGAATCCTAAAAAATAGGATGTTTTTGTTGACGAGGACTCAAATGGAAAGCTTCGAAAATTAGTCTAGTTTTCTAGAAAGTACACTAGAGCAAGTTTCAGACAAATGGGTACTCAAATCTGCAAAAATCTTGTTCAAGATTGTACAATGGGAAGTTCATTCACCTAAAGTAGAAAATCAATCCACTTCTACTTTTCTAGAAATTTTGAAGTATATTTTGTGCCTCTCGATCTACTCTTCTGTTCCTAATTTAGATCTGGGTTTGAAACTACAAAATTCTACTTGTAGGTCTTTTCCAAGCTTCACCAAGGTTTGATGACAACTTTGAAAAAATTTAGGGACTTGAAAACTTTTCTCCAACTTGACTTCTTGGAAAATCTACAACCTAGCCCTGCAAATCACACACAAGAAGAGGGGAAAATTTTGTGAGGTTAGTGAATAGGGGTTTTCCTTAGTCAAAATCCTTGTTGGTAATTAAACCTTGAAATAGAATAAAATATGGAAAGAGAAAGATGAATGAACAAAAGACAATGTTGCAACTCACCAAACCATTTCAATAAAGTGTTGAAATCATGTAAGTGATGGCTCCAATGGATGTAGACTTGAAATCTAGCTTGATGTTGATAGATCTTGAATGCAATGCTTACTTGAATCACACAATCCTATATCACAATATTTAGCTCTAAGACAACATGATGCAAATGATATTTGACATAATGAATGGCACTTGAAAATATCTCTTAAATGCATGATAATCTACCATTGAAATTCCTTGAATGCTCTTGTGAACTATATGTATGAATACTTGAATGTTAGGTATGAAAATGAGAGAAAGAATGTTGTATTTATAATCAATTATGCAATAATTCCAACAATTACAGCACTATAGGCTGACCTCAGATCTTAGAGAATAAAAACATGGTATAAATTTAAATTAAATTTGAATTTTGAGCTAAAGGGAATTCATTCGCCACCCTGGGTGAATGGGTCCCACCTAAAGGGACTATTTTCCCATAATGGCAAAATGGGGCGAATTAAAGCATAAGAAATCCCAATTATTAATCATAAGCCTAAAGAAATGTGAAAGTGTGTTACAACACTTTTAAAAGCTACAATTGAGGCAAGAATAATATTAATTATGATTAAAATTATATTTATTATGCTTAGTTAATTGATAAAACCCTAGAAAAGTATGAAAGTGTGTTGGAACACTTCACAATACTTTTACACGGCACCATTAAAATCTATTAGTTCACAAGGGCCCAAGACCTAATGTGAATGTCTTATCTACATTACAACAATCCACAAGGAGGACCCAAACAAGTGCGAAAAATATCAAGGGATCATTTTTTTATCACTACAAATACACAGACTTTGGCTAATGGGAAGTGCATTTACTAATGTTATTTAACTCAATGATATCAATAACTAGAATCTCTTGGTATAATCAATTGTTTGGATGTAAATTGAAATGATTTTCATCAAAGAATTAGTAATTTTACATTTTTCATAAATGGCAAGGTGTATGTGAAGTAATCTAAAGGTTAGTTTGCATGTGTCTCAAAAATGATAAGAAAGCTCTCTAAAATTGATTTAGTACCTCTCCTACTAGGAAGAAAACTTGGAAATAATTTCCTCCTACCTAAAGTGTTAAGGGATGATGTACTCACTCTATTTAAAGTTGAAGGGTGATACCCTTTCTATTCTTCACAAAATTGTCTAGAGTGTAAGGTGAGAATGGATACTCCTATCCATCTCACAATCTCGTACTGCTAGATGGCCTTTGTAGGAGCTATAATAGACCAGTGTTTGAAGGTGATAATGAAGCACCCCATCAAAAAGGACTTAAAAGTAGTTAAAAATATCCTTGGTGCCAATTTCCTAAGGAATTATGAGAGATATAGGGTAAACATGGATATTACATTACGATTTGTGGCTTTCCTACTAGATTTAGGAGAGAAAAAGGAAATAGTGTGGGAACAAGCCTTAAAAATGTTTAAAAGGAGTAACCTTGGAATTTTTAAGGAAAAAATAGCTACAACAAGGAATGGTGTTAGTTTCCTTAGGCTATGGCATATCCAATGAGTGCACGAGGCAGGAACTTAGGTGGAATGGCTTCAATTCTTTGAAATTTTTTCTACAGTGACACACGTGCAAAATAGAGTGTTGTTGTGCATGGGAAGTCATTTCTTAAAGAAATTAAACAACCTAGAGAATATGACTGACCTCTAATTGGTAGTGTATTTTTATTCCACCCCTAATGTGGCGTGAGGATTCTACTTAATATTTTGCATAAAATCTATGATTTCTACCATTTTCTTCTATTTTTTGTTATGAGGCTTATGTTCTATTTTGGCCCCTAGACAAATGTATTTTGTTTCACTTCTATACTTATGTAACTTCAACACTTTAATATTATTAATAATATTTTAGGCTTTTAGACTTCTATCTAAATAATAATAATAGAATATTTCCCTCAAGGATACAACAAGATTTTGACGTAGAATTTTCTCAAGAACACCTCTCAACAAACCCACAAGTGGATGAAGGAAAAACTGTTGTACTTATTTAAAAAATATTTCAAGCATAAATAGAAGATAAGAATTGCTTATAGGACCTATGATTTGGGAACCTAAACTTTGGAGGTCTAAACTTGCTACATAGCTGTGGATGTAAAAATATTCAAATGGCTAAAATTCTAACACACACCATTAGCATGATTAGTATTTTTAAAAAAAAGGAAAATATTCAACATCCATATGAAATAATAAATCATGCTTAAAAATGCAAAAAAATGACAAGATAACTAAAAGCATACAAAACATGAAGTAAATCCTATCTCATAGTGGATTGGTGCTTTTGTGGAAAGAAGGCGTTTCCCAATCCTTGATAAGCCAATGATGAAGATGCAATGCTAAGATAATGGACAAAATTAGCTCTCAATGTGAAGAAAGTAACTTTGCATGAAGTTGTAGATGATTAGAATGAAGGATAGCCTCTCCATTTATAGAAGAATTTGATGAGAGAAGATGAAAAAGGGATGAATGTGGGACTAAATTTCAACCAATGGTAAGGTTCCACTTGTCAAGAGATGGATGGGTGAAGGATGTGCAAGTTTTGATGAATGTTCCAATAAATGACATTAGGTGGCTTTTTCAAATTTGAAATTTGGCTAGTTGGAGGGAGAAGAAGTGGTCTTAAATTCCAAGCGGGGGGCATGTAAGAAGGGATTTAATGCTATGTTGGAAGGGACAAGTCATGTGAGAGGGAAAATTCAAATTGGAGGAATATGCCCTAAAGATGCCATATTTGAATGAAAAGTGTAAGGAAAGCTAGATGCAGAAGCAACTCTCCTAATGTCAAAACCTGAGGGAAGAATGTAGAGATACCTTTTAAATTTTTCAATTACAGTCCAATTAAGATGCACATGAAAGAGATAATAGAAACAAAGTATTTGAAAAACACATATGAACACCAGATTTACGTGGGAAAACCCTTACGGGAGAAAAACCCACCACACCAAGAGAAGTCACTTTGTATTACAGTAACAAATAATTACATACAGAGTTCTAACTTATTTTTCTGATGTCAGTTTACAATAGCTTTTACAATGATCAATCTAGTACAGGAACCTTCAAGTTACAATATTTACAGAATAGAAATCACTTTGATACAATCACACAACAATCTATCGATTCTTCGAACCATCTAACTGAGCATCATCTTCTATTCCAGACTATATTCATGTCGCCCCTGTCTGTCGAGCTTCCTCTTAGAACTGCCACAACAATTTGTCTTCCAATGGTTCCCATTCGAATTCTCTGATTGGCTATTGATTCACCACGTAGGATGGTTTTCTCTTGGTCAAAGTGATCAACCTGTGTTGGCATGTCGGTGAGACACAAGAAGTGTCTCCCCGATGCCCAAAGGCTTCACCATCGATGTCGCCAAGAGTCATTCTAATCGCCAAGATATTACATTGAGTCCAGAGAGCTATCTCTCAGCTTTCGCCATGTCTCCAAGACATATCACTTTCACTGAGACATCCCATCGAGCCTTCATGTTATTCCGAAGCATCCAATAGTCGATGAGACTTATCACTATCACCAGGAGGTTACATCGATGTACAACAGTTACTCCGAAGTATTCAACAGTCGGCAAGACTATCGTCCTTGGCTGAGAGTTCTTACTGAGGTCTCAAGTCATATCGACAATAGACTTCCTCATCACTAAGACAAATGTCCATCGCTGAGACTTTACTCTGAGGTCTTTATGTTATATCGAGCATCGAACAACAGTCGCCAAGACTTCTGTCCATCGCTAAGACCTTACACTGAGACCTTTGTGCTACTCTGAGTGAATACCATCGGTGAGAGACACCAACTATCGCCAAGAGGTCTTCCCAAGTGTTCAAGTCGTACTGATGTCCCCAGTAAAAATGTTGGCAAGACATCCATATCGGTAATACTTCTTACCGAACACCCTAGACTCTCCCCGAAGACTTCAATAGAAAATGCTATCGGCGAGACATCCATATCGCTGAGAGCTCATAGCGAACATCCAAGACTCTCCCCGATATCTGATAAACGCCAACAGTCGACAAGAGGTCTCCATGGGTGGTGAGAGGTTATACCAAATGAAATGTCACAGCGATAGGCTCCTTCGGTGAGACAGAAGCAAGGTCACAATGACTTGAATGATTTCAACAAGGTTTCAACTGCTAGTCGGCCAGACACAAAAGATGTCACACCGACTTTTCCCTTTCAGAGGTTTCGGCCTGTGGGATTGAGGCACACATTTCTAACAAAAAGGAGGAATTAATAAACCAATTAAATTGATTTATATGCACAAGTTGTAAAATCTAGAGAAAAGAGGATTGGGATTAGCATTAATCATGGTTTGATTAATTTAGGTGATTTGACAATTTTGACTTAGATTTTAGGATTAAGATAAATCGAAATGAGAGGAAAATAATAAAGATTTAATTAAATAAAGATTTGATTTATTTAATCAAAGAGGATGATGTTAGTGTTAAATCAAATAAAGATGAATTTATTTAATTTAAATGGATGACTTTAGGAGATTAATTAAATAAACTTGATTTATTTAATTAAAGAGATAACTTAGGAGATTAATTAAACAAAAGATGATTTATTTAATTAAAGAGGGAAAGTGATGATAAAGGGATGATTAATGATGGCATGGATATAGTGAATCTAGATTAGATGCATAATGTAAATTTTGTGTGTCTACATTTTTCCCCTCTTTGAAGCAATGTACTTGCTGCATTGGTTCAAAGAATAAACTTACCACGATCAAAAATAAAAAAAATTCTAATTTTTTTGGATGCCCTAGCAGAAAGAAGTATACTAGTACATTCCCCTGTCGAGAGATCGAGTGAAAATTTTGATTTGAAGGTCGATCTCGTGATAAAGAGGTTCAAGATGGATGTATGGATGATTATGATGATGAAGCAAATGAGATGGTTTTAAGATGCTTAGAATAACCAATCTATATTACCCTAAACAACTTCAATGATGACATGATGTGATGATGCCTATAGGATTATGCAATAGATGTTTTATGAAAATGTATGGTTTATGTGATGCTTAGACTAACAGATCTATATTGTGATGATGAACATGCATATGAGAATTAGTATTTCTTATATGATATGATATGGTATGCGGTATGCTGATGGTTTGTGGATGTAAGATGGATGCATTGGTGATGATGATTACCTGATCATGATGATGATGTTAGTGTGGAAAAGAGATAAAAGAAAGCAAGAGATTCCAACAAAACATGAGCCGATGATGATGAGAGATGGATGATTTTCTTATCAAGAATTGGGACTTTGAAAAGGGCTACTTACCTTATGTTTGATAACACACGTAGGCATGATGCATCAAGGTATAAATAACCAAGATGGCATTGTACCTAGTGTGATGGACTTTGACTTGACATACAGAAACCTTGTTAGGATGCACATAAAAAGTAAGTATTTTCCAAGTTATATTACAAGAATGTCCCACAAGCACAACAGACAAAAATATATTGATTTTTTCCCCATTCCTATCTTTCTATATCCGTTTGTTTGGACATCATCGAGAGGTCATGTGAAGGAGCACAATAAGATAAATCAAAAGAAAAGATCAAGTACACAAACAAGACAATGTTCTTCATACCTCGAGCCAAAGGGATTTATTTTTCTTAGGATAAGAACCAAAACAATTGCCAATAGATAATTCCCATTGTATGAAGGATACATCCTAGGACATGTTAGTGGATGGCAGCACATCATTTTGTTTATCCAAAGTGTTTTGCCAAAGATAATGCCCATTGTAGGAAGGATACATCCTAGGACATGTTAGTGGATGGTGGGAAGTTGATAGATTGTTTAAAAGGCTATTGGTATAAGGTTGATTGACATGTTTGTGAATGATCAAGAGTTTTATTCTACATTTAAAGGTTTATTGTTTCAATTTGGATTTTGTGTTTGAAGTTTTATTTTGATAATTGTTGTTATTTTTTCTATTTGTTTTTCCAAAGGGTGAGTGTGACGATTGTTTTATTATGGATGAGTGATTTATTGTGGTTTAAAGTGAAATGGGACGAATGGATTTTTTCAAATACTTGGATGTTTTTGATGTTTTGAAATGTTTTGACGTTGTTTTTGTGCTTTTTGAGATTTTACAAATGTTTTAATTTTCGAATTTCCAATGTTTTGGGGTTTTCTAAGATTTTATGAATGTTTTTGTGTTTTTGTGTCTTGGGGGCTGATCAAAGATTAGCCTTGCCTATGTTTAAGCTCAGAGATGACAGTTCAGATTTCATGTTTTTGATGTTTTCTGACTTTTGAATATTTTTAGATTTTTTTTATATGATTTGGATGTTTTTTGGATTTTTTTTTTATGTTTTGATGTTTTTGGATATGTATATGTCTGATGCTATCAGTGCTCTATTTTTGGATTTTGTTGAAAACCAAGCTAGGGTTGATTGATCAGATTGATGGATTGATGATGATAACATTGTTGAAGATACACAAGGATAGTGTTAAGCAACACAAGGATTAGGATGGATATCCCAAGATGATAAGGGATTAATGATGATAAAATTGTTGAGGATACACAACAACGCAAGGACTTGATTGATCAGGATTGATGATGATAGCATTGTTGAGGATGCACAACAATGCAAGGATTTTGAAGCTTCGTTTGAAACAAAAGATGTTTTTGATGATTTGATGTGACATTTGAAGTGTAAATTAGATGTGACTAATAGTGATTGTTTGGATTGATGTTCGATGAAAGATAAAGCTTTATAAAGAACATGTTCTCGTCAAAATATGTCGTGGGTAAGTGATTTAGATTTTTTCTCTCAAATGCTTAACCAATTTTATTTCATGTTTGTCAATGTTGAGGTCACCACATAAGTTGGCAGATATAGATCAAGATTTATTCCCGAAGCAAGATGTAAATATTTTCCCCTAGTGTCTAGCAATGTATGGAATGTCATGAATGGATTCTTGGATAGGTGTATGGATGGAAGAATATGGATTATATTGCGATAAAATAAGGTGTTCGGATAGAGGATGGCCATTTGGATAATGCTTCATGGCTCAGATAATGTTGGGTAGGATAGGATCAGTGAAAATGACCCATGTCAAGATCCTTACCATAAGAAAGCATAAAGTGTGCACCAAAATTTTACCAAGATCAAGATAATTTAAAGGATATATGGATATGGATGAAAATGGATTGGATAAAATGGATGGAATGTTGGATTTATTATGGATGGGATGAGATGATTTCACCTGAAATTGTGCAGGTAGATGCTCGATTCTACACATGATGCCTATTTTCCAGGTTTTCATCATTGTACCTGTCCAAAGTGCCATCAAAGTGGTTTTCACTAGAGGACGATTTTTTGAAAGATTTTAAGCTCATGCTAAACCACCTGGTGGTGTCAATGTAGATGCTTCTGTCATAATGTGCCATCAATATCCTACTTGAAGAAGTTTCTTTTCCAAGATAAATGCACTTGAATGCAACTTTTGAGATTCCTAATCTACTTTATTGATACTGGAGTTAACTCTGTCTTGTTGCGCACATCATGATAGAGTGCCTTCTGAATCCTTATGATGAAGGGTGTCTGTCAATACCTGGTCAATGTGAGAATTGGATATCATGCATGGAGGTGTGGATGGAGTTCATTTAGGAATAAAAGATGGACTAGTTGATAGTTTAGAATCTTTAACTCTCCAAACTTGGGAAGATGAGCAATTATGGGTCGAAACGAAAGTGTACATGAAATTAGGACCAACTACTTGATATACTTTGTAAGTTGCTTGCGAAGCTTGATTTTTCCTCTGTGGAAATCTTTGATGGATACTTTTCCCTTTTTTATTTTTCCCCATAGTTTCTTTGACTAATGGATTTTGATAGGGATCATCTTTCTTTGTATATTTTGGTATCCATATGTATTGGATTTGTCCATTATGATTCTCAGTTTCTCTTTCTTTGATAATGTTCTTTGTGCTTTGATTTAAATATTTCTTTTGATGTTGGTCCCAATTCATGGATGGGGTGATGGGTGGATGAAGATTTGTGACATGGCTGATTGTAGTATTGGCATCGATTTCATCATAAGGATTCTTCATGCTCCCTATGTTGATGTTTGCTTGAGATGAAGTTTCCCCTAGTATGGTGGTAGTAGCACATTTGTTCCTTGATTCTACTTAATTTTAAAATGTCTTGTTTAGTAAGCCTTCTCTGATAAATGTCTACTAGTGTAGATGACACTATTTTAATTTTCTACTCTGATGACTTCGGAATACCCTATTCTATTTGACATGTTTCTTTGAGTGGATAATGTTGGATATCTTCATACATGATGTCCTCAATCTAAATTTGGGATATATCTGATCCTGATGTTGAGAACTCAGTTTGACTGTAGGAATCAATAGCTTTCTCTTTTTGTGTAATAATGTCAGGAGTAAAGGGATCCTATTTTGAATGAAGATCATCTACGTGTCCATCCACATAAAGAATTTCATGGGTAGATTGAGGAGTATGTGTTATGTGGATATGATCATCATTTGGAAAATTTTGTATAGATAAAAGAGTGTCCATTAGATCATTGTAGTAGCTTGGAGATATGAATTCTTGACCTTGATTAATTTTGGAATTGCTTTCAACATGCTTTGGATCAACTTCTTGACATGGGTCAGTTTCGAAGGATGGATTGCTTATAAAGGGTTCTTGGATATCTTCATTGGGCATGGGAAGTGGCTCAATATCCTCTTGATCTTTGAGTGAATTTGGATCAAGTGTTGAGTTGAAGATTCCTTAAATATCGACAATCATGAGGTCAAAGGATGTCAATATGTCTTGGAAAGGACAATTGCTAGACTTTGGTGAGAGATGTTGATCATGCTTTAGAATAAATTTTTGAGATGTCCTCTAACTCCTTAGATGATGTCAAGACATTTTCAACATTATCATTGGTTGATGGATCACTAATTACAGGATCAAATAATATTAACACTCCTTGAAATATATCATTATTAGATCTTGATCATTATTTTCAACAATTGTGGTGTAGACATTGTCAACTCCATCGTTAGTAGTTGAATCCTGATCATTGTCCCCAATAGTTATTATTTTTTGATCAATCAGGTCTTGGATGAGATTTTTCAGTTGAACACAATTTGATGTTGTGTTTCCCTTTACTTTGTGATACTCACAAAGGTGCTTCTTGTCATACCAAGGCAATTTTATGTCTCGTTCTTGATAGTTCTCATAGGTGGTTATTTTAATGAGATTTTCCTGCACCAACTATTGCATGACCCATTCGATTGGTTTCCCAAGTGGTGTGTATTTTTTGTTTGTTACCTTGTGAGTTTTTTACTTTAAATTGAGCTTGTAGTGATTGATCTTTGAGATGTGGGGGTTGGATTTGTTGATGTGGTTGATATCGATATCTAACTTCTTGACATTGGAGATATTGTTCTCGATGTGGTTGTGGACACAACTCAATGCTTTGATGACATGGTTTAACCAATGGAAGAGTGTATTGATTTTGGGTTGGAGATGTCTCTTGGCACAATGGATCAAATATTTTGGTAAGTGTAGCAATTTGATCTCATAAAATTTGATCTTGATTTTGATCTTAACACCTTTAATATAGTTGATTTGGTTTTTGTTCAAGAAAATTTGGAATGTATACTTGTGGTGCTTGTATGGGATCATGGAAAAATTGATTTTGGACAATGTTTTGATTTGGGATGATGTTCAAATTTGGCATTATAGGTTGAAATTTAACATTGTTGTGGTTGGGAATCCCATTGCCTTGATTTAGGTAACTTTGATTTTGCATGGTGTTACCTTGACTTGAATCAATACATGCAGTTATTAACATCTTGTTTGGACTTTGAACAACATTCATATGATTCAAAAACATATCCATCCCAAATTTTACCAAATGTGGATTTGAAATGTTCATGTTTGGTAAACTTGTACTTGGTATATTCACATTTGGTATGTATGGATTTGGTGGGATGATGTTTTGTGGAACACCCATGCATTGAGTGTTTGGTTGATAGATTTATAGGTTTGGACTTGGATTTAAATCTATCATCATAATAGGTGTTCCAAAATTTAGATTAGGCATACTCACATTTGTTTTACCATTGAGGTTTGTAGGAGATAATGATCCCATGTATGAATTATGTAAATGTGAGTTTTGAAAATCAATTGGCATTGTAAGGATTTGATAGTTTGGTTTACTTGGTTTAATCATGATGTATGGATCAATTTTATATTCCATGTTATTCTTATGTTTTGATCTTGTTGTAAAAGTGACCTCTAAGGTTTTTAGGACCAAATGACGAGATGAAGGATGAAAGGGGTGAATGATATGGGTGTTGAATGATTAGGTACTTTGGATCAATGCTAGAATTTAGGATTTGATTTTGACTGGTTTGTTTTGGATAATGAACTTGTAAACCTTAAGATTTTAGATGTTATCTTAGGATGAACTTGTTCAAAGAGGTGCTAATTTAACTAAGTGTGTGAGGAAGGATTCATCCAAACACACCTAACTAAACAAGTGATTTTGATTTGGTTTAAGGATGTACCCAAGTCTAGACAATTTATGTTTTCCAAAGCTTTAAAGTTGTTTGTGGGATGGGATTTTAGTGATGTTTTGATGAATGAAGTGTTTTATTTGATCCTAAATGAACCTAAGAAGGACTTGTTTACTAGACCAAGATGTTGAAGAACATGCTTTTTTCTAAGAGTAGTTCAACGCCAAAAGACCAATGTTTGCATTTAAACCATATGACCAAAAAAATTCCAAGCACATGTGTGGGGTCCAATTGTTTCTTAACTTTTCTTAATGAGTTCTTTTTATCACACACTCTTGATTATACTTTTAAAACTATATGTCCAATGTCCTAATTTTCTTTCATCCCATAAAGTGCACTATGTGGAAATCAAGGAAATCAAGGAAAAGGTTACCTAATGTTTAATTTAGTAGGAGAGAATTGAGATGAAATCCAAATAGTTAGAAGCATCTAAGGATGATAATCCCAAGGGCAAGCAATAGAATGCAAATTCGTTCAAGGATATTTGCTTCTCCTAAAGGATTTGAAGTTTTGATGACAATGTTGAATGTTTGTATCCAAATATTTACGAGCAAGAAAAGTGTTTTGTAGCCAAGAACAAGCACAATCCTATGGATATGAAAGACTTTATTTGTTGAGTCCCACTTGGACAAGTCTAGCTATGTTTATTTTTAGTGAATGGTTAGATGCTTGAGCCCACTAGCTCCCCTCCACGACACTCACTTCTCGGGGCAGCCAAGCATAAGTACCCATGAAACTCCCATGGCATACTTTCCATTTTTACTAAAAATCGTAAAGGTGTGCGACGGCTTCAAAATGACCGTTCTTGCACCAACAAATAGATAGGGATTTTGGCCTTTCTACAACAATGGTTTTAATTCAAACTTTTCGTTCATAGGAGTTGACCCATTGAGGCGAGAGACCATTGTTGCCCTTCTCGTTGGAGCCAACCACATGATACTAGCCTTTTTTCTAGTACCCACTTTTATATCCCAGCTGGAAATACTCTTGGCTTTAGAGTGTTACGGTTGGTTGAGTACTTTTTCCCCAAGGCATTCCCTCTAAGATAAACAAAAGTGAGAAAAAATATATGTAACTCGATCGATCTTTGTTGAGAAACAAAGAGACAATACACACAATAGGTTTACTTACACTCGCAAGGTGTTGTTTTCAATTTTATTTCCCAAAATGAAGTGTGGAGGCAATTACTTTATCCCAACCTAAGACCACCAAAAAGCCTTTTGATTCTCAAGATCGCCATGAGGTGTGAGAGAAGTGCATACATCTTCTCAATGGTGTGAGTTTGAGTAATCAATCACAAAACAAAGTGGCACATATTCATTTTAAGACCCATAAAGCAATAATGACTTCTTTTTAAGCACCAAAGGAAATATGAAAATTTTCCTTGTTCAATTGTTAAATCCAAAAACAAACTCTAGTAAGTTTGTGTCCTAAAGTTTGTTTTAAGCTCCTTCATTTAAAAAGTTGAAATGTTCCTTTTTAGAGCCCAAAAAATATGTGAGTTGATCTAAAAAAAAAAACTAAAGCATAAAATGGAAGCTCAAAGCATTTAAAAACACTTTATAAACTCCAAATTTAATGCTCGATTCTCTTTAACTCCAAGATTCCTCCAAAGATCACTTCTTATGCTTAAATGTTTGCAAGTCTCTTGCATAAATGAAATCCTCCTTTTTCCTTCCTTCCTCATTTTCCTTCCTTTTCTTGCACAATCTTCCAGAAATTAATTTTTGCTAGATTTCATGTTCAACTCATGAGGTGCATGACATAGTTCGGTCCATGTCAATAAACTATAATCTGTACTTTCATACATTAAAGATGTTAGCATTAAACCGCTAGCTTGAAGGAATAAAATACCATAATAGTCGATCAGTCCAAACCCTTAAATTAATTTTTTGAACATAACATGAAGGTTTGGTTGCCAACTAGTGTACAACCTGATGAAATAAATCCATCTCCACAATTAACTTGGACTTCAATGCATATAAGTGATTTCTCAGCCAATAGATTAAGTTACATGATATGTATAAAATGGAAAAGGCGTTAAAAATTTCAGGCAAATGCATTTGAAGTTACATGTTACATACAAAATGGATTTATTGAAAAGGATTTAAAAACTTTCAGGAAAATGGATTTGGCAGGTGGAGAAGAAAAATATTAAAAAAGTTCCCTTCAAGCTATAAAATTGTCAAGTAGTTAAGATGTGGTAGAATCATAAATAGCACTCTGTATTGATGACTAGATTTAGCATTCCAAATCTGGACTTTCTATTACAAACCAAAGCACACCAATCAATGTAGAAATGATAATGTTAATGAGACAGAGAACAATCATAATTTGCAAAAGAAAACCACAAATATTTACTCGTGCGAACAAAGATTTCCTTGGATCATTCAATACCACCAAATATTGATGGAGATCTTTTAGCCAAATAATTATACTTCCCCAATTTGGTGAGCATCTGCCTGAAAGATGGTCTTGAGCATATTAAGAGGACAGGTAAGAGCAAATTTAGTGCTTATGGCTCCGGCTATAGTAACTATATGCTCTAGTTAAGAAAGACCCTAAAAAAAAGTATTGAATGAGGCATTTAAGGCAGTGCATTCCTTTGGCAACACAAATTTTAGCTGGCTGAGATCATTTATGTGGTTGTCCAACACCTATCTTTTCTTTTCATTTGTCGATTTTCAACCAACACTTTATGGATTGTTCGTACTTTATTATGTACATGCATATATTGGAGTGGGTATGTCTAGGATCATCATGGAAAAAATAGGCCCTTAAGTGGCAAAAAATTTAGAAAAATCAGAGTTAGGCAACTTGATGTAAAAATTTGAATAAGTTATCTATTTATTTCAAAAATATGTAAGAATAGAATATGTATCAAATTGAATGTAGTTTCTAAACCACTAGGATTATTTTATTAAAAAAAAAATCTAATTGGTGAAAATTTGAAATTTCAATGCAGTAGTACTTAAATTTTAGGGAAAAAATAAGTAGGTGTTTGTTTGACCACCTTAATCATAATAAAATGATAATTATTTTTTTATAATATTTTAGATATAAGTAGAGGACTCATGTCCGGATGTGATGCATATTTTTTTGTAATTTTTTTCCAAGTAAATAATTAATTATGAATTTTTTATTACAACTTTTTAAAAATATAAAAACTCATATGTCTGACCACCTTAACTTGGTGAAAAATTCATGAAATTATTATTTTTAAATCCTATAGTGTCTGAAGCATAGAAAGTGACAAATGTTTTAGATTTAAAAAATGTGATACCGTTTGAAACCTATAGATGTTTTTCAATCAACCTATCAATCAGGACTTTAGTCATAATTCAAATAGAAAATGAACAATAATTATTTATTAAATTCAAAGTAAAGCATGATTTATATTGGTGGAAAGCTGAGAATCTCCTTTAAAAACCCTTTTCGTTTCATCAATTTTGGGTAAGAAAAAGGTCATCAGCCACATACCCTACACATACCGATCATATCGCCACTTTTTGGCCCATCATGATCTTGCACATACCTTAGTACAACTACAATTATCAATATCTCTGCTACATTTTTGGCAAGAATTGGACATAGAATCTAGAACTATGTAATGAATAATCAAAAGAAAGATACATGTTTACGCCCTCTATGATATGGTCAGTGCTTGCGAAGGCAACACCAAGAAAAAGAAACCCAACGCCGCTAAGAAAATAATTATGGATAATAAAGACAACCCCAACCATGATTATTTTACAAAGGCATACGACTATTGTTGTTACCCTGAGTTACACAAATTTAATGAGATTTAGGAGATATTTTCTACTTTCATCCAATACACCTACCTCTAATGAGATATACATCAAGCGGATCGAATGAAAGACAAAATATCAGAGCATTAAAAACTATATGAGGTAAATTTGACAATGAGTATAAAACGAGCAAACTATAGTGACTGCCACTGCAATAGATTGGACTCTCTGAAGAAGATGACCTTTGATCAAACATAGTTCAATGTCCAAGTTTTAAGAATGGAAATATTTGCAACAAAACACTATGGCCTCTTATGGATGGAGATAACTCTAATTTTCAATCAAGCAAATCTCATGAAACTAGATCATCTAGTGAAAGTTCAAAAACTAGCAGTTTATGGAAATATATGAAAGCTTATTGCATCTATTTAAATAGAAAGCTTATTGCATCTATTTAAATAGAAAGCTTCTTGCATCTATTTAAATAATATTATGTTATGTTTTCTCTTCAGTTTTGTGCATGCATGTTCGATCTTCCAACATGTTGTTGAGAAGAAACGGATTGGGTAGAGATGCTGGTTAGAATGGAAGGAAAAAGAGTAAGGAATCATTGGCATTGATTAAGTTAAAAAGGATAAGAGCTTTTGTGGAGACAAGGGCAGAGGAAAAATAGGGGCAAGAGAGGTAGAGCTCTTCCAATCATTTATTGCATCCGCATTCTTCTATTTTCACAACAAAAAACTCATATTTTATATAAACAAGATAAAAATCATGAGAACTTATTGCTCAAAAAATCATGGCCAACAAAACAAAAAATTGAAATTTTATATCACACAAAATTCCCTCCTAGCACCATTTATGTGGATGTGAAAATCTACAAATGGCTAAAATTCTAACACACACTATTAGCATGATTATTATTTCAAAACAAAGAAAATATTCAACATCCATATGAAATAATACATCATGCTTCAAAATGCAAAAAAATGACAAGATAACTAAAAGCATATAAAACATGAAGTAAATCCTATCTCATAGTGGATTGGTGCTTCTGTGGAAAGAAGGCCTTTCCCAATCCTTGATAAGCCAATGATGAAGATGCAATGCTAAGATAATGGACAAAATTATCTCTCAATGTGAAGAGAGTAAATTTGCATGAAGTTGTAGATGATTACAATGAAGGATAGCCTCTTCATTTATAGAAGAATTTGATTAGAGAAGAGGCAAAAGGGATGAATGTGAGACTAATTTTCAACCAATGGCAAGGTACCACTTGTCAAGAGATGGATGGGTGAAGGATGTGAAAATTTTGATGAATGTGCCAATAAATGATATTAGGTTGCCTTCTCAAATTTAAAATTTGGCTTGTTGGAGGGAGAAGAAGAGGTCTTAAATGCCAAGTGGGGGACATGTAAGAGGGGAGTTAATGCTATGTTGGAAGGGACAAGTCATGTGAGAGGGAAAATTCAAATTGGAGGAATATTCCTTATAGATGCCTTATTTGAATGAAAAGGAGGAATTAATAAATCAATTAAATTGATTTATGTGCACAAGTTGCAAAATCTAGAGAAAAGAGGACTGGGATTAGCATTAATAATGGTTTGATTAATTTAGGTGATTTGACAATTTTGACTTAGATTTTAGGATTAAGATAAATCAAAACGAGAGGAAAATGATAAAGATTTAATTAAATAAAGATTTGATTTATTTAATCAAAGAGGATGATGTTAGTGTTAAATCAAATAAAGATGAATTTATTTAATTTAAATGAATGACTTTAGGAGATTAATTAAATAAACTTGATTTATTTAATTAAAGAGATAACTTAGGAGATTAATTAAACAAAAGATGATTTATTTAATTAAAGAGGGAAAATGATGATTAAGGACGACACAAAATTAGTGAATCTAGATTAGATGCATGATGTCAATTTTGCATATCTACATTTTTCCCCTCTTTGAAGCAATTTACTTGTTGTTTTGGTTCAAATAATAAACTTACCATGATCAAAATTCAAAAAAATTCTAATTTTTTTGGATGCCCCAATGGAAATAAGTATATTGGTACATTGCCCCCTTAAGAGATCAAGCGAAAAGTTCGATTTGAAGGTTGATCTCATGATAAAGAGGTTCATGATGGATGTATGGATGATTATGATAATGATGCAAATGAGATGGTTTTATGATGCTTAGAATAACCAATGTATATTACCCTAAACAACTTCAATGATGACATGATGTGATGATGGCTATATGATTATGAAATAGATGCTTTATGCAAATGTATGGTTTATGAGATGATTAGAATAGCAAATCTATATTATGATGATGAACATGAATGTGAGTTATTCTTGAAGTGAATTTCCAAATCCAACATTCTAAAAATTCGAGAAGACAAAAATTATAATTATGAAAGGTATTTATGAGAAAAATGAAGATGAGAGTACTGTAGGTCTAAATTCTCTTTTTTCTTTATATTCATGTGTATATGATCCTATTCATTTTGAAGATGCAATTAAAGATGAAAATGGGTATATGAAATGGATGATGAAATAGAATCTATATAAAATAATAAAACATTAGAATTCGTGAGTATTGCATATGAAAAATAGGTGATACGAGTAAAGTGGGTTTATGAGACCAAAAGTAGTGCAAAAGGAATGATTGAAAGATATAAATCTATTTTTTTATTATCAAGGGATACAAACAATAGCTCAAAAAAGTTTATGATTAAACATATGCTCTAGTTGCAATAATGGAGACTATGAGGGAAGTCTTAGAAATATCATTAAAAAAAAAATGGAATGTATATCTGTGTATGTTAAATATGTGTGATCAAATTGAAATAAACAAAACAAAAATAATGGAACTTTAAACTAAAGAAAAGATAATTTAATTGATTTCAAAAGAAATAAATGAAGCTTCTTCAGAGGCATTCCATCTTCCTCTATCTCTAGAGATTTGTTTGAAGTTGTTGCTCTCAGATTGTGTAAGCTTGGCTTCTCCAAATGGCAATCTGTAGAATGAGTATGCAAAATGATAAAGCTTCTCTATCCTATATGTTGGTGGAGGTGAGAATGTTGATACGGATATGCACAGGGGCTGTGGATTATGCATAGGGGCTGTAAATTGAGGATGCTATGAAATGAAGTAAATATGCCATGATATGCTATGCTACTATGCTATGCTATGATGCTTGAATGTTAAAAGGCTTATGCTATTGCAATTTGGCTATAGTAATTCTATTGAAAGCTTCTGTGTCATTTCAAAGACCCGGCAGTCCTTTTTATAGCTTTTTATAGGCAAAAATCCTGGCTGGCAAGGATCAATGGCTGTGAGGTTGTCTAGTAAGTTTGAATGGTGAAAGATGGAGAGGTTGAGAGGTTGGAGAGAAGAATGGAAGCCTGTCTTCAACCCACGGGAACAAGCTTGCACAGGAATAGAGAAATTTAATTTTTCTGTTTTGGCAGTTTGTTTCACAGTTGTTGAAGATAATGCAAATTAAATAAATAAATAAATAAATTTATTTAATTTCATTTGAGTTTGAAGAAATTAAATATTTTTGAAATATTTAATTTTAGAACTATAGAAGACTCAATTAAATATTTAGAATATTTAATTTGCAAATAGACTTTAGAAGAATTAATTAAATATTTTGGAATATTTAATTATAATGTGACTTTAGAAAAGAATTAATTAAATATTTGGAATATTTAATTGTAAATTGAATTTAGAAGAAAAGAATACTTAATCTTTATTTGAATAAAATATTCAAGCCAAGATTATTGATAATTAATATAAGTAAATCGTAATGTTTATTTAATTAATTAAGAAATGAATACAAAAAGATGATTAAATCAACTTATTTATTTAATCAAAATGAAATAATGAACAATATAAATAAATTATTTAAATTTATTTATAAAATGAAATTAGAGATTTTAATTAAATATTAAAAATATTTAATTACCGCATGTGATGTGACCCATTTTAGGTGTATACATTTTGCCCTCTTTGAAGTAATGTGTTTTATGTATTGCTTCAAAGAATTATGAAATTTGCCAGATGTTGATTGTCGAATGTTGATAGGTATATGCCCCCTCGAACGATGAATTGATAAAATTTTGATTTTTGTGAAATTTTTTTTATTTATTTTTATTTATTTATTTTTATTTTTTATAATTTATTTTTTTATTTTTTATTTTGAAGATATCGATTCATCGTTCGAAAATAATGATGTGAAGAAATTGACCCGGAAAGATGTGAAATGAAAAATTAATGATCAAAATTTCCCTTGCTATGTTTAAATGTGATAAAATGCCCCAATTTTGCCATTAAATAGGTGAAAAATGTCATTTTCCATTTTAATCATATTCATATTCATATTCATTAGAATCAGTATCTGAACTATTCTGCAATCGGAAAACTGATTCATGAGGTTTATTTGAAATTGATCCTCTTTCATGAGTTGATTGTGCTTGCTGTGAAGTAGAGTCTTCCTTACCATATCCAAGTCCTATTTTATCACTTGGATATATTGAAATAGGTTGAATTGGTTCCACGATACCTTCTCTTCTTTTTCCTATAGGACCATTTCCTTCATAGCCCATTTTCTGCATGATAGCGTACTCCTTACCATATTGTTCTGTAGGTAACTTAATGTGCAAGAGAGATTCATCTTCATCTTTATATAGCCAACTTAGGATATCCCTATCTTCATCTTCTTCTTCAGTGGTATTGGATTTAATGAATTTTCCATCAAACTTTGTGATTGGCAAAAAAGCTTGGGATGTAGAGGCTATTGCAATCTTTTGATTTGATAAGGTTGGCTGACCATGCGACCTCGGAGAAGGAGGTAAGGTAGAAAGAGATAGTGAATATTCACCTATACCTTTGTCTTTAAAATTTAGCTTAGTGTCAAGATTCTTTTTCAATTGTTGCAGTTGTCCTTGTAGATTGGAAGAAGAAACAACAAGAGCCTC
The DNA here is from genome assembly GCA_007258455.2 of Sequoia sempervirens. Classification (NCBI taxonomy): domain Eukaryota; kingdom Viridiplantae; phylum Streptophyta; class Pinopsida; order Cupressales; family Cupressaceae; genus Sequoia; species Sequoia sempervirens. The sequence continues at coordinate 434,895,871 of VDFB02281492.1, read as the reverse complement.
CCTATTATGTGGTACAGAGGCGTCTTGAGTTGCTCAGAGATTTGAACAAGGTTGTGTGCTATTGTAATCAGCTTGTATGGTTATTTCTTGTCCATCATATGGAAACTTGAGGCATTGCTGGTATGTTGATGGTACCGCTTGCATATCATGAATCCATGGACGTCCCAAGAGTATGTTATAAGAAAGATCGCGATCTAGAACCTGACAAAAGGTATTTTTTACAACAGGTCCCACTCTGATAGGTAGCATTATTAGTCCTTTAGAAGCTCTTTCTTCATCATCATATGCCTTGATAGTTATTTTCCTTCATGGATCAATAGAATTTTCTGATATTCCCAAGGCATGTATTAGCTTTAAAGTACAAATGTTTAAACCAGCTCATCCATCTATTAAAACACGTCTGATTCGGTGTTTATGGATCATGACTTCAAGATAGAGCAATGAATTATGTGGATGTGCCATGGAAGCATCATCTTTTTTGGAAAATGAAAGACAAGTGGGGGAAGAAAAATGTCCCACCATAGCTTGAAATTTGTTTACATCCAGATCAGTGTCGACAGTTGTATTTACAAGAGCTTCTTCTAAAATATTCTTGTGTATGGGGGATATTTTGAGAAGTTCAAGGATAGAGATTTGAGCTGATGTTTTTCTCAATTGATCAACTAGATTATATTGATTTGGAGAAGGAATAGTTGTCTTAGATGAACTTCCTTTTAGGACAACTTTTGCTTGTCCTCTCATGGTCACATTAACCTGTTGATATTCTTGTTTTCCCTTGATTTTGATAACATTAACCCGTTGATCATCAACATAGATGTGACGGATTATATTGTCTTCAACATTATGTACGCTTTTTTATTTTGTATTTGATGTTTCCCCCTTTTGATAATTCGGTAAAGGATCTTTGAATGCTTGATAATCATCATTGGTATGATGTCCTTCAATTGTAATGGTGCCATTGTCAATTAAATCTTGTACTAGATTTCGTAAAGCTTGACAATTATTCATTCTATGACCTTTACATTGATGATAATTGCAATAATACAAGTCATTCCATGATGGTGGTTTGACTCGTGGCTCATAATCTCTTTGTGGTGGTAAGGTGATAACCTTATTATCAAGAAGCTCCTTGAGAGCAGACTCAAGAGATTGACCCAAAGTGGTAAAATTCCATCTATTTGAAAAGAATGGAGGTCTGGACGAGTTTGATGTTTGGGTATTGCCGAGATTGTTATTGAAATTACCATGATTATCCTTGGTGTTTTGATTGGTCATGCTTTCTTGTTTGGAGGTTTTTCCTTGTTGATTGTTGCTTCCTTGTTGGTTGGTATTTGCTTGTTGATTGTTTCGTGGAGCACTTGATAGATTAAAGATAGATGGTCTTGTTCATAGATTGTTTGTATCTACTATACCATCATTGACAACATTTTTATTTCTGTTCCAAAACCTTGTTTTATCATTGTTGTTTTGGTTGGATGTACTTGGATTATCAAGTTTTATCACCCCTCGTTTAACCAACGCCCCTTCAATGGTGATTGTGTTTTCAATCAACTTTTCAAAGTTATGAGGAAAATGAAGATTAAGCCTATAGCTTAATTCTTGATCTAGTCTATTGATGAAGATATCCATCTTTTCCTTTTCAGGAATAGGACGGGAATATCGTGTGAATAACCTTCTCCATCTTTGCAAAAACATAGTGAAGGATTCTCCTACTTTTTGTTTCACTTTACAAATATCAAGCATTGTTATCTGGTGTTGTATATTGTAGGAGTATTGTGATATAAACTGATTTATTAACTCCTCAAAGGTTTTTATGGGTGGAGTGATCTTAGAAAGCCACTCCATGGATTGTACACCTAGACTTCGTGGAAATAATCGCATTAAGTAGGTATCGTCATAGGCGAATTCTAGACTCATATTACGGAAATCCCTTACATGGTCAATGGGATCAGTTTTTCCATTGTACCTATCATATTTAGGGATTTCACAATGTTTTGGGAAAGGGATCATTTGAAGACTCCTATCAAATGGATAAGGAGATATGTCTTCCAAAACATACTTCTTTGTTGTACCCCCTTGCATCTCCTTTATTTTCCCTTGTAATTCTTTTATCTATTGAGTAAGGGCACTAAAGTCAGTAGGAGGAGTTTCAGGATTCTATTTAATCCCTTCTATATCGAAATTGTGAGGTAACTTAGCTCCTTCATTAGCTAATTAAAGAAAATATCTTTCTTTGTTTCGTTCCAAAATCCTTTCCATAAGAGTATGGAATTGGGGATCTTGCTCTACTTCTTGAAGCTTTTCTTCTGTTAATTCATCAACATTAAATGTATCCTCTTCTTTCTCAGTATGGTCATCCATTTTGCTTATAGTGGTTTCTCCTTCATCTTTTTCCATGTGTTTTTGAAATCTCGTGAAGACAGGCATAAGTTTTGTTCCAAATTCTTACTCACTTTTGATCAAAAGAATGAAATAGTGCAATTATGTGATAGATGTGAAAGTTAGGATAGAATGAAGATTCTATGACTTACAAAGGTTTCTAATCTTTAGCTTGTGTTGTTCCCTAATTGAAAGGATGAAAATCATGTTGGTGGGAATTTAAGCAAAAGAGCAAGAAAATGATGATTTTGCACTTTATGAATTTTTGATCATAGCTTTGTAAAAGGATGGATTTTGTAATGAATGCCCAATGTGATGAGTTCTCTATTGCAGGATTTGATTTGGACGAGTAGAATATTCAATTGCAGGTTGGGGAATATAACAAAAACAAATACGTTGACTATGGTTATGCCTTTGAGAAAGGGCTCTTCTTTGAAAGAAAGCTTGTGAGTACAAAGGTTCTATAGCATAATCATCAGTGAAACCTCTAACACAATCATGATATCGATGAAGAAAGGTTCTATATTTGAGTAAAACTTTTCAACTTTGATATAAGAATCATCTTTTCTTCAATAGTTTCTTGTAGCTAAGGGGTTTCTTTGGCTTTTTGATTCTTTTGTGAACAGACTTCTTAACAAAAGTTGTGGATTTCCAATTTCGTAACATGAGAGTAATCAAGATGATCGCAAGTGTTGGATGATCTTAACTGAATTGATGTATTGAAAACACATCAAACAGTTTGTAGAATAGTTGTTTTAAGTACTATTCTAAACATCAAGTGTATGATCAAAATGTTTTTCAAAAATTGTTTTAATAGGTTTTACACATGATAAGCACTTCAAACAGACTCACTCTTAGTTCTCAAGTAGGTCATCATAGTAATCAACAGCCCACATCTTAAAACTGCGTCGACTCACACAGCCATGTCACCCCTGAAAGGGCGCCCATATTTTTGTTTTTTCCAGGTGCATACTCAGAGTGACGAAAGTGGATACCGGATCCCCTAAGCAAACAATCCTTGGCAGTTATATGGTGAGTATCCTGGGGGTAGATTCTTCCCTCCCCTGCACTGTGATTATTGTGATGTTCAGAAACTGACTTCGGTTAGATACTACACTAAGTTCGTAGTAAGGGTTTTCGTTCGGTGCGGCAAATGATAGACTCCCTCGAGAGACCTCCCTACCTTTAGAACAAAGGTTTTGGGGATGGTTATCAATGCACACTACCGTCAAAAGAGGGTTTCCCCAATTTTGCTTTAAATTTTAGAGTGGGGTGGAATAGCCTGGCTTTGGCTTGAACCCACTTGAGTCGTTCCTCTTGGGTGAGTACTTTTTCCCACAAGAGCAGGCTCTCTAAAAGGTTTTAATAAAGCTAGAAATTTCATAAAGGGAAATAGATGAGTTTGGCATTTTGATCACCCAGTTAAGGGGAGAGCATAGGCCTATCACCGTTTAAGCAAAGCAATCAAAGATTCAATTTTAAGCCCAAACTAAAAAAAATTGCTATGCTAGGTGAAGATTTTGCTTCACAAAAACATGAAATTCATTTTTGGCCCAAAATTAAAAGTGAAGTGACTATCCTAGGATTGCTTAATTTTAATTTATATGACTACCCTAGGATTGCTTAATTCCATTTATGTGACTACCCTAGGATTGCTTAATTCCATTTATGTTTGTTACTGTCCGTGGTCACGTCGAATTCAGTCAAACTGTATTTAAATTACAATTTACATTTTACAGGTTTTTTAAAAATGCGCTACAATAGAGATTATGGGCGCTGCAAGAATTATCATGGCCGCTGTAGGAATCATCATGGGCGCTGCAGGAATCTTCAATAGCGCCGCAGGAATCATTAATAGCGTTGTAGGAATCTTCAAGGGCGCTGCAGGATTTATTAAGGGCGCTGCAGGAATCTTTAAAGGCGCTGCAAGATGCCTTACGGGCGCTGAACTAGGTATGAATATGGCTGAAGCGTGTTTCTTGCGCTAATCCGCTATTTTTGGCCGTAACCTATCAAGAAAACCTGCAAAAAGATGTTAAAATTGGGGCAAGAGCCCCACGAAAATGTGTATGTTAAATATGTGTGATCAAATTGAAATAAAAAAACACAAATAATGGAACTTTAAACTAAAGAAAAGCTAATTTAATTGATTTCAAAAGAAATAAATGAAGCTTCTTCAGAGGCGTTCCATCTTCCTCTATCTCCAGAGATTTGTTTGAAGCTGCTACTCTCAGATTATGTAAGCTTGGCTTCTCCAAATGGCAATTTGTGGAATGAGTATGCAAAATGATAAAGCTTCTCTATCCTATATGCTGGTGGAGGTGAGAATGTTGATACAGATATGCACAAGGGTTGTGGATTATGCACAGGGGCTATAAATTGAGGATGCTATGAAATGAAGTAAATATGCCATGATATACTATGCTACTATGCTATGCTATGATGCTTGAATGCTAAAAGATTTATGCTATTGCAATTTGGCTATAGTAATTCTATTGAAAGCTTTTGTGTCATTTCAAAGACCCGACAATCCTTTTTATAGCTTTTTGCAGGCAAAAATCCTAGCTGGCAAGGATCAACAACTATGAGGTTGTCTAGTAAGTTTGAATGGTGAAAAATGGAGAGGTTGAGAGGAAAATGGAAGAGGTTTAGAGGTTGGAGAGAAGAATGGAATCCTGTCTTCAACCCACGGGAACAAGCTTGCACAGGAACGGAGAAATTTTTTTTTTTTTGTTTTGGCAGTTTGTTTCACGGTTGTTGAAGATAATGCAAATTAAATAAATAAATAAATAAACAAATAAACTTATTTAATTTCATTTGAGTTTGAAGAAATTAAATATTTTTGAAATATTTAATTTTAGAACTATAGAAGACTCAATTAAATATTTAGAATATTTAATTTGCAAATAGACTTTAGAAGAATTAATTAAATATTTTGGAATATTTAATTATAATGTGACTTTAGAAAAGAATTAATTAAATATTTGGAATATTTAATTGTAAATTGAATTTAGAAGAAAAGAATACTTAATCTTTATTTGAATAAAATATTCAAGCCAAGATTATTGATAATTAATATAAATAAATCGTAATGTTAATTTAATTAATTAAGAAATGAATACAAAAAGATGATTAAATAAACTTATTTATTTAATCGAAATGAAATAATGAACAATATAAATAAATTATTTAAATTTATTTATACGCAGATGAAATTCGAAGATTTAATTAAATATTAAAAATATTTAATTAATTACCAGACTATGTGATGTGACCATTTTTAGGTGTATACAATATCAAATAGACATGAAGTTAAAATTCTTAAATGAAGTATTGAAAGATGGAGTGTATGTCGAGCAACCACCTGGATATGATGTTATAGGGAAAGAAGATAAAGTGTATAGGCTGAAGAAAGCTCTTTATGGGTTGAATCAAACACTGTGGCTATGGTATGGTAGAATAAAGCCATACTTGTTGAGAAATGGATTTAGAAAGAGTGATGGTGATCCCACTCTCTATATTAAGGAAAATTATGGTAAGATTTTAATTGTTTCTTTGTATGTCTTCAAATATTTCACGAACAATAATTTTTGGATGAAATATTTAGGGTTGTTAAGGTATTTTCTTGCCATAAAAGTGAAGAATGTGAATAATGGTGTATTTATCTATCAATCAATTTGTGTAATACACTTTCAAGAGGTTTAAAATATAAAAAAGACAAGCCTTCTCCAACACCAATAGTCAGAGGTTTAAAATTGAGTAAGGAATATTGTAGCAACAATATGGATCCAACCGTATACAAAAGCATGGTTCAAAGTTTAATGTATTTGATAGAAACTAGACACAATATAATGTATGTAGTATGTTGGGTTTCAAAAATTATGGAGACTCCAAAGGAAACATATTGGCTAGCAACTAAAAGAATACTGAGGTATGTTAATGGAACCAAGGGATATGGTATTTTATATAGTGCAACAAATGAGTTTAAGCTAGTTGGATAAATGGATAGTGATTTGGTAGGAAGTGTAGATGATAGAAATAACACATAAGGATATGTATCTCATTTGGGTTCATGATTCATTTCATGGGATTCTAAGATACATCCCATTGTTTCTCTTTCCATAGTTGAAGATATATATGTAGTAAAAACATGGGTAGAATGTAAAAAAAATTGGATACTTAGAAGAATATTAAAAGACTTAAGGCATGAACAATAAGAGAAGATAAAGATTTATTGTGACTACAACTCTTCAATAGGACTATCTAATAACTTTTTTTTTTATAAAAGAAGTAAACTCATTGAAACAAGGTATCACTTCATTATGGATTTGATCAATGATGGAGATATTATTTTGGAACATTACAGGCTTGAAGAACAGTATGCAAGTATCTTCACCAAACCATTCAGAAAATATTTTTTTCCATCAAATAGATAGTTTGGGAACCATGGACAAGATCAATTGTGATTAATGGGAAGTGTTGCAATTAATCAAAACTCTTGCATTTACTCTAGCTTCATATTTCCTTAACTCTCATTAGTGCTAAAATATCTTTCCAATTTATCCAAGTGTGTTAACTCTCCTTCTCTAGCTCAAATCAATATATTTCTATCTACTCATTCTTTGTATCAGGACAATTTTAAATATGAATTAATTTCATAATCTCTATCTCATATTTTTCCCATGTTGTGAGAAGTCAAGAGAATTAATTGTAATTAATTTGTTTCTTATTTTCTCTTTGCTTTATTACTCAACCATATATGTTTGAGGAACAAAATTTTCATGTGTATGTAATATCTTTGAAATAGGATGATTCAATATATTGTTGTAGTAATAATATTGAGCTACCAATGAATATAGCACTCTATCTTTTCAAAGTGAAATCAATGAGCAACAACTTTTTTTCTACTTTTTATAGTTTAATCAATGAATGATTTGAAAAATTATGAAATAGAAATTATTTTATTTAATCTTTGTTATGTTTTATATTTCTCTCCCTTTCCTCTTCAATTTTCCCACATCTATGTATTCCATTTTATTACCCTTATTAGATATATACATTTATTTTCTAAGAGAGTATTTCTTTTATTTTATTGTAATTTTTTTTCACATTTTTATCATTTACTTGTTTAGTGGGGTATGTGCAGGATCATGATGGGCCAAAAAGTTGGCAATATGATGGGTATGTGGCTAACAACTTTTTTTTACCCAAAATTGATGAAATAAAAATGGTTTTTAAAGGAGATTCTTAGCTTTCCACCAATCTAAATTATGCTTTACTTTGAATTTAAGAAGTAATTGCTATTCATTTTCTATTCAAATTATGACTAAAGTACTGATTGATAGGCTGATTGAAAAAAATCTATAGCTTTCAAATAGTATCACATTTTTTGTATCCAAAACATGTGTCAAATTCTATGCTTCACATACTATATGATTAAAAAAGAAAAATTGAATTTTATGAAGTTTTGACTAAGTTAAGGTGGTCAGACATACGAGTTTTTATATTTTTAAAAATTTGTAATAAAAAATTCATAATTAATTATTTACTTGGAAAAAAAATACAAAAAAACATGTATCACATCGGGGCATGAGTCCTCTACTTATATTTATAATCTTATAAAAAAATATTATCATTTTATTGTGGTTGGGGTGGTCAGACAGACACCTACTTCTTATTTTTTCCCAGAAATTTAAGTACCATTGCATTGAAATTTCAAATTTTCTCCAAATAGATTTTTATTTTTTTTAAACATACCTAGTAGTTTAGAAACTACATTCAATTTTCTATAGATTCTATTCTTACACATTTTTGAAATAATATAGATAACTTATTCAAATTTTTATGTCAAGTTGCGTAACTCTGATTTTTCTAAATTTTTGCCACTTAAGGGCCTATTTTTTCCATGTTGATCCTACACATACCCAGTGTAGAGGCAACTCTAAACTTTGTAGGGGAGGCATCTAGGCTTCTACTCATTAAGGTTGTGGATAAACTATTTAAGGGATTTTTAAATTATAAATACATTAAACTACATAAAAAAACCATATATACTTGATCCTACTAGCTAGGGTGAGAAGATGCAACATATTCACTCCTTTATCTTGAATTTATTATTTTTATATGTTCTAAACTTTGATTCCATACAAGCATGACATGTGGAGAAATGTGATCATCATAGAGTGTTGGTACATTTGATCACGTTCCCATTCTTGCATAATTTGACTATGGTTTTCTCTTTGTTTTTGGTTTGATTGAATAAGTTCTACACCAAGAGCTGGTTGTGTGTGGAAATGTGGAAGATAACTATATATCTTACATGGTATTCAAGGAAGGGTGTTATTATATAACACTTCCATAGTGCAATTCGAAGAGTCACTATCCTAATATAGACAATCTTCCATACAAATAACCCAAAATTGAGATTTCCTACTGACATAATTGTTGGAAAAATGTGTCTCAAGCATTACAAGCTGAAACCTCCATGAGTGCCAAGTCGGTGTGATAGGTTCCATGTCTGGCCGACTAGCAGTTTGTTTTATCCAATTCTGAACAGGTTGTTGTGACCCTGAAGAAGTCTTGCCGAAAGGTTTACTATGTAGCTATCGCTATGACAAGGTGTGTTCGTTGTGACCTTATATCACTCAGGAGATATTTGGCCAAAAGGCCATTCATTCAGGTATCGGTGAGACTCTTGGTGATTGGAGTTTCAGAGTGATTTCAACACTCAGTAAGATGTCACCACGAAAGCAAATGTTATGCTGACAGGGACTACTTGGGAGTTATCGATATACCTCTTAGACTTCGTTATAAAGTCTGAGTGATAAGCTATTGTCTTGCCGATAGCCGATGGCTATTGGGATAACTGTTGGTGACAGTTAGTCTTCGATGGAACATATATAAATTGGTAAGTTCTCTCAGCGATGGAAAAAAAATTTGGCAACAGGTGAACACTTCGGAGTAGCATATGAAGATCGGTATGAACTCTCGGCAATAGATGTGAGTCTTGCCGACTTTCATTTGGTGCTTGGTAGATATGGGAACTTCGGTGTAACCTTAGTGATTCGCTATGACCTTCTAGTGAAAGCGATAAGTCAGGACGACTGCTTGGTGACTCGGTGAAACTCTCGTAGCTCGATAGAATGTCCTGGTGACTATGATAACTCTTGGCGACATCGATATGGGTTCAATGTGGCATCGACGAGACACAGTTAGTGTCTCACCAAGATGCCAATACAATACGAATTCTATTGATTGAGTATGACTTCCGATGTGGCATCATGTGGATGAATAAGAAGAGTCGAATTGGAACCGTTGGGAGTTTGTTCATTGCGATGGTTTTGTGAGGGAGCTCGATAGTCAGCAAACACCATGGATATAGTTGGAAATTGTAGATGCTTGGTGGTTGGATAGTAGTTCGATCAATAGTGAAGTGTGAAGAATTCAAACTGTATCAGTGAAGGAATTAAAATCTATAAAGGCTGTAACTTGGATGTCTCTGTTCGAAGAAGTTTCATGATGAATGTTGTTGTATAATGACACCAAAAAGATAAGTCTGGAATTGTATATAATTTTGATTACTATAATACAAAGTGATTTCTCTTGGTGTGGTGGGTTTTTCTCCCATAAGGGTTTTCCCACGTATATCTGGTGTTTCATGTGTGTTTGTCTAAATACTCTGTTTCTATAATCTGTCTGATAGTGTATCTTAACTTGACTGTAATTAAAAATTTAAAAAGTACTTTTGCACTCTTTCCTGAGGTATTGATGTTAGGAGAATTGTTTTCCGCATCTAGTTTTCCTTACGAGTGGTATCAGAGCCTGGCCAGTTGTGTTATCCTTGGGGGTACATTGGGTTTTTTGTGTCAATACTATTCAGTGGGAGTTTTGTAGAGATTGTTATTTCTATTTACAGATTAAGATGTGTAGTTCATCTGGGAAGATTGAAATAGAGAAATTCAATGGAAGTAACTTTGAATTGTGGAAACTCAAGATGGGGGATCTCTTAGTAGATCAAGACCTTTGGCTTGCTGTGTCTGGAACTAAACCTATAGGCATGAAGCAAGAAGAATGGGACCTTGTAGATAGGAAAGCGAAGGGGCTAATAAGGCTCTGTTTGGCAGACTCAGTTCTTCTCAATGTGCATGAAGAGAAGTCTGCTTCTCTCTTGTGGAAGAGACTGGCGTCTATTTATTAGGGGAAATCTTTGGTGAATAAGTTGTTCCTGAGAAAGAAGCTTTACTCTTGGAGAATGCAGGAAGGAGGGTCTATAGCTGATCATTTGAATGCATTTAACATGTTGCTCGCACAATTAACATCTGTTGGTGTAAAGATTGAAGAAGAAGATCATTGTATGCTTCTATTATGTTCTTTTCCAGACTCATGGGATCATCTAGTGATGGCTATTGGGAGTACAACATCCAGTTTCAAAATAAAAGTTATTGTTGGTTCTTTGCTATCAAAAGAAATGAGAAGAAAATATTTTGAGATGGCGAAGGAGGCTCTTGCTGTCAGAGGAAGGTCAAAGGAGAAAGGAAAGAAGAAGGACAAGAAGTCCAAATCAAAATCAGAGAGGAGATCAAAGTCGCCTGGCAAGAAGTCCAAGGTGAAGTGCTGGAACTATGGGCAACCTGGTCATGTCTGAAAGGATTGTAAAGAGGAGAAAAAGAAGAAGAAAGAATCTTCTGATAATGGTTCTTCTCATAGTGATGGTGATGCCTTCATTGAAGCCTTGGCTACTCAGGCATCAGATGATGTCTGGTTGATCGATTCTAGAGCATCGTTCCACATGACATCTCACAGAGAATGGTTTACAAAGTATGAAGAATACGATGGTGGAAAGGTGTACTTGGTGAGTGATTCAACCTTGGAAATTTTTGGTTGTGGAAGAGTCAGAATCCAATTCCCTAATGTCAGAATAAAGGGGATCAATAATGTTATGCACATACCAGGTCTGGCTTGAAATCTATTATCTGTAAGTATGCTAAATGATATCGGAGTACAAGTCTTGTTCTCGGGAAGTGGCTGCAAAATGACTAGAGGTTCAATGGTGCTGGCTAGAGGTGCTCAAATTGGTACCCTGTACAAGCTAGATGCACAAGATGTTCATTGTAATAGTGTCTCTTTGAAATCACTGAAAGCTGCTCATGGAGGTAAAGAGAGAAATATCCCTAATTATGTAAACTCTACGGAAGTAAAACTTCCTATAGAGAAGACTATGCTTTGGCATCATAGGTTAGGCCACATAGGAGAAAAAGGTTTAAAAACCTTAAAGAATAAAAACCTGGTTGAGGGGCTTGAAGATTGTAATCTGGAATTTGAATTCTATGAACACTGTATATATGGAAAGCAGCATCGTGTTTCATTTTATGACAGTCCTCATAAATCTTCTGGTTTGTTAGACTATATTCATTTGGATGTGTTTGGTCCAGTAGATGTTCCTTCTTTGTCTAAATCAAGATACTATGTGTTGTTCATTGATGATTATTCAAGAAGAGCATTTATATATTTTTTGAAAAGTAAATCAAAAGTGTTAAGTCGATTTAAGGAGTTTAAAAATCTTGTTGAAAATTAGACTGGTAAAACAATAAAATGCTTAAGGATTGATAATGGCGGTGAATTTTGTTCTGATGAATTTGAAAGATACTGTAAAGACCATGGAATCAAAAGACACAAGACTACACCTTACACTCCACAACAGAACGGAGTTGCAAAAAGGTTCAATAGGACAGTGATGGAGAGAGCACGAAGCATGCTTAGTAGTGTTGGTTTGGAGGAAAAGTTTTGGGCTGAACCTACTGCTACTACATGTTACTTAGTTAATCAGTCTCCAAACTCTACTCTCGTTGATAAGACACCTTTGGAAGAATGGTCTAGTAAGAAGCCCTCTCTTAGACATATTAGAGTCTTTGGTTGTGAGGCATATGCACATGTGCCAGATGTAAAAAGATCTAAGTTGGAAAACAAGGCTGTTAAGTGTATTTTTATTGGCTATAGTACTAACATTAAAGGATACAAGCTTTGGAATCTTGTTACAGAGAAGGTTGTATACAACAGAAGTGTAATCTTTCATGAGCTGAAACCTTCCACCTTGGATCTGCAGTCAGAGACAAAGTTAGAAAATAGTAAGGATGTAGCAGCAATTCCTCCTACACCAAAGAAAGAGGAATTGAAGATTCAAAACGTACCTGAAACTAAGGAGAGCTCAAGTAGTTCTGAAAGCTCTGAAGAAGATGAACCTTAGCCTCAGCCAGTGAGGAGGTCAACCCAAGAAAGGAAACAACCAGATAGGTATGGGTTCTCATTAATTGATTCTACTTGTGCCTATGCATTGATTTCTAGCACTGATGAGCCTAGGACTGTAAAGAAGGCAATTAGAATGTCTGATTCAGATTCTTGGTTGGAAGCCATGAAGGAAGAAATGGCGTCATTAGATAAAAATGAAACTTGGAGTCTGGTGCCCTTGCCTAAAGGTAGAAAACCTATGGGTTGTAAATGGGTATTTAAGAAAAAGATTGGTCTGGATGGCAGTGTAGAAAAATACAAAGCATGACTGGTTGCAAAGGGTTATTACCAGGTAGAGGGAATTGACTATGGGGAAATATTTTCTCTTGTAGCAAAGCTGACGTCCATTAGATTTCTATTGTCACTTGCAGCAGCTTATGACTTAGAGGTTGAATAGATGGATGTGAAGACAACATTTCTTCATGGTGATCTTGAAGAAGAAATCTATATGTCCCAACCTAAGCACTTTGTTGAGAAAGGTAAAGAAAAAATGGTATGCAAATTAAAGAAGTCTCTGTATAGGTTAAATCAGTTACCTAGAATGTGGTACCAGAAATTTGATACACATTTATTATCTTTAGGCTTTGTGAGATCAAAATCTGATCACTGTGTATACTATAAAGCTGAAAGTGATCAAGTGCTTGTTATTGCACTTTATGTTGATGATATGTTGTTATTGGAAATAGCAAGCTAATGATTTATGATCTTAAGTCTCAGTTGTCTACTAAGTTTGAAATGAAGGATCTTGGTGCAGCAAGGTGTATTCTGGGGATGGAGATAACCATGGATAGGAAGAATAGAAAGCTTTGGCTCAGTCAGAGTAAGTATATAAAGACTATTCTAGAGAGATTTTTTATGAATGATTTCAAATAGTTAGTTGTTCCAGTCATGCAGGGAATGAAGCTATCTATTGAAGACTGTCCAAAATCTCCTACTGAGATGGAGGGCATGACTAGTGTGCCCTATGCTAGTGCTGTAGGTAGTATCATGTATGCAATGGTCTGTACAAGACCAGACATTGCCCAGTGGGAGTACTTAGTCGATTTATGGCTAATCCATGAAGAATACATTGGGATGCTATGAAGAGGGTGTTTAGGTATTTGAAGGGAACTTTAGATTTTTCTTTGTGTTATCATGGGAATTTAGTTGAATCATAGAGGACTCTCAACATTCATGGTTATGTAGACTCTGATTGGGCAGGGGACATTGACAGCCAGAGATCCACCAGTGGATATGTTTTCATGTTGAATGGTGGTGCAGTGAGTTGGATGAGCAAGCGGCAGGCTGTAGTTGCTTTGTCCACTACAGAAGCTAAATACATGGCATCTACCCATACTTGTAAAGAAGTTGTATGGTTGAAATGTTTGTGTTCTAACATTAGTTTTGATGCAGGGGAAATAACAATCTTATGTGACAGTCAGAGTGCCATTTGTTTGGCAAAGAATCCAACTTTCCATGCTAGGACGAAACATATTGATGTACAGTACCACTTTGTACGAGATATGGTTAATGATGGAAAGGTCAATTTGGAAAAAGTTGATACTCTAGAGAATGTTGCAGATGCATTGATGAAGCCAATGAGCACAGACAAGTTCAAGTGGTGTGCCAGTTCAATGGGCCTTAGTGCCCATGATTTTTAGTAAGTATTATTTTTGCTCTGGAGGTGCCTGTATGATCTTCGTCAAGTGGGAGATTGTTGGAAATATGTGTCTCAAGCATTACAGGCTGAAACCTCCATGAGTGCCAAGTTGGTGTGACAGGTTCCATGTCTGGCCGACTAGCAGTTTGTTTTATCCAATTCTGAATAGGTCGTTGTGACCCTGAAGAAGTCTTGCTGAAAGGTTTACTATGTAGCTATCGCTGTCACAAGGTGTGTTCATTGTGACCTTATAGTGCTTAGGAGATATCTGGCCGAAAGGCCATTCATTCGGGTATCGGCGAGACTCTTGGCAACTACAGTTTCAGAGTGATTTCAACACTCGGTAAGATGTCACCGTGAAAGAAAATGTTATGCCAACATGGACTACTTGGGAGTTATCGATATAACTCTTAGACTTTGTTATAAAGTCTAAGAAATAAGCTATTGTCTTGCCGATAGCTAATGGCTATCGGGATAACTCTTGGCGACAGTTAGTCTTCCATGGAACATATATAAATCGGTAAGTTCTCTCAGCGATGGACAAATGTTTTGGTGATAGGTGAACACTTCAGAGTACCATATGAAGATCAGTATGAACTCTCGGTGATAGATGTTCAAGTCTTGCTGAATTTCATTTGGTGCTCGGTAGATATGGGAACTTCAGTGTAACCTTAGTGATTTGCTATGACCTTCTGGCGAAAGCGATAAGTCAGGACGACTGCTTAGTGACTCAGTGAAACTCTTGTAGCTCGATAGAACGTCCTGGCGACTACGATAACTCTCGACAACATCGATATGGGTTCAATGTGGCATCGGCGAGACACAGTTAGTGTCTCACTGAGATGCCAATACAATACGAATTCTATTGACTGAGTATGACTTCCAATGTGGCATCACGTGGACGAATCAGAAGAGCCAAATTGGAACCATTGGGAGTTTGTTCGTTGTGACTATTTTTTGAGGGAGCTTGACAGTCAGGGAAGACCATGGATATAGTTGGAAATTGCAGATGCTTGGTGGTTGGATAGTAGTTCGATCAACAGTGAAGTGTGAAGAATTCAAACTGTATCAGTGAAGGAATTAAAATCTATAAAGGCTGTAACTTGGATGTCTCTGTTCAAAGAAGGTTCATGATGAATGTTACTATATAATGACACCAGAAAGATAAGTCTAGAATTGTATGTAATTTTGATTACTGTAATAAAAAGTGATTTCTCTTGGTGTGGTGGGTTTTTCTCCTGTACACGTATATCTGGTGTTTCATGTGTGTTTTTCTAAATACTTTGTTTCTATAATCTATCTCATAGTGCATCTTAACTTGACTGTAATTGAAAATTTAAAAAGTACTTCTGCATTCTTTCTTGAGGTATTGACGTTAGGAGAATTGTTTTCTGCATATAGTTTTCCTTACAAGAATAAGTAGTCAATGATAGAATGATTCCTATTGATTTACACATACATATACATACATACATACATACATAAATACATAAATACATACATACATGCAAACATACATATATATGTGTGTGTAGATGAAAATTTATCCCTTTTTCCCTTAATTTGGGAATAATTAATGATAAAATGAGCTTAACATTCCCTTCATTTAGTGTTGTAAAGTGTTTTACACATTCACATTAGGTATAGGGCCCTTTTAAACTAAATGGACTTAATTGTGCCTTATTTAGTGTTTTATAAAGTGTATCTTTACTCTTTCACACTAATCTATGGTTTTATTGATTACTTGTGCTTAATTTTCCTTAATTGACCACTTTAATTTAAATCCAATCCTAATTAAATGCAAATTCTAAGTGATAAAACCTGACATTCATAAATTTCATTACACAACACTTAATTTTAGAAAGTGTGTGTCCTAGGTAGGTGACCTAGGAATCATTCACCACATGGTGAATAGGTCCTCACTAGGTCTTAGGACCCTAGTTTTACATAAAATTTCACTGTGTCTGAAGTGTGTCCTAGGTAAGTGGCCTAGGACCCATTCGCAACATGGCAAATGGTTCCTCACTCAGAACTAGGACCCTTCTTTGAAATATGTTTTTGGCAGTATTTTAATGATTTCAAATCCATGATTTGATGTCAGCTTGTGATATTTAAATTTTAGGAATTAATAATAAGATATGCATAAATACAAAACTATTTTACGATGTTTCATAACTAGATATTCATAAGAAATCAAGAGTACTTTCTTAAGAACATTATAGAAGCATTCAAGAGAATTTCTAAGGAATTCAAGGGAAGATTTCTAGAAGATTATTATGGCAAGCAAGATTCCTATTTTCATGTCAAAGATGAATTGTGGCATACATGTTGTTTGAGAAAATGTATTGATGTTGTGGTCAAAATCAATGAAGCATTTTAAATGCATTGTTTCTAGTCAAAGTTCATGATCAAGATCTACATTCATTGAGGCCACTTCATGCTAGTTTGAAATTTTTTATCCCAAGGTTTCAATTGGGGATTGGTAAGTTGTGAAATTGCATTTTTTCATTCATCATTCCTTTATGCCTTTATTCATTTCAAGATTTAATTACCAAAATGAAGTTTGACCAATGAAAACCCCTATTCCCTAATAAAACAACATTTTTCCATCTTTTATGTGTTATTGTGAGTTTTAGGTTGAAGATCAATTGGAAAGAAAAGATGGAGAAAGTTGTAAAGTTGTCAAAGTTATCACCTTTCTTGCAAAATCACAAAAATTGAGCTATATGATTTATTTAGAACTTTCTAACAATGCATGACTAAAATTTGGAATTGTAGACTGAGAGGGAAAAAACCATGAAATTGATTTTCCAGATACCTAGCTAGGACCCATTCACCATAGAGAGAGTGAGTCATCGACTATGTTTGAAAAAGTAGTTTTGGTGAAAGGTACACAACATTTGACCCTTTCCAAATCTACCTTTGGACTGGTAGTTGGGTTAGATTTATTTTTTGTTACTCATTTGCATATTTTAGCACACATATTGAATGAAATTGAAGAGAAATAGGGTGCATCATTTTGTTTCATTTTGATGAACCCCTATTTTCCCTTTATTTCATTTCAAATGGTGAACCTAGCCTTTGATCATTCCATTTTGTATTTTTGGAGGTATTTTCATCCTATATTTAGATATTGCATTCATTTGCATTTGATTAGGTATTATTTAGGGTGTCTAATTCATATTCAAATTTGCATTTCATTAAAGGTTTTAGGATTGCATAGTTTGCATTCTGTAAATCTAAAAAATACAAAAAAACAAAACTCATCTTCCATATCATTTACATCATATTTTAACTTCCATTTGAAAATTGAAACATAATTGCATATCAAACTAGGTGTTTTAGGTCATCATTTCTTCACATTTTGCACTTAAATTTCGCTTTGCATTCGACAAATAATCAAACTAAAACTTACTATAACAAACTAGAATCTAAAAACCATTAGAATTTTTTTATAAAAAGTAAAAATTTGTTTCAAAAACCTCATATAGGACCCATTCACCCTAGGGAGAATCATTCCCTATTCAGGTCATAATAAGAATTTTTGGGCATTGACATGTTCATTTATGTGCTTTTGTATGTTGTTTTCAGATTTCTATTACTATTTATTGAGTATCAATTTCATCAATTTCATCATATTTAGCTTAATTTGGTACATTTATTGCATTACGTGATTTCAGAATTGCATTTACAAGACACCATTTTCAAATTGTTGCATAGTGTAATAAAAATATTACCTTGTTTAGAATCTAAAAAAATGTATTTACACATTGGATTTTAGGTCATTGCATTACATTTTAAGCCTCTTTCCATTTTTGGTTTGTACACTAAGTTTGTGCAAATTGTATGAGATTTACAACTTGGTGTCCTATTAGTAATACTATTGTGATACATAGTTTGAGGCTCATGTCATCTCCTAATATACAATTCATCATGGCTCTTGGGTTTTGTAACTCTTTTTATACTAGTTTTGATAATTAACCCCCTGTGCCATAGAAAAAAGGCCCCTTGTCATTTACATGGCCTTTTAGGTCTTTTTTCATGGTGTTTGATCTATTTTTCTTTGATTATATGTTGTAACATGGCTTGAACATGCATATTAGGTACTAAAATTCAAATAAAGACGTCTTGTGAAGGTGTTGTGAAGTGTTGTAAGACATTTTTACATTCTTCTAGACTCTATTCATTACAATTTATCTAAAAATCACCTTTTCATCATTAATCAAGTACTATTTTGAAGTGTTGTAAAGTCTTGTAACAAGATTTCACACTTTTCTAGGCATAAATTCACTATTTATCCCTTTCTTATGCTTTATTCGGTCCCTTTATGCCCTCATATGCTTTAATTAAGTGTATTTTGAATGTAATCATAGCAAACAACATTAAATACAAGATAATTCCCGACACCCATTTTTTAGGTTCTGGGTGGGACCCATTCGTCACAGGGGGCGAATGAGTCCCCCTTGGCTCCAAATTCATTTTTTTTTAAATTTCCTTTCAATTTTTTATTCATAAACACTTGATGGCATCCTATGATGAGGTATGAATGCATTACTATGGAACAATATTGTATAAATAAGTGATTTTCACCTCATTTTACATCTCCTCCAATCTCATTCATTCAAACATTCATTCACACATCATTTCAAGCATTCAAGCATCTTACAACAGGGTAAAAGCACAAAGTTGTGTCACACTTCCAGCCAAATAAATAGTTTTGTGGGAAATATTTTTGTCCGGAAAGGTTTGGCTTGGCTAGGTTTTAACTGAAACCACGTGGCCTATTATGTGGCACACAAGTTTTGGCTGAATAAGTTACGCCCAAATCCCAAAAAAAATAGTTTTTTTCATTTCCCACTTTGAAATTGGCTTTGAAATTGTATTTTTTAATGTGTTGGGTTTCTATAGAAAGGGTTTTTGTAGAAATAGTTTCTATAGAAATAATTTCAGCTGAAACCCTTTCTATAGAAACTGTTTCTACCGAAACTGTCTATGTGGCATCCTAGTTGATAACCAACTCAGTTTTTTTTTTTTTTTTTTCTAAAAGTTTCAACTTTAGCTAGGTATTTCTTTAGTGAGAATGATTTTTCTGAAAAGGAATAAAATACCCTTTTGTAGAGCTCGAAGTGGAAAATCCAAATATATATTTTTTTAAATATTTTGATTAGTTTTAATATATTTAATTTTTAAACTAATGCAAGTAGGTTTTTAAAATGAAAAAAGAGGTTGATTACAAATAAAAAAATGATAGTAAAACTTATTAAAAAAAATTGAATCTTATATGGGGCACAAGAGGGAGAGTCTTCTTCAAAAGGGTATAATTTTTTTTTTGAAAATGATTAAACGAATTGAAAATAGTTGTCGGCTAGTGAAAAGTGTCAAATTTTGACATGTTTGACTTTAAAACATTATTACAAAAAAACATCAAAATTTGATTTTTTTTCCATGCACAAGATATTGAAGTTACCTATTTGGAGTAAAAGATATAAGGTAGAAATGAAGTTTTTTTCAATTTGTTTCTTGACGGCCCGTGAAGTCACTCTTTTATGAAATTTTCATCTTTCCAAAATTTGTCCCTAAATTGATAAAAACATAATGAAAACATTTTTTTAAATTTTTTAAAAAATTACAGCAATAAACTTCATGAAAAGTTCTACATTTCATTAGTTTACAACATTTTTAAATTCAAAACATAAAGACCACTTTTATGTGGTCGAAGTTCATAATTTTTTTGGTTGTTGGATGATTCCTTTATAAACTGTGACACAAGTTTGTTCTTTTACACATCTTATCAAGCAATATTCAAGAACTTTGGAGCATGTATTGACATTACATCAAATTTGAATCATCAAGGGTTTGGTAAGCTGATAGCAATTGCATGTTATTAGTTTATCATTCTCTTTGATTTCATTTTTTCATTAAGGGTTTGATTACCAAAAGTGGAGTTTGACAAAGGTAAACTGCTATTCAGTAACCCTAAACCATTTTCCCTTATTGCATGTGTGTTTGTAGACTTTTTATGTGCATACTTAACAAAAAATTTGATGATTAAGATTGGTAAACAAGTCAACTAGGCACGTCAAGTAAAATCAACTCTATTTCAAACACGGAGAAGGTTTTCTGTTCTTTTCCTACAAAATTGACTTCTGCAACCTGACAAGTAGACATTTCCAGATCTAGTGTTGTAGACTTGTCTCCTAGTTTCTTAGAGTTTTGGGAGAGGACTAATTCACCACTAGTGGTCAATGAGTCATGCCTTAATACTTGTTGTTCCCTCAGCACACACGCCCCATTTAGAACGGGGATCCTCTTTTATTTTGCCTTGCCGGGTCATTTTGTCATTGCCTCATTTTGTGTGCCCCTATTTTCGTGTCCTATGGTCAATGTGCCTCCAAAATCTCATTTTAAGTTGACCATGTTTCATCCCTTCCAATTTTGTTAAGTCCTAGTGCCTTGTGGAGTTTACTTGGTAGTTTGCTCTGCCAATGGCCTAAGGGCCTGGCAGGCCCGCCTCACCGAGTTTCCCTTGTCGGGTTTCCTCCCAGTGTTTGTTGTTCCGAATAGCAGAAGGCTTCCACCTTCCCAAGCCCCAGGACCCGACTCCTTTGCTGCCCTGTTTAACTTGCAAATTTTTTTGAATGCCTTTCCGCTTGCCGGACCCGCCCCTCTAGACTTCCATGTCTGGAACTTTTTTTTGACTTCGCTATTTCTGAATAGCAAACCTGCAATGAAACTCAGCCCTCTGGGCCTCGAGCTCCCCTTGGCCAGTGTTTCTGAAATGAACTTTGAATGGCTATAGGGTCATGTCTTTTCGCCCCCCGGGCCCTGTTCATCCCATCGCCATTCAAGATTTGAATCCACCAACCCGCCTACCATCTATACAGGCATTAAATGAGGTTATTAAATGCATATTGGGGTATAAATATCTGGCTTGACCTGTTATTTTCATTTGCCAGGTTTTCCAGAGGAGTTCAAAGTGGATTCAAGGAGTTCAGTGCATCTGTCACCCACCGCCCTCATGTCTGTGATCATCATTTGGCCATCCTTGGTAGATTTTGCAGCTTCCCTTATTAGACTTCTGAGGTAGGTTTTCCCTCCATTCCTCCAAGATTTTTTTTTATGAATTCATACTCAAAATGATGAACAAAATGGGCCAAAAAATGTATTAATGAGGTAAAATTATATGATCCCTTAAAAACCCATGTTTTGAAATTCAAATACCTCCCTAAAAACATCTTCTAAATTGAATTCAAAGTTGGACCCGCCACCGTCGTTCTTCATGTAGGGCATTCATGCCCTCTGGGCACATTCCCTTCCTCCGTCATCAAAAACATAGCACAAAAAAACTCCAAATGGAAAGTTTCCCTCTTGGGTCCACTACCCCAAATTTTTGTCAGTTGTTCATCGTCAGACATAAACTCAACAAACTCAAAAATCAGCCTCTTCCTAAGCTTCTCGGGCCCACACCCCCAGACTTCCTAGTCTAGAACTCTACAAATCTTCTGTCATTCCTAAACGGAGGAGCAACCTCGTCCACTTGAGCACTTGGGCCCGCCTTGCCTCTCGCCATCTGGCATTAAACACACAAATTTAATTGTTTTGTAATGACCTTGGGTCCTGGTCCACGAACTTCCATGGCAACTTCACCCCTTTCAAAATACCATTTGACAGCGACCTTCCACCCCCTAGGTCTTGACCATCCTTTTTCCATTAGGGATAGCTAACATTGAACTTTGACATCCTTGGCCTTGCCGGGCTCCGCCCACCAGGATTTCGACCCATCTTATTTGGCGTGTAAAAGAAAAAAAATCTCGCCTTTCTGATGTCCAGGTTCTACCCTAATGTTTGCTGAGAAACTTAACCAAGAAAACCCAGTGGCCAAGTTTGATGTCGGATCTGGTCTGCTAGGCCACTCACACTAGACTTCTGTCTAATGCCTGTCGTTATAAATGGTGAAACCCTAATGGCTTCCTGCCCCTTTAAGCCTAAATTCCTCTAAGTAGAAAGTGAAAATCAGTCGTCCTTTGACTTCCTAGGTCCCGGACCATATAATTCTAACCCAAGGATTCCATTTCATTATGGTCATTTCAAACAGCGAAGCCCTAACAACTTTCCGTACTTGTATCTTTGGGTGCCCCAAAAGTGATCTAAATGACCTCAAATTTGAAAACCAATCTCGACCCACGTGCTCAAATTCAGTGCTCTTCGACACGAACCTTTCAAACCATCAAAATATGAAGTTGGCAGAAATCACCTGGATTGTCCCACCCTATTTTCTCTTCAAAACAACATTCTTGCCAGGGAAGTTCGGCCCCCAGGGCTTGGGTTGTCCAAAATCCATCTAGTGAAACACTAATGACATCTGGAAGTAAAATTATGATTTCAGGAATGATATATTGTCTAATTGGATTTCTTCCATGGGATTTTGACTGACATTCGTGCTTTCGTGATTGGTTATGCTCACTATGCTCTTGTTTGTAGGATATATGGAATTGGGTGCAGGACCCTTAGGGGCAGTTGAAAAAAAGGACAAAGGGAAAAGGGAAAGAAAGACTCCTCGTGGAAAGGAGGAAAAATACCAAATGAAGTACCAGTTTCAGGGAGAGCCTTTGCATTTGAAGATCATCACAAACTAGAAACAAATTACAGACACCAATATCGGCCACTTCGGTATTGATGAGTTAAAGAAAAGGGTCAGGGTCCACCCGAAGACCGATAATGCAAGATTAATCAAACAAAGTGGAATTGAAAAATTTGTAGGCTTCCCTCCATCCCACATAGCGCCTAAATTGGTCATGGCTTTCTGGCAGGCCTACCAGCCACAAACACAAACCATTGTTGATAGGGACAAAAATATTCTTGCTAACATGTAAGGTGAGGGAATTATGAGGACCTTTAACTTCCCCACCTTTGAGGAAATGGAGATGCCCACCATATAGGAATGTAAAGAAACATGGGATGAGGACCCAACATACTGCAAAAAGCTAATAAACTAGTACTAGCTCAAAGAGAAAAGGGGTAGCGCTGCAAAGGTTCCTAAAGAACTCTTTCGCAGTGAATTCCACAAAGACTACCATGACTTGGTAACCATGTTGAGTAGAGTGATGAGCCTCCCCACTACTACATATTTTTAGGAATGGATGGTATATTTCGTAGAGCAGATTCTCCATGGGGATGAAGATGTCACCATAAAAGCCTCGTTCTATTGGGGAGTCATCATAAGTGATTGGTTTCATGAGTAGTTCATGAATGTAAAGAAGACCTCCAACTTCTATATGACCTCCTATATTGTGTACTCACTGGCTGAGCAGAGGCAATACAGTGGATTGTTTGTGGAACCCGATGAGGAGTCGGGTCGAAGATTGAAGGTCTATGACAGATATCCCCAACTCCAATTTAGGAACTTTAAGAAAGAGTATTGCAGGGTGAACGACACCTTCATCGGCCACATCATTAGGTTCCTAGGAGGGGATTCTAAGAGAAGGGTCTCTCACAGTGCTCGCTCTTTCTTGAAGCAATACACCTTCCTATTCATACAGTACCCAAAATTTACATATATTTGTGCCCAAGGTTTCACAGAGAGGTCAAATAAGCTGCCCAAGTACCCCAACGACCGGATTATACTGTTAGAGCTTTCTCAATAGCTGCAACATATACATTTAGTCCTCAGTAGCAAACACTTGGTAGTGATTCCTTATCCCTTAGCTTTTGGCTAGGGAATGTATAAGTTGCAAACCTCCTAGTGTGCTAGGCATTCTAAGAAGGAATTGGAAGAGTACCATTTCCGCCTACACACTACTCACCCACGGATGGAACCACATGGCCATGTAAGGAAAGCACTAGGACCAGGGTTCACTCATTTGCATCATGTTGAAGACTTTTGGCCAGACTGCGAGGATGACAAGGAGGTGCGTGCAAGGAATTACATGCGGGTCACTGCGTACTTCATAAAAAGAGTACAATTGTTCCCCATACCTAATCAAGTCGAGGAAGATGTAAGCACCGTCATGGACCCTAGGTACACCATAGTCGCTAACTTTTCATTGCCAATGATAGATTGGGATGAGGAGGAGGTCGATGACATCGATATTATAACTAAGCCAATCTTGGATCGTACTGAAGAATGGGTTAACGGACAAGTAGCCTGATTGAAGAAACAAGGGGTTTTCCTAACATATGAGGGGCTCAATAGTGATCCTAGTATTATAGAAGATGTCGCTACCACAACTTCAATAGGAGGGACATCCAAAACTCCTCCGCTCACAAGATCAAAGAAGAGAAAAGGAATCAAGGCAGAGAAATCACCAGATCCCAAGGTTTACTCAAGAAAGGATTCACAAGGTTCACCTTTGAAGAGGCCCAAATAGATGGGAAGCATCACAGGGTAGCCAATGATTCAAGAGGATCCCCTTCACGAGGGTGAGGAAGGGAAAATAGGTCAGCCCAAACCTCCTCCAACTCTCCCTATTTCCACCGCCCTTCCATTTATTTCCCAGACCATGGTTGCCATATTCCCACCAGCGGTGGACATCTCGGTCCATCTTGCCTTGTCTCCCCCAACTGGGCCCATAACAGTGGTTGAATCCTCCTCCACTCTCTTCCAGCTCCATGTCTCCCACTACATCGCTTCCACTAGGAACAACAACAATGCCAATTCCCACACTCACACTGCTAGAGACTTTCTCGAGGCATATGCAGAATGTCCCCTTTCAAATTTTTCAAATTTTTTTGCATCCTACCATCCATGCTGCCTTAGCGTAGGTCCTCGCTAGTGCTTCACCCTCATAACCTTTGATGAGCCCACCAAAAATAGAGGCCATAGTGCTGATCTCTAAAGAATGGGTGAAGTGGGAGATGGAAGCTTCAAAAGAAGTGGAGGAAGAAGCAGATGAGTACCATGAACACCCAAAGTATGAACATCGTAAAATTGATAGGGTGGTCCATGAATAAGAAGAAACCAGGTCTTCTGAAAGTGGAGACAAAGAAGAAGGCACCAGTGGCAGGGTTATTACATTTGATGCTGATTTCAAGAGGGAAATGGCCTGAAAATTAAGAACTGATGAAGAAGAGGCAGAAAGGTCACCTCCCAGGGGAGAAGGGAAAGAAGGTGAAAAGGCAACAGAAGATATAGAACTCCCTATAAGGGAACAGTGGCAGGATGTGTCACCTCCTCATAGAGAAGAACGAAATGTAGAAGAAGACAAGCCTGAGGGTGAGGCTCAAGCTGACGAGGGCCTGAAAACTAAAAAACTCAAAGAGCATGTGCATAAGTATGAACAAGCTAAAGAAAGAAAAGGGAAGGAAATTAAGATAGAAGAAAGTCCCTGGGAGCGATTGAGTACCAAGCCTCCTATCAAGCACCTTGTGTTTTTCCAAGACTCCGATGAGGAAGAAGGAGATGATGCTAAAATTGAAGAAAGGGCTCTTGGAGATAAACAAATAGAGATCCAAACAAAGGAGGGTGAGGGTGATCATGAATTGCCTAAGGAAAAATCTGCTATGCTCGAATTGCTAGAGAGGCAACTTGAAAAGAAAACTCCTACCCCAAAGGATCCAAGAGCCAGACTGGAGGCTATCTTAGCCTAAGTGCATATCAGAACCAGGAAAGAGAAGAAGCCAAAAATCAGATCCAAGGTAACAATGGATGCTTCTGGTGCCTGAGCTATGCAAATAGCAACACCGGTGGTCAGAAAGGAAGGAGTGAGTTATAATATCTCCACCATTTATTTAGGAACTACTACTAGAGAGCAGAAGGTGGAGTACCTTGAGGAGTCTATTGCTATGGTTGTTCACTTAATACAATAGGATAAAGTCTCAAAGGATGAGCTTAAAGCAAGGTAGCTAATCTGATAGCTTACATTTGGTAATGGTCCTTAGCTAAAGAAATACCTACCACTTCCACAACTCCACCACAATTGTTGTCTAAGGAATAAATTGAAAAGCTAGAAAAGAGAAAGAATTTGGACAAAACTATAGAAAGTTGGTTCCGACAATTTCTATACATCGGAACTATGGGAATTGACCAAGCTATCCAGATAGCCAACAAGTTCTTGGACTTACAACAGTCTCTTGAAAGCATAAGAAGGCTCTTTTTTGACTTCCCAAAAAGATACGAGTCTACCTATCCAAAGATCGAGGCTATCATCAAGCTACCTAGCATGATATGGGAAAACAAGATCACATTCAAAAGGGACGATCACTAGGTTATGGATGTATGGAAACTGGACTTGGAGAATAGAAATGAAATATTGGAGCAAGTAATTGATAAATTGGATCCAGATATCGAGTGGGTCAAAGAGATTAGGGTAGATTGCATCTAATATTTGGAGCTGATGACAGGCCATGAGATGCTTGTCGTACAAATGGATCCAGATAAAGTGAGGCCCCATTTGCAGAAAAAGGATGGAGGATGGGATGTCAAATGAGATAACCACATACTTCATGTGTTTTGTATCCCAAGCATTCACCCAGTCAAAGCTATTCTGGGACCACGTTGCCAAGTATGAAGAGGATTGGTAAAAGGTTGAAAAATAGTCGAAAGAGTGAAGCTATCACGTGTTGTTGTCCGAGATCATAGAGGTTGATAAAATCCAACTGATAATCTTGAAATTCATGGAGTATGTAGCTTTGAAGAATTAGGAAGGAAACCCTATTGTTAGTGAAGAGCTTTTAAAGGAATAGCTATAGCAAAAGGAGAAAACAACAAAAAACAAAATGCTACAGTGTTGTCACTAAAGTAAAAAATAGGGATAAGCACAAAACTATATTTTAAATTGTAATATATTATGGGGTAGGTAGAACCCTAGTTTGTAGTGAATATTAGCCACACAATGAGATTAAATCTTGGTCATTCATTCTACTTTTGGGGCAATATAAATAGGGGGTCTCCTCTCATTTTCAAGAGAAAGTTGAGTTTTTGTAAAGACATGCTGCAGAAATTTCTAATGAAAATACATTGACTTGGTGCATTTTTTGAGTTCTTCACATGTTTCATGATTCAATCTCCTATTGTTAGATGATTTAGTTAGATTTATATTTATGTTCTAGTTAATTTTAAACTGCTTAGATAGATTTTGGAAATACTATTCTGTGATTGTAGAAATTCCTACTGTGTTGATGCCTTCCGATCCATACTTTTTACTATTTGTTGTTGGTAAATGGTCTTGTAAAGTTTGTCTAGGCTGAAAATTGAAGCTACCTTTAAAATTTTATTTTTATTCCTGCATGTATGTGGTGGATGAATGATAAAATATTTGTAGACCTTTGAAGATAGGACAAATTTCATGATACTGTAGATTTCTTGGTTAAATGGAATCCTGTTCGAAGGGAGTTGTCCATAGCAGAACCTCCATGATCACTATTCATAGTTAGTTGTAGATCCAGGAACCTTCCCTCTTCCCTGATCTTTTTTCTCTTTTTTTAGAAATTTTCTATGCTAAGGTTCATTTCACATTATAAAGCTAAAACTTGAAAATATTGAAGTTTTAGATTGTTGTTCAAACCTATAGCCAAGTGCACCTTAACTCCCATCTCAGAAACTTTAGATTTTAAGATCCACTCCACATCCAACTATGTAAGTCTACCCTATGATTACCAGCAAAATTACATCAAACATCAACTAAGGAGTTCCGTGCAAGTCATGACCTAACACCTGAGAGACCTTGGGGCGATTTTTAGCAATTTTTTGTTGGAGATTTCCTTTCAAGAGACATAGTGCACATAAGCATTGCCTATGTTGAGAAAGTGTGCAAAACACCCATCAACAGAACTGGTAGTAGAAGGAAGGCCTTGTGAAGCTAGATCGAATTGGATCATTCTCCCTAGAAAGTTTTTAAAGATTTATACTATCGACACCAAGCAAGGGAGAATTTCAAGAGTTGTAGGCTCCTATAAGGGAAAAATGGACTAAGGGAGGAGACACTACTTCTTCCTCTTCCTCCATTCCATCCACTCCCCTTCCATCTTCACATCTATTCAGTTCTTGTCCATCCTCCACCCAGCCACACCAAACTGCTATTTCACCCCCCATTTTTAGGAGGCAGGGAGTTGCCTCTCTCCCGACCCTTCAAGTTCAAGGCGTAGTCCAAACAGCCACAACCCAGGTTTAGTCCTAGGTTGTTGTCTTACTACAGGTAAAACTCCTGATTACTATCCCTCAATAGAGGATACCACCTCCACCTCCCATCATGGCTTGGTTGGTGCAAAATCCTTTTCCATTGCACTTCGGTGCTTACCATGACATGCCCAAGAATTTAGAGGGCTTCTGTTCAAAATTCAATCCTCATAACCCGCAAAGAACGAAAGAAGAATACATCAAGATATTTGAAACAACAATTATAGATATGCAAGTCAGTCATGATGACACTCCATGCCACCTTTTTTCATACTCGTTGGGCGAAGAGTCTTTTTATTGGTACAAAAATTTACTAAGGGGGTCCAATACATTTTGGGACCTCATGAAGAATGCTTTTGTACAGAAGTATAAGATTCCAATCATCCCTTTAGAGCTATACTAATAGTTTATGTCCATCTGGAGGGAAGTTAATGAGCCTATTGGGTCCTTTAATGATCATTTCCATCGTGCCTTCATGAGACTTCAGGATCCATACATACATATTGATGTTGCTGCCCTCCCCTTCTACTATGCAACACTAGATAATCTCACATCAGCATTGGCGAAAAGGATGCGCCCACCGCTCACCACGCTAGTAACTGCTTATGTGGAGGTTGTTGTCACTAATGCGGATTTGGGGAAAACTATCTCTCATCTGCTACCTTCTTTGGGACAAATAGCTCACTTGATGTAGGTTCAAGTGCTTAATCAAGCATTCTCTAATTAGACCCCTCTTATGAACTAGGTTTCTCAGCTGCCTATCATCCCACACCCTAGATAGCCAATGAATTATGCACCTCCCGTTCCATCTTATTTCCAACCTTAACAACAACAAAGCTATTCTCAAGCTCCCCAACAATAGTAGGCATACTCTTAGTAGCCGTAATCACCATTGTATTTTCTAAGACCAGAATTCCCTCCAGCACATCAAAATTAGCTGGTAGCCTCTCTTGTCTTTCTCCAAAATCCAGTACCGCAACCAAGCAGTACTACTGAGAAGGACAAACATGATGAGATAACTGAAATGATAAGGAAAATCTATACAAAAATGATGCACTTAAAGAATCAAAATAATCAGTTGTAGGTATCCCACTCTAGCCTCTAGGCTAATTTTAATCAGGAAAGCTGAGACAACAGAGATGGTAGGGACAACTAGGAAGTGAACACCTCTTCTAGGAAGAATTATGATAGAGGACATAATTCAAATCAAATCTTCGAGAGGAGACCTTCTCAGAGGTAGAATAGCACATGGAATACAAGACCCAATAACGAAGGTGTCCCTACTCCTCTTTATTAGCCTGCCAGCAATGAAAATATGACTAGTGAAGTGTACCTTGTCGAGGAAGCCTTGTCTAGATGTTGCCAAATTCATAAGACTAGTAGACACTTCGAGTTGGATTGTCTCGAATTTCAAACAGCCACTGAAATTTTCCAAGTGGAAGTTCAAAATGTTGTTGATAGTGCTTGTTGTAGGGACATCATCCCATTTGAACCTTATGAATCTTCCTGTCTCATGGTAAAATAAGCACCTTTTCCATGAAGCGACCACAATGAGCTTGAGGTCAAGCCTGCCCCCGTTAAGAGCGAAGAAGTGCAAGAGGTAAGTAACGAACAAACCTTGGCTCAACTTTTTGATTTAGTAGATAATGGTCTAGTAGATGAGGAAGAACCATATGTAGATGAATTTCACATGTTCCGCCAAAGAAAAAATCCCTACTTCCTCAGGAATAGGAAGGTGGGTGGACCCTTTACAACTTGTACTCCACCAAAAAATTTTACTACTCCGCCCGACCCTAATGCCAGCAATAACCCTGGGCTTCCCCATGTACCCACTCAATATCTCAATAAGGATAGGCCCCAAAATCAATCACAGAATCAACCTTAAGGTCAATCCCAAAAGTATTCAAGTAAAATGAAAGCCCAACCTTCTAACTCTGCCATGGGGCGAGCCTTTGACTTTGAGATCAAACAAATGGGTGAATATGTGGCAAAATAATTCAAGAGAGTAAAAATTAGTTTATCTTCCTTCGAACTACTCAAAGTCCCTGCTATAAGGCATGCCTTCTTTAGGGTACTCAATGGGACCCCATCCTCTAACACAACACAAGAGACATTAGCTAAAAGAGTCACCTTCGAAGAACCTAGGAAGGAACCTGTGACCCAAGATATCACAAGAAGAAGGATGTTCCCTCATATCAGTTTATAGATAAACAGCCAGAGAAAGAGCCAGATCAGAACAATAGGCACATTTCCAAGGATCAACCATTTGGATAGACCAAGGATAGAACTGGTGATCAGAACAAGGTTCAAGTAGCTCAAATAGATACGTCTATGGACCTCTTCCATCGAAAATTTGAAACTCCCCCTTTGCTTACCACCATTAAGATATTCAGGAAGAACTTGCACAACTACTTGCTTGATTTAGGAGCATCTGCCAATGTTATACCTCTGGTAGTATACAAGGCTCGTAGGATTACTCCTACACCCTCAAGGAGGAAGGTGAGCCAGCTGGACAAAACATAGATCAATATTGTCAGAGAAATGAACTGGATCTCGATGTAAATTGCTGCAAATCCAAGGATACAACAAGTCATTGATATTCATGTGGTTGATATTCCCAATGCATATGGGATCATCTTGGCAAGAAAATTGACAAGAATGTTGAATGGATATGTTTCCACGGACCATTCTCACATGTGGCTACCATGGAAAGGGTTTCGAAATCAAATCCATATAGACAGTGGGCCTCATATGAAGTACATGATCATGGAGTACAACAACCTAAATGAGGTGTTGTTTATTGAGAAAAAATTGGAAAATTATTGCCCCTTCGCCTATCCAGATGAATTTGAACCCTAAGAAGAGTGTGTTGCCAAAGTACTCTTGGTGCAATGCAACCCTCCAATTGACTTTACTGCGATGTCGCAGAGTACAAAGATGCTAGTAGACTTAGATGATAAACCCGATGAAGACGATGACATGGAACTACTCAATGGTTTCCAGGAATTCATGGAAAATTGCACAAATGATCAACTTAGCTTGGGTGCCTGAATGGATTTCTAGAATCCCTTGCTGGAAAATTGGTACAGAATTCACAATGTTTCCCACTCTGAGTTTGATTGCTGCTTGTGCAAAAAAATAGTAGAGCATGTCAAAAAATCAGTTGTCCCTCAAAAGGAAACACCAAATGAGGTGCTAGCAGAGCCACCCATTTTTCAACAAGCTGAGCTGCAAGATTCCCCTAAGGTTACAGAGGAAACCACCCAACCTAAAGGAAATGAGAGCCTAGTTGGGCTTGGAGTCAAAGAGCTTTCCAAGTTTTGGATGCTTCATTTTGATGGATCTAAATCCAAACAAGGAGCTAGTGTTGGGTTTGAACTCATCAGCCCAACAAGTAAGACCTTTCTTGCTTCCCATAGGTTGTCGTTTTATTGCACCAATAATGTAGCAGAATATGAGACATTAGTCCATGGAATTCTTATGGCCTTAAAGAAAAATGTCAAAATGTTGCAAGTTTTTGGGGATTTGGAACTCGTAGTCAAATAAGTAAGGAAATTGTATTCCTGCCATGATAGAAGACTTGCAAACTATAGGCATAGGGTTTGGGATATCTTAGAAGATTTATATGCATTTAATATACAACTGATCCCTCATGCTTAGAATCATATAGCTAATGCATTGGCTCAGGAAGCCAACACTTTCCAACCCCTCTCCTTGTTTGGGCTTAAGAAATTTACAGTTGAGTTGACATCCACAAAGTTCGGCCCAGATAATGTCATTCATTTTTAGGTCTTCAATGACGATAAACACATCCTTGAATTCATCATGAGTTATGATGTCTTTTCCACCTAAATAATTGATGAAGTTAGTATGGAAGAGGTCGAATTGGATATAGAGGGGTTCATTAACCTCAAAACCAACGAAATTCCCAGAGGCATGGTTCAGCTTGAACACGTATTTGATTTGGACTAGATCATAGATAAGGATCGACGAGGAAAGAAGGAAGCCATAAGAAACTAGTGTGATGCTCACAACCTCGGGACTACCGAGGAGATAAAAAATGCTTTTATTGGGAAAGTGTGCAAGCCTGAAGAAAAGAAGGGAATCATCAATTCCTTACAGAGGTATCATGATGTGGTGGCATGGAGCTACAAGGATCTAAAGACTTATGAGACCTCTATCATCACCCACACCATCCCTGTCAAGACAGAAGCGAGGCCATTCTGCCAGCGGTAGCATCCTATTAATGCCTTGTTGGAGCCCATCATTTACAAAGAGGTAAAAAGGTTTCTTTCAACAAGAATTATATTCCTAGTTAGACATTCCACATGGCTGGCCATCTTGGTCTTAGTCAAAAAAAGGAATAGAGAAATCAGATTGTGTGTAGACTTCTACAATTTGAATAGAGCTTCAGAAAATGACAACTATCCAGTGCCTTCATTGGACGAGGTGTTGTAGATTGTCAACGACTCCCAAATGATGTCTTTCCTTGATGGGTACTCTGGATATAACCAAGTTATGGTGCAGTACGAAGATGACCATAAGTCAGTGTTCACCACCAAGTGGGGGACTTTTGCTTACAGATATGTTCATCAACGCTAGTGCTACTTTGTAAGATGCGATGGATATTGCCTTCAAAGATTTGATCAGGAAGTGCATAATCATCTACATGGATGATTTAGTTGTGTTCTCTAAAAGACGAAGTGATCATGTCTGATTTATGCAAGGTGTTTCAGAGGTGTAGGGAGTTTGGAGTTTCCCTTAACCCAAAGAAGTGCATTTTCAGTGTAAATGAGGGTAGACTACTTGGACATATCATTTCATAGCAGGGAATCTCCATAGACCCTAAAATCATCCAATCTTTCCTAAAGATCCCACTGATAGGCAGTAAGAAAGAATTAAAATCCTTCTTTGGAAAGATCAACTTTGTTAGGAAATTCATCACAGGTTTTGCTGAGATCGTTAAACTGCTCAACGCCATGTTAAAATAGGATGCCAAAGTTGAGTGGAATTCCTCCTGAAGCCAAACAAACTTTTGAAGAAATCAAATAGGCCATTTCTAAAGCACTTGTGCTTGTTAGCCCAAACAATATGAAGTCGTTCTACATCTATTGATTTACTTCAGAGCATTCCTGTGCCAGCATTCTGACTCAGAAAGATGAAGAGGGCAATGAGCACCCAATCGCTTTCATGAGTGATCCTCTAAAAGATGTTGAATTATGCTACCACAACATAGAAAAGAAAGCATATTCCCTCGTTATGGGAGTGAAGAAATTTAGGCATTATATCTTGCGGAATAAAGTGTTCACCATTGTCCCCAACCTAGCAGTTAAAATGTTGCTCATACAAAATGAATTTGGCGAACAAAGAACTAAGTGGGTCACATTGCTCCAGGAGCATGATATGGAAATCCAATCGATGAGGTTGGTGAGAGGACAGGAACTTACCCTAACAATTTTTGAAGCAGTGGCAGAAGCAGGACCCAAACTCTCAGCGCAGCAATACCAGCGCAAGGATGTTTCTCTGAGAGAATGGTACGAGGACGTCGTCTATTATTTGTTGACCCATAAATTTCCACCTCACTTACAAGGAGTTCAAAAACATACTCTCAGGCTGAAGTGTAGTAGTTACATGTTACAGGGGTCCATTCTATACAAGAAAAATCATGAAGGAATTTACTTGAGATGCCTTGGCAAGGAAGAAGCAGATTGAGTCTTGAAGGAGTTTCATGACAAGTTTGGCATTGGTCATGGATCCAGACGTTCCATTGCACATCAAATACTAAGAGTGGAGTATTATTGGCCAACTATCTTCAAGGATGATTATTGCCATGTTCACTCATGTCACACATGTTAGACAACCACCACCAAGGAGAAGAATGATGCTATCCCAATGTAGCCCATGTTGGAGGTGAGGCTACTTGCACAATGGGGTCTCGATTTCATTGGTTTGGTAAGCCCTCCATCATCTGCGGGACACAGGTACATTCTTACCACTACTAATTATTATTCTAGATGAATAGAAGTAATTATTTGTAAGCAATGGACAACTAAGGTATTTAAAAAATTTCTAGAAATTTTCATTTTAAATCGCTTTGGTTGTCCTTATGCATTGGTGTGTGATAATGGACCTACATTTTCTTCATTAAAATTTGCAATTTAGGCCTTCGATTATGGTATTTCTCTTAAATTTTCATCTAATTACTACCCTCATGGCAATGGTCTTCCTGAGTC
Organism: Sequoia sempervirens; assembly: GCA_007258455.2. NCBI lineage: Eukaryota > Viridiplantae > Streptophyta > Pinopsida > Cupressales > Cupressaceae > Sequoia > Sequoia sempervirens. Next base: position 434,861,223 of record VDFB02281492.1, on the reverse strand, counting down.
CACAAACAAGAACCTAAGCACAGTGATCAAGAAATTGCTTGATAGGAATTGCAAGGACTAACATACCCAACTCCATTTCTCCCTTTGGGTGGACCGCACTCGCCACAAGGCTACCCTTGGTGATTCCCCATTCCATCTTGTTTACGGCTTGGAGCCCATATTTCCTATCCACCTGAAGATTCCCACTCTCCAATTTATCAATGAATTTTATAAAGGGGGGATCATAGAGAAGCTTGGTTAGCTAAGTTCTTGCATTTAGAAGAAGTTTGAGACCATGCAATAGAAATTTTTTCCAAACATCAGGGCATGGTCAAGAGATGGTTTGACCGTTGAGCCAAAATTAAGGCCTTTAGAATTGCAAATTTAGTCCTGTATTGGCACAAGACCCATTAAAAGAATATAGGACAAAACAAATTTGACAAGCTTTGGCTTGGCCCCTTTCAAATAGCTGAAATTTTGGGAGATAATGCTTTCTTCCTAAAGACCTTAACTAGTGAAGACATCTCATTACCAGTCGATGGGAAACACCTCAAGTATTACTTCCAAGCTTGAGCTATGTCGAGCTCTTCCTTGTAAATATTTGTACATAGCTTAGAGTAGGTTTCCTTTTGGTTCTCTTGCATTTTGTTGTTCGCGTCGCTCTTTTTTGCTTGTTCCCCAGCTATTTTTTTTTGAAGAGGGTGTCCTCCGTGTTGTTGTGGTGGTTGTGCTCATTCTATGAATGGTTCACTTTACTATTTGTCCTTGGTTTTCTTTGGCTAAACATTCATTCCCAACTATTGGTCCCTAAAATCTACCTAGGAATGATTTCCTCATTCAAACTCTACCTTAGAACTTGACCCTTGGTTGGATCTCTTTACACACATCTCAGATCTTGCACAAAACACATGTTAATTATTTCTAAGGGGTTGTACAATGGCTGCTATGATACCCTAGTGAGTGAAAAATTTTAAGCCTACTCTAGTGACCATTGTGATACCCAAACCCATTGTAGGCTTTGATGCTTACACAGTCAAGCAAAAGATAAGTGAAAAGGAACATTGAAAAAAATATCAGAAAAAAAAGAGAGAAAATTTTGAAATTAAGCAACCATATAGGTGTGCATGTAACTCTATCGGGGCTATGGATGCTTGACCAGTAGTAGAGAAATATCCATGGGATCACAACAAAAATCTGCCAGGGCTATGGATGTTTGAATGGCAGCGGGGCAATGTCCAGGTTACTTTTGGTGCTGGACGATTTATGTAGCTTGCCCGGTTGGATTAGCAGCCACTTGTCATAGTTCCATGGAAAGGAATGAATTATCTACACACACTTTTGATATGTCCTACAAACTGACCCAACTAAGGACCCTATTCTCCTAGTTCACTCTTGGAAATCTGCTCCCGCTATGTGAAACTAGACATTCTAGGTCTTGGATGAATACTTATCCTTAGAATGCTTGGGAATGTTTCCTAGTAGAGTCACCATTTGTTGTGCCCTCAACATACATGCCCTATTCGGAATGGGGACCCTTTTTTCTTTCACCTTACCAGGTAGTTTTTTCACTGCCTCATTTTTTGTGCCCCCATTTTGGTGTCCTATGGTCAACATGCCTCCAAACTCTTATCTTAAGTTGACCATGTTTCATCCCCTCCAATTTGTTAAGAACTAGTGCCTTGTGGAGTTTTCTTGGCAATTTGTTTCTGCCATCAACTTGGGGGCTTGGCAGGCCTACCTCGCTGGGTTTCCCTTGTCAGGTTTCCTCCAGGTGTTCACCGTTCTGAACGGTGGAAGGCTTCTGCCTTCCCAAGCCCCGGGACTCAACTCCTTCTTTTCCGCCTCGTTTACCTTGCAAATGTTTTCGCATGCTAGACTCGCCCCTTCCAGAATTTCTTGTCTAGAACTCTATTTTGACTTCACTATTTTCAAACAATAAACCTGCAATGGAGCTCTGCCCTCTAGGCCCTGAGCTCCCCTTTGCCAGTGTTTCTGAAATGAACTTTGAATGGTTGTAGGGTCATGTCTTTCTAGCCCCGAGGCCCCAGTCATCCCACCGCCATCCAAGATTTGAATCGACCAACCCTCATGTCATTCATATAGGAATTACATGAGGTTATTAAATGCATATTAGGCTATAAATATCTAGCTTGACCTATCATTTTCATTTGTCAGGTTTTCCAGAGGAGTTTAGTGCATCTCTCGCCTGCCGCCCTCATGTCCGTGATCATCATTTTGCCGAACTTGGTAGATTTCTCAACTTCCCTCATCGGAATTCTGATGTACATTTTCTGTCTGTTCCTCTAAGAGTTTTTTTTATTAATTCATGCTTAAAATGATGAAAAAAATAGGCTAAAAATGCATTAATTAGGTAAAACTAGATGAACCCAGAAAAACCCATGTTTTGAAATTCAGAAACCTCCCTAAAAACATCTTCTAAAATGAATCCGGAGTTGGACTTCACTACCGCCGTTCTTCATGTAGTGCATTCACACCCTTCGGGCCTATGCCCCTTCCTCTATCATAAAAAAATTAGCACAAAAAAACTGCAAACGACGGGTTGCCCTCTCGGGCCCACAACCTCGGATTTCCGTTGGCCATTCGCCATTAGACATAAACTCGACAAACTCAAAAATCGGCCTCCGCCTAAGAGCTTCTCAGGCCCACAACCCCAGAATTCCTAGTCTAGAACTCTGTGAAACTTTTTCCATTCACAAATGGCTCAGTGACCCCATCCACCCAAGCTCTAGGGCCTGCCTTACCTCTCGTCATCCGGCGTTAAATGCACAAATTTAACTGTTCCATCATGACCTCAAATCTTGATCCATGAACTTCCGTTTGTAGACTTCCATGGAAACTTCACCCCTTTCAAATGGCCATTTGAAGGTGACCTTCCACCTCCCAGGTCTTGACCCTCCTTTTTCCGCAAGGGATAGCTAACATTGAACTTTTACGTCCTTTCCTATGCTGGGCTCTGCCCACTGGGATTCCGTCCCATCTCAGCCAGCGTGCAAAAGAAAAATAAGCCCACCTTTCCAACCTTTAGGTTCCACCCTCCTATTTGCCGAGAAACTTCACGAAGAAAACCCAGTGGCCAAGTTTGATGTCAGGTCCGATCCACCGAGCCACTCCTGTCGGACTTCCATCTAATGCCCGCTGTTCTAAATGGTGAAACCCTGATGGCTTCCTGCCCCTTTAAGTCTGAATGCCTCGAAGTAGAAAGTGAACATCAGTCGTCCTTTGACCTCCCAAGTTCCAGACCCTAGAATTCTAATCTCAAGATTCCATCTCCTTCTGGTCATTTCAAATAGTGAAGCCCTATCATTTTTCTACCCTTGTATCTTTGAGTGTGCCAAAAGTGATCTAAATGACCTCAAATTTGAAAACCAATCTCGACCCAGGTGGTTAAATTCAACCCTCTTCGCCACAATCCTTTCAAACCATCAAAATATGAAGTTAGGAGAAATCACCCAAATTGCCCCACCTTGTTTTCCCTTCAAAACAACATTCCTGCAAGGGAAGTCTGGCCCCTTAGGCCTGGGTTGTCCAAAATGCCTCTAGTGAAACACTAATGACATTTGGAATTAAAAGTACGATTTCATGAATGATATATTGTTTAATTAGATTTTTTCCATGAGATTTTGACTGACATTTGTGCTTTTGTGATTCATTATGCTCACTATGCTATTGTTTGCAAGATATATGTAATCAGGTGTAGGACCCTCAGGGGTAGCTGCAAAAAAGGACAAAGGGAAAAAGGTAGGAAAGACTCCTCATGGAAAGGAGGAAAAATACCAAATGAAGTACCAATTTCAGGGAGATCCTTTGCATTCGAAGATCATCATAGACTGTAAAGAAATTATAGACACCAATATCGACCACGTCGATATTGATGAGTTTAAGCAAAGGGTCAGGGTCCACCAGAAGACCAACAATGCAATATTAATCAGACAAAGTGCAATTGTAAAAGTTGTAGGCTTCCCTCTATCTCTCATAGCCCTCGAATTAGTCATGGCTTGCTAGTAGGCCTACCAGCCACATACATGAACCATTGTTTATAGGGACAAAAATATTCTTGCTAACATGTCAAGTGAGGGAAGTATGCAGACCTTTCACATCCCTACCTTTGAGGAGATGGAGATTCCCACCATAGAGGAATGTAAAGAAACATGGGATGAGGACCTGATGGGCTGCAAAAAGCTAATAAACTAGTACTGAATCAAAGAGAAAAGGGGCAGCGTTGCAAAGGTTCCTCAAGAACTCTTTCACAATAACTTCCATGAATACTACAATGACTTGGTAACAATGTTGATCAGAGTGATGTGCCTCCCCACTGTTGCATATTTTTAGGAATGGATGGTATATTTTGTAGAGCAGTTTCTCCGTGGGGATGAAGCTGTCACCAAAAGAGCCTTGTTCTACTTGGGAGGCATCATAAGCGACTGCTTTCATGAGTAGTTCATGAATGTAAAGAAGACCTATAGGTTCTATATGATATCCTATCTTGTGTATTCAGTGGCCAAGTAGAGGCAATATAGTGGATTATTTGTGGCACCTGATGAGGAGCTGGGTTGAAGATTGAAGGTCTATGATAGATATCCACAACTCCAGTTTAGGAACTTCAAGAAAGAGTATTGCAGGGTAAACAATGCCTTCATCGGCCAGATCATTAGGTTGCTAGGATGGTATTTTGAGAGAAGGGTCTCTCACAGTGCTCAGGTGTTCTTGAAGCAGTACACCTTCCTATTCATACAGTACCCCAAATTTACATATATTTATGCACAAGGTTTCACAAAGAGGCTGAATAAGTTTCCCTGGTACCCCAACAACCAGATTATACTGTTAGAGCTTTCTCGATAGCTACAACATATACATTCAGTCCTTGATGACAAACACTTGCTAAGGATTCCTTATCCCTTAGCTTTTGGTCGGGGAATGTACAAGTTGCAAACCTCCTAGTGTGCTGGGAATTCTGAGAAGGAATTGGAAGAGTACCATTTCTGCCTACACACTGCTTGCCAATGGATGGACCCACATGGGCATGTAAGGAAAGCACTAGGACCAACATTTTCCCATTTGAATCATTTTGAAGACTTTTGGGTAGACTGCTATGATGACAAGGAGGTGTGTGCAAGGCATTACATGCGGATGACTGCATACTTCATAAAAAGAGTAGAATTGTTCCCCATACCTAATCAAGTTGAGGAAGATAAAAGCACTATCATGGACCCCAAGTATGCCACAGTCGCTAACTTTCCATTTCCAATGATAGATTGGGATGAGCAGAAGGTTGATGAACTCGATATTATAACCAAGCCAATCCTGGCTTTTATCGAAGAATGGGTGAATTTACAAGTAGCCCAATTGAAGCAACAAGAGGTTGTACTAACATATGAGGTGCTCAAGAGTGAGCCTATTACTACAGAAGATGTTGCTACCACAACTTCAATAGGAGGGATGTCCAAAACTCCTTCACTCACAAGATCAAAGAAGAGAAAAAGAATTGAGGAGGAGCAATCACCAGATCTAAAGGTTTATTCAAGAAAGGATTCACAAGGTTCATCCTTGAAGAGGCCCAAAAGGATGGAAAGCACCACAGGGCAACCAATGATTCAAGAGGATCCCCTTGATGAGGGTGAGGAAGGGAAAATAGGTCAGCCCGATCCTTCTCTAGCTCTCCCTCTTTCCACCGCCCTTCTATATATTTCCTAGGCGATGGTTGCCACATCCCTACCTACGGTGGACATCTTGGTCCATCTCATCTCCTCTCCCTAAGCTGGGCCCATAATAGTGGTTGAATCCTCCACTGCAACTTCTCCACTTTCCTCCACCTCCATGTCTCTCACTACATTGCTTTCACTCATAGCAGCAACAATGCCAATACCCACACTCACACTGCCAGAGGCTTTATCGAGGCATATGTAGAATGTCCCCTCTGAGATTTCTTAGAAATTTTTGTATCCTACCATCCAAGCTACCTTAGCGTAGGTCCCTGCCAGTTATTCACCCTCACAACCTTCGATAGGGCCACTAGCAATGGAGGCCACAATGTTGATCTCTGAAGAATGGGAAAAATGGGAGATGGAAGCTTCAAAAGTAGTCAAGGAAGAATCCGATCAGTACCACGAACACCAAGAGTATGAACATTGGAAAATTGACAGGGTGGTCCATGAAGAAGAAGAAACCGAGTCTTCTAAAAGTGGAGACAAAGAAGAAGGCACCAGTGGCAGAGTTATTACATTTGATGATGATATTGAGGTGGAAATGGCCCGAAAATTAAGAAATGATGAAGAAGAGGTTGAAAGGTCACCTCCCAGGTTAGAAGGGAAAGAAGGTGACAAGGTAGCAGAAGATATAGAACTCCCTACAAGGGAACAATGGGAGGATGTGTCATCTCCTTATAGAGAAGAAGGAAATGTAGAAGAAGAAAATTCTGAGAGTGAGGCTCAAGCTGATGAGGGGCTCGAAACTGAATAGGATGAAGAGCATGTGCATATGGATGAACAAGTTGAAGAAAGAAAAGGGAAGGAAATTGAGATAGACGAAAGTCCCTGGAGTGGTTGCCTACCAAGCCTCCCATCAAGTGCCTTGTGTTCATCCAAGACTCCGATGAGGAAGAAGGAAGTGATGCTAAAATGGAAGAAAGGGCTCCTGGACATAAACAAATAGAGATTGAAACAAAGGAGGGAAAGGGTGATCGTGAATTTCATAAGGAAAAATATGGTATGCTCGAATGGTTGGAGAGGAAGCTTGAAAAGAAAACTCCTACCCCAAATGATCCAAGGGCTAGACTGGAGGCTATCTTAGCCCAAGCACAGATAACAACCAGGAAAGAGAAGAAGCCCAAAATTAGATTTAAGGTAACAATGAATGCTTCTGTAGCCTGAGCTGTGCAAATAGCCACACCAATGGTAGGAAAGGAAGGAGTAAGTTATAATATCTCCACCATTGATTTAGGAACTTCTACTAGAGAGAAAAAGGTGGAGCACCTCAAGGATTCTGTTGCTATGGTTGTACACTTAATACAATAGGATAAAGTCTCAAAGGACAAGCTAAAAGCATATGTAGCTAATCTGATAGCTTACATCTGACAATGGTCCTTAGCTGAAGAAATACCTACCATTTCCGTAGCTCCACTGCAATTGTTCTCCAAGGAAAAAATTGACAAGTTGGAAAAGAGAAAGAAATTGGATAGAACTATAGAAAGCTAATTTTGGCAGGTTCTATACATCAGAAATATGGCCATCAACCAAGCTATCCATATAGCCAACAAGTTCCTAGACTTATAGCAGCCTCTTGAGAGCACAAGAAGGCTCTTCTATGACTTCCCAGCAAGATACAAGTCCACCTATCAAGTGATCGAGGCTATCCTCAAGCTTCCTAGCATGATATGGGAAAATGAGGTCGCATTCAAAAGGGATGATCACTGGCTGATGGATGTATGGAAACTGGACTTTGAGAACAAAAAAGAAATATTGGAGCAAGTAATTGATAAAGTGATATGGAGTGGGTCAAAGAGATTAGGGCAGATTGTGTTGAATATTTGAAGCTGATGATAGGCTATGAGATGCCTCTCATACAAATGGACCCAAATAAAGTGAGGCCCCATTTCTAGAAAAGGATGGAGGATGGGATGTTAGATGAGATAGTAGTACACTTCATGTGTTTTGTAGTGTGAGCCTTCACTTAGTCAGAGCTGTATGACTAGGATTGGGAAAATCTTTTCGAACAGTCCAAAGAGTGGAGCTATTAGGTGTTGTGGTCCAAGATCATAGAGGTCGACAAACTCCAACCGGTAATCTTGAAATTCATGGAGTATGTAGCTTTGAAGAAGTAGAAAGACAACCCTATTATTAGTGAAGAAATTCTAAAGGATTAGCTACAATAAAAGGATAAATCAGCAAAAGACAAAATGCTACAGTGTTGTCACTAAAGGAAAAAATAGGGATAAGGACAAAACTATATTTTAAATTGTAATATATTGGGGGGTAGGTAGAACCCTAGTAAGTAGTGAATCTTGGCCACACAATGAGATTAAGTCTTGGCCATTCGTTCTAATTTTGGGGAACTATAAATAGGGTGTCTCCTCTCATTTTCAAGAGAGAGTTGAGTTGTTGTAAAGACATGCTACATAAATTTCTAATGAAAAAAAAATGACTTGGTGCATTTTCTGAGTTCTTCACATGTTTCATTATTCAATCTCCCATTGTTAGATGTTTTACATAGATGTATATTGTTGTACTAGTTAGTTTTAAACTTCTTAGATAGATTTTGGAAATGTTGTTATGTGATTGTAGAAATTACTGTAGTGTTGATACCTTCTGGTCCATATTTTTTGTTGTTTACTGCTGGTAAATGGTCTTGTAAAGTTAGTCTGGGCTAAAACTTGAATTTTCCCTCAAACTTTTATCTTTATTCATTCATGTATGTGGTCGACGAATGATAAATATCTGCAGAGCTTTGAAGATAGCACAAATTTCATGATACTATAGATTTATTGGTTAAGTGGAATCATGTTCAAAGGGAGTTGTCCATAGTAGAACCTCCATGATCACTGTTCATAGTTAGTTGTAGATCCAAGAACCTTCCCTCTTCACTGCTCTTTTTTTTTTTAAGAAACAGCCTGTGCTAAGGTTCATTGCACATTGTAAAGCCAAAACTTGAAGAAAACATTAAAGTTTTAGATATATGTTCAAACCTATAGATAGGTGCACCTTAACTCCCATATGAGAAACTTCATATTTTAAGATCCACTCTGCATCTAGCTACGTAAGTATGTGCTATGATTACTAGAAAAATCACATCAAACATCAACTGAGGAGTTCCATGCAACTCATGACCTGACACTCGAGGGACCTTGGGGTGATTTTTAGCAAATTTCTATTGGAGATTTCCTTTCAATAGAGGTAATGCACATACACATTTCTTGTGTTGAGAAAGTGTGCAAAAAACCCATCAAAAAAACTGAAAAATATGAATTTTATTAGATTCATAATCCCGATTGTCAGAAACCTTTTTTCGACCCTTTTTCACCAGTAGCAAGAATAATTCGCCACCCCAGGCTAATGAGTCCCACTGTGAAAATTCGATAATTTTAGACAACATTCACAACATTCTAGATTCATCAAATCTTTCCCATGTGCACTCATTTTCATTCTATTTTTTTCCGCTTTGCTTTATTTGATCATTTAGTTCAATGTTTTCATATCACACTGTGTTATCTAGCATAGTTTAAATCTTAGTTTTGCATTCATAAAAATTAATTTAAATCACTTAATTGTATTTAGTTAACTTCATTTAGCCTAGAAAACATCATAAATAACATTATTTGAATGAAACATTACCAGTTTTTGGCCCTATCTCTCTCCTTTTGGGTGAAAACCCCTAGAAGAGATAGAGAAGTACATAGGAACCCAAAAATGAACGGTTCATTTTGGTGAAATTTCATTTTAGACACTTTATATTTCTGATTTCATTTGTGTATTGCATCCTAGATTACATTTGTGAGGAAATCTAGGAGTGCATCTTATGAAAACTCCATGCAGTAGTGCCTTTGGTAACTTTCATTTTGATTAGGTTGCCTCAAAGACAGGAACAACTATGTCCAAATGCGGAACAGACATAGTTCATTTCCTACATTGATCCATCTGAGAGAAACACATGTAAATTCAACAACAAGCATTAACATATTCTACTACATGAACCAACAGGCATGAAAGATGAAACAAAAAACCAGAACACAAAGATTTACGTGGGGAAAATCCTTTCAGATAAAAAACTCCACACTCCAAAGATTGAGCCATTGTATTATTCAGCAATAGAATGGTTACAATACAAATTCAGGCACATAGCCTCTTCAAAGATTCATCTTGTTCATTCTGGATACAACTGGTAGCATACTATCCCTAAGAGATCAAACATGGCATTCATGAATATGAGAGATTCTAGTAGCATAACTCTGCCTCTCTCACTCTTTGCCTCGGCCTCATGGCTTCAGCCTATCAGCCAGCCACTCAGCCTTTCTCTATCAATCTCTCTCTGGCTCTCGGCTCTTCACCATCGTTCTTTTCCAACTGTCAGATCAAAACTCACCAGTCATCCAGCCCAGCATCATCAGATGTTTCCACTTCCTCGTGCTTTTCTTTTCCAACTTCCACACATAAACGATTCAACAAATGGTTCACTTCTGCTTTCTCAGATTGGTCTGCATCGCACCATGTCAAGCAGCCTTCACTCGGTTAACATCGATCAATTTGTGTCACATGTCGGTAGACACTAGAAGTGTCTCCCTGATGCCACAAGACTAGATTACACATTGTCACCAAGAGTCGTCTCCATCGGCAAGAAGTTCCACCGACCTCATAAGTCATACCAAAACCCATTTTATTCCTATTGACATCCATCTATCAGCAAGAGTCTCCTCATCAGCATGATCAGTGAGACCTCTCACCGACCTCCAATTGAACTCATCTGCGAACGTTATCGCTAAGACATCCAAATGTCACCAAGACGTTATACCGAGGACTTCAAGTCATACTGAGCACCAAATAATAGTCGGCAAGACTATCACTCTTTGCAAAGACTTCATAACAAGCTCTTCATGTTATACTAAAACATCAATTGGCAAGACATATTATTTTCGCTGAGATGTTACTCTGAAGTCTCAAGACATACCGAACACCAAGCAGTCACCAAGAGTCATACCAACCTCAGGATTTCCATCGGCAAGACAAACACCTTTCGCCAAGACATCACCCTACAAGTTCTAAGTCACCCCGAGTCTATCTTGTTAGCCGGACTTACCATTTTTGCCAAGACTTCATACCGAAGCCTTTAAGTCACATCGATGTGTTCCACTATTGGCGAGAGAATCAATCTTCGACAAGACTTCTTACACAAGGCTTCCATGTTATCCCGGAATAGTTGTTTTCCAAGAGTCACACCGATGACATCTAATAATCGGCAAGACATTTGTCTTTCGCCGAGACTTCATATCGATCGCCTTATGTTACACCGATGACCCCTGACACTATCACCGAGACATCTCTCGGTCGCCAAGAGATCATGCCGATAGGAACAAGTCATACTGATTTCTTCATCGGCCAGATAGACCAAAGGTCATGTCGATATCGGCAAGACTTCCTATCGTCGCTGAGACTTCTCATCGAGACCCTTGAGTTACACTGACGACCACAAGTGTATATCTATCAGCAAGACTTCCCTTGTCGGTATGAGATATACCGACTGTCCAAGACTCTCCCTGACACCGCTTATCGCCTAGAGTCACACTGATATCCGATAGCCACCAACTGTTGGCTAGAGGTATCCACTTGGTAGAAGGTTACAACGAAGGCCACAAATCACAGCGACATCACCAGTCAGAAAGATAGAAGCATTGTCTTGTCGACATGAGAAAAATAGAAGGTTACAACTTCTAGTCGGCCAGACAACAGGAATGTCATAGGGACTTTGCTTTTCCATGGGTTATAGCCTATGAGATTGAGGCACATTTTGCAACAATCTCCCACTTGACGAAGATCACACAGGAACCTCCAAAGCAACCAGAAACTAAGATCACACTAGCTCCATCAATTCAAACCTTGAAACACTCAAGACACCCAATCAACACGATTCAATAGATAACTGTTCACCAAACAATCTGCAACAAAGACCAGGCAACCAACTCCAACTCACTGTCCAACAAAACAACTGATCATAGCCTTTTAGGAAACCACATAGACCTCAAACATGCTCTCATGCTCTATCAAGAATTGTGCTCCAACATCCATGATGTCCACCATTCAAGAAGAAATCCTGTCATCTTCCACTTGTGGAAGAAAGATACATCACCAAGGTGCATAACCACCATTCCAACAAACACAAGAAAACAATCCCAGTGATATCTCCAACAAGATACTGCTACCACTTCACTGTGCTCAAACGCTATATAGAAGTATATCAACTTCAAAGCTTCAAACAGAACACAATAGTGAAGTCATTCTCCAGAAACAAGATAAACAACACCAGTTAGAATAACAATCAGACTGACTGCTTCCATCCAACTAATAAACCCACGCGACTGAAAATAGCACCCACAACTCGTGCTATACCATCCAATCTCACATACCTCACAGGTATCACCATTAGTAAACTTCTGCCAATCCATTAACAACAAATACAAGTTCTAGTGTCAACTAGTCGAAGAAGACAAGACACATACAGGAACTCCCACTACCTGAGAAATCTAGATCTGAAAGATCAGAAGGCATCGCAAGCCTACCAGTACCAGCACAAAGAAAATGTAATCCTGTAGTACCTAAGAAAAATCCACAATGATATGCACAACCTGCAACAACCTGCCACAAGAAACATTTCTCTCACCACAAACCTTCACGACCACAGAGGGAAACACTGCACATCATCTTCCTATAGAACATCCTCCTACATACACTTCTAATAACTAGTTGTGTCAAGAATGATCTTCTTCACATCCCAAAAGAAAGCCTTAACAACATCCATTCGTTCAATCACCAAGATCAAACCAACTTCTAATATCATGTAATTAATATGGATGTAAGCTTCTTAAAGAAGATCAAGCTAAAACGTTTCCCATTTCAGGAAATCAGCCCATACATCATCTCCTACCAATTCTCATCAGTAAATGACATAACAAAAAAGCTCAAGGAGATAATACAAACTGTACAACTTCCACTATGAATCCTCTAGAACCAAATCTTAAATAGTAATTCAAGATCCATATCATGAAAGTAAACATAAAACACATTGGAAAGATATAAAGGGCCAAATACTTTTTAGATAAACTATTGAGCAGACCAAGAGTGGGAACGAGAATACTCCTTCAAGATAAACAAGTTATCATGACTAATCCAAGAGGAATCTCCTCATAGATCTCTTATTGAACTGACGTTCAACCAAGGTGAAGGCTTCTCAGACTTTCTGCTGAATAGCTTTAACAAAAGTAACAAGCAACAACACATCTCTCATAAGAGAAAAAATAGCCTCACCTTATTCTTCATGTATCCATGAGTACCATCAACTGATCATCTCATGATAAACTTCAACTGCATTACTGCACTAACACGAAGTATCAAGCAAGTAATCAAAGCACTCAATACAAAAAGAATTACTAGACCACTGTCAAAGTTCCAATCAGCTGAATCAGGAACTTATCATGACATCATGATCTACACATCCCCATAGGAGATCCCTTGCTTCAAGTGACTTTTCCATTGTCTCAAGTACAATGCACAATTCCAAAACTCTAGTGCACAAACAAGAGTATACTATGACGTAAAACAAATAGACTTAAGAACAACATCACTTGTCAAGCACCACCAACACCTTAGCCAAAGACTCCAAACGTCCTCCATGGTTCCAAGATGTTGCACATCTTCAAATAATGTCCATGCAAAAGTGAAATAACCCTTCTGCAACACTAAAGAAGACCATTTGCTACCATGTGATGAATCCACAGTCATTGCTAGAGCTCCCACTGAAACGTGACACCCGAGCTTTCCAAGCATCATGACCAAATGTTTCAGGTTCCCATAACTAACTATTCAGGTACTCAATAATATCCATCATCTCATCTCAAAACAATCACACCAATGCACAATTGACCACAAACAAGGCCAGCTGACAAATCTGCACCACCAATGAATCAACCTCATGGATAAAGATAGTCCACATCCAAGTTATCTCACTGTAGCCAATGGGTAGCTAATCCACCAACCGCATAACTCGTAGATCACAAACATCAAACATGCAAACCCATTATCACATTGAAAACTGCAACACTGAGATATCAAAGAGAATAACCACTTAGACAACATGAATCAAAGATCAAATCATGCTAGATCTAATTTTCCAAACATGTCCACAATGAGCACCATAATCAAGGACCCGCCAGGCATTACCAGAAGAATGTTGAGTGACAAAACACTTACCAACACTCCCATGCAGAGAAAGAGTCATACCTCCTCAAAACCATGCACCAAGCATGCATGTAGACCTGCAACTATCCCATCCAGTAACACCCCAAAAGGTTGGTGTCTAGACAATAGCTTAACAACAACTCCACATGATCACAAGTTTTGATTAACCGTGTAAAACCTGCAAAACCACAGAGCCATGCAAGTACAAATCATCCTTAGAAAGAAAACTGTAGACACCTAAAAATGACCTAGGCCTGCAAGCTTCATTTTTACCACTTTCATCCTAGCATAATTAAGTCATTTAATTATGTCCTTGGTCCACATTCGACTATTGATTAAATAATTCATAATTATTTAATTAATTCATATCATTTGTTTCTCCTTGATTATTAAATAAATAAATGTTATTTATTTATCTAATACGTCATTAATTATCTAAGTCTTCCTTTAATTAAACAAATTTCTTAATTTATTTAATTCCCCTTGGTCATTTATTTCTTCTTGGTTATTAAATAAATAAATTTTATTTATTTAATTATATCACTAATTAAGTCCTCTTCTTTTAAAATTAAATAGATTCTAATTTATTTAATTTTTGTCCATTTCCCACTATAATTAAATAGTTATCTTAATTATTTAATTATTCATTAGCCTCTTCTCTCATCAAATTAAATAAATTTTTATATTTAATTTAGCCTACACTCTTGAATTTTGAATTAAATCAACATTTAATTCAAAATAATTCCTTTTGTCACATTCCTCCATATTTAAATATCTTTATTATTTAAATTATTCACTGGTCACCTGGAGTAAATAAACTTTTATTATTTAATTTCTCCAGCAACCTCTTTGTCCGTGCCAATCTTATCCCTTGACATCTCATTTAATTTCAGCCCTTGATTGAATTATTTTATAATTCAATCTCAACCCTTAATCTTTATCATTGCCCTAATTTTGACCTAACCCTATTTCACACTGCAACATTCAATCTTGACCCTTGATTTTAGGGTATTTGTCATCTTCTCATCCTGGCCACACATTCAAAATTGCAGTTTTTATAAAATGGCAATTTTGTTCTTATTTGGGGACCTCTCTCTCTCAGGCTCATTTTGTCAATTTAGGTTATTTTAATGTTTGGGCACCTCTCTCTCTCAGGCTCATTTTGTCAATTTAGGTTATTTTATCATTTGCAGTCATTGTCATTGTTAGTCTATTGTGAGGTCATTGTGAGGTCATATATTTTATACAAATCCTTCAACACTTGCATGGGGCTTTGTCATTTGTCATAGTTGCTCATTTGAAATCTGAGGGCATCTTTATTTACTGCAAGCTAGGAGGTGTAACAAAGGTCAATCATGGAAGATGAGGACTTAGGGTAACATTGTTCCTTTTGTTTTCATATTATTTCCTTTGTGCTTTGTTATTTCATTGGAATTTTAATGTTATTGTGCTAACCCCTCTAACAACCCTCTGATTTTCCTTTGATTACATTGGTGAACCCGACGTCGTTTTTTCTATTTTTCGTATGGTTTTTTGTTGTTTTCTGTCGTTTTGCAGGGAACAGGTACGGATCACCACAAATGTTTTTTTTTTTTAAACATTGTGACACATTTGATGTGTCGCGATGCATCCGAAAACCCTAGTGCCGCATTCGCTCTAACAAGCCGCAACCGCATATCAGAATGACACAACTGACATTTCGAGTCGCAGATGCAGACAGAAGCGCCGCATTTGCTCTATCGCGCCGCATTTGTCTAGTAAAAAAAATTTCTTTCAGTTTGAAGGTTCTTATTCTCGGGTTTTCAAGTTTTTCTGTTTACTGGTTTTCTGATTTTCTGTATTCCTTTTTTTATTCTCTGCATGTTTGCTAAGATTAGATTTTGTGTTACTAATCCCCTCTTGTAGCTGTGTTTGTCGTATGTTCTCTATTTCCGTAGGATTTTTTGTTGTTCTCTGTTGTTTTGCAGGTATAGGTATGGATCGCCGCAATTTTTTTTTTTTTAAAAACATTGTGATGCACTTGATGCGTCGCGACGCATGTGATGACAGAAGCGATGCACCCGCTCTGACAAGCCGCAACTGACAACTATAACGACGCATCTGAGATTCCGAGTCACATTCAAAAACGCGAGCAACGCATCTGCCCTGTCGAGCCGCAACTGTCTGCGTGTGGCGATCCTTTTTCGTGTGTCAAAGACCATTACATACTAGACTACTAATATTGATTGTTTGCAGATTCGCATGTCAAAGAAGGAAGAAACAAACATTGTGCTTGTTTGTTTCTAGATTAGCAAACATTTATTTTTGGTGCTTATAAAAAGAATCATGTCTTCTTTGATTGATTGTGCTTTTGGAGTGGTAGGTGAGTATGCTCTCACTTGGTGAAAACCTTGTGATTAGAAAACCAGACCCATTCTTATTTGTTATTTACCTTGACTTGGTACATCGGAGTATCCTCTCCCCTCGCGCTTTCGGGTGATCTTGGGTGTAAGAGAAATGGTTACCAACTCTAGAAATTGGGCCTGCTTGGGGATTTCATCACCCCAACGCGACTCAAACTGGCAACGGAGCTAAAGCCAAGCTACCCCCGACCGGTTTATAAATGTAAACCTTAAGGGAAAACGAAAGGTTGCGAGTGCGGATGTGTCATACGGATGGAGTAGTACTCCCTTAAACCCTGTTGAGCTTAACCTCTTCAGGCTGGAGTGCCACCTTAATGGTGATTAATCTCTTGCCCCATGTATGGCCACTCGAACGGGGGTCTCAAACTAAAAACTCTTGTGTAGTAAGCCAAAATCCTTCTATTTGCTAGCGCAGCACCGGTCGGTGTGAAGGCATCCACACTTTCACAGTTTGTAGTAGAGGTGATCAGCTCGCCATGGGAGTTTCATGGGGGTTGGAAGCTTGGTTGGCCTGAGAAGAGAGTGCACTGTAAGGGGGAGCCCGTGCAGCCAAGCTTCTGAATTCACACGCTACAAATATGCGGTTGGGGAAACCCGCGTGGAATCTAGCGAATATTGTCATGGCCTAACCTAGGATTGTGCTTATCTGATGTGTGTTTGGTTACTTTATAAAACACTGTGTTTTTCAAGTGTTTTCTGGTTTTTACCACAGTTCAAAACAAAACATTCATTAAACAGATCAAAACTTCCATCAAAACAACACGAAAATCATTTTGAAACAAAACTGTCATATATGTCGAACCGCAACTGACATTCTGCAACGCAACTGCTCTGATAAACCACATCTGAAACTTATAACAACGCATCTGTAGGCATCGCGACACATATGATAACATAAAAGCTGCATTTTCTTAACCGAGTCACATTTGACAGTCAGAAAGCCGCAAGTGAAAAACTGAACCGCATATGCTAAACTGTGACGCATCTGCTAAACTGTGACGCATTTGCCTGTCAAAATTTTAAGCTTCACAGCCGAAACCTGAGGTCTTGAAACTATCAACCATTTGTCAAACTCTGTCACCAAGAAGGCTCTATCAGAAACCTAACTTGAAATTGCTCAAAGTCTTGACCATTAGTTTGCATTAGTCACCAGAGGTTTCATACCTCATTCCTTTTTCATTGCATACATTTGACATTAGACTATCCCTAGGTTCACATTTTGCATAGTTAGGATTAGGAAAATCTTAAGCACCCCTTGGCAAAGTCATTGTTTTCGAAATTCGACCCTTTTGGACCAAGTTATTAAACCTCCTTTTAGTCATTGTCCTCTTCTGTGAGATTTCTTCCAACTCAAAAGTCTAGTTAGAAGGACTCACTAGTCACTTAGATCTCGTCAACTTGTCATCTCCAATGAAGTCCTTTAGTAGTCAAAATCGAAAAGAAAGTTCAAGCTTAGAAGTGCTTAGATAACCTTATCTTACATTGCATACACATTGCATACCTTATTCACAAAAATCCAAAAATAGTAGTCATTTTAGTTGTCATTTTGAACCTTAGACTTCCCATACTGTCATACTTGCATTTAGTGGTCATTCTCATTTGAGCAATCTCATTTATGGTTGAAACCAGACTTCAAAAACAAAAGAGACAAATGGAAAACTTTAGACAAGACCCCCCATTTACTGTCAACAATCCTCCATATAACTCAAACTGGACCTTGTACGATCCATTTTCCAATCTAGACAATCAACCTCCAGTGACAACACAATCCTCATCAAACAGTACATTCGACCTCTACTTGCAAAGAGATGAAAATGGTCAACTACTTCAAGAAAACATAGAGGCATTGACACAAGACCTAGAGGTCTATCAGCTTGCTGAAACAATAGCTCGTCAGGATAGAGATAGATTCGTAGCCATGCTCTTGAGTGAAGGAGCTAAGTTACCACCAGGATTTGATGTCAACACGCTAAATTTGACACTTCATGACCCTAATGCCAATAACGCACATAACATGTCACATAGTGGTCAACTTCTAAATACTACGAATAATACTTCCTTTGGGACCACAACGACAGTACATACCACACCCAACATCCCAAACATCTCCAACACAATAAATGCTACATCTATTGGGGGATCACAATCATCCACAACATCCACAACACTACCCCAATCTGATGGAACCACTCTTGGCTCCTCAACAACATGGGCAAATTATTCCAATCCTCTTTTTACTGCGACAGTAAATACCATGGGGGCATCATCAAGTCACCACAATCCCCCTTTGACAACTACATCTACTACCATGAACACAACTTCGACAAATCCGTTCGGTAGTAATTTACAAAATCCTTTGGGAGGAGCCACGAGACGTATCTTTATTAAAGGACAACAACAAAATGTTAACATGATAACACAGTCAAATGTAATTGCCTCCCAAGTCACAAATACAAACGTCCCCCTTGTACAAAACCAACAATTTACACAAGGTGGCCAAATAACACAACCCATGACATCATTGATACACCATAACATTCATGGTCACAACATCCCCCAAATAATGACACACATGGCTGGGGGACATATCCCAACATACTCATCCAACATTCATACTCATCAACAGGCACCAAATCATAACTTCCAATACCAACAACACACGTCATACGTACCACAACAATCTGTACCACCACAATATACCAACATCCACGCACACCAGACAGGAACACATGGTGTACCAGGCAACCCAACACATGGAAATGTAAACAACCCCACCATAGATGAACTCAAAGCAAGAATGAGAGATATGGAGAAAAATATACAAAACATGTACATTTCAGGCAGGAAATCAGAAATATCATATGACCTAGATATATACCCATTCGACACGAACTTATACATGCCTGCATTTCCACCAGGATACGTGTCACCCAACTTCACAAAATATAGAGGCAAGAAAAATCCCATTGAACATCTTCGCGAATTCGCAACCAACTGTATGGATATCGCCTATGAACCAACATACTTGATGAGACTTTTTTCCAAAAGTTTGGCAGGCCAAGCCCTTGAATGGTTTTCAACGCAAAAAGATATCCAAACATGGGATGAGCTCAAATGAAAATTCATAAGAAATTACGCGTACAACATTGACATGGATACCTCCATCACTAGCTTGTGCAATCTCACGCAAGAAGACTCTAGTGAGACATTTATTCCATTCTTTCAAAAATGGAGAAGCCTTGCTAGTCGATGTCACATTGTCATTCCTGAAAGGGAAAAAGTCGACATGTTCGTCCAAACGCTTCTAGGACCCCTAAAATTCGCATTGCAAATACATTGTTGCACAAACTTCACAGAATTAGTTGAAAAGGGGGTCCAAATTGAGAAATCCCTTATCACAAAAGGAGAACTGAGATATGGTTCGAAAAACACAAACACCAACCCACCCGCTGACAAAAAAAAATATTGGGTCAAGAATAAGAATGTTACAAATGACGGTGTTGTGGACGCCAAGACTGCAAGTCCTGTATTGGCCCTGAAAGGGGTTCAACAACAAAACAGACCAACAACGACATTGACACCTCCTCCCAATACCTCTTCAAACAATCAAAGTGGCCAAAACAGTCAAGGACAATATCGTCAAATGAGGAAATTTCCTAAAGGTCGCACATACACTCATTTGGGTGAACCCATTGAAGAAGTCCTTAAGAAATGCATCCAGCACGGGGTCATCACACTCCCAGAAATAAAACCTTATGACCCGGGACAATTCAAACCAGCATGGTTGAATGACAATGCACTTTGCGAATACCATCGAGTAAAAGGGCACACAACCTCCAACTGTCGTCAACTGAAAAACATAATACAAGACCTTATTGAAAATCGCACAATCGAAGTAGGTGGATCACAATTCACCTCCAATGCCGATCATACTATCCACACGAATCCACTACAGGATCATGGTTCTCATAAGGCGTCCACGTCAGGTTCACAGAATCAAGCTAACTTCACCCGAGCCAAGTACGACTATTCTGGTGGACCTATAATAAATAATGTCAGAACTGATGATGAATACATCAATACCATTACGATCAAGAGAGAACCACAGTGTAATACTACTACGCGAAGTGGCAAGGTCACTATAGCTGGTCCACCTCCCCCTAGACAAGCCAAAATCACTATAGTAGGCCCATCTGCTAAGCAATCACAACCAACTTCATCTGCTAAACAGCCAAAACCTGTCTCAACCCCACAACAGTGGAAACCCAAAAGTCAATTCAACCTCATTGACCAACTAGGAAAGACTCCCGTGCAAATATCTATCCTTGAGCTGCTTCGTATCTCTCATGTGCACAAAGAAATCCTTGATAAAACTCTCCTAGAGTCGTCGATCCCTAAGGACATCGATGTCAATCAGTTTGAAACTATGGTGGGGTATCTCACCATGCCGCACCACGTCACCTTCTCGGACCAAGATTACTCATCACATAAAACCAACCACAATGACGCACTACACATAGAATTTTTTGTCCATAAGCACAAAGTTAGACGGGTTTTAATAGATGGCGGAGCAGGGTTGAATATATGCTCTCTCAAATTGGTTAAGGCTTTAGGGTTCTCTGATGCATGCGTAGATCCAACGAAAATCATAGTGATCAAAGCATATGATGACGAGGAATGCTCTTCACGAGGTGTTATCTCTCTCCCTATCAGAGTGGGACCGATCATTGTAGACACAACTTGCCAGGTCCTGGATTTGGAACTACCATATAACATCTTACTTGGCCGTCCATGGATCCACGCCTTAAAAGCCATTCCGTCAACATACCACCAATGCCTCAAGTTTCCTTTTGATGGTACAAAAGTAACCATATATGGAGACCCCGACCCTTTCCAATATTGTACCAATTTAAGGGGTATCTCCAAAAACTGAGTACCTATTAACCGAGAAGCACCTGGCTCCTCGTCGACCAAATACATTGACCCTTCCACACTCATGTCATCTTCCACACCCACTTCATCCACGTCTTCTGCCATACCACCATCTTCCACCAGCCCTAAGATTGAGGCAACTATCAAAATCCAGGACCTGGGCTGCGGAGAGTTCAAACTAAATACAGCATACAGCATAACTACGATACCCACTCCTCCACAGATATATGGGCGGCCATGTTTCAGAATGGAACCTCAAGAAACCTTCAAAGTTCCACCGAATATAGTTTTTATCAAGTGGGGAGACATGAGTGATGAAGACCTTGCTGACATCACAGGATGGATCTATAAGGACACAGTCACATTACCTCCATTACCAGTTCAAAAATATGGCAAGGGTTACAATATCATGAAGGCTAAAGGCTACGATGGTACTAGTGGTCTTGGAAAAAATATAACTGGTCGAAGGGAACCCATAGAAACTTTTCAAACTCTGAAGTATCTTGGATTAGGGTTTGGATCACTCAATAATGACGATCGACGTACCTCTAGACTTTTAAATGAGCGAGTACATGCTTCTGACAGTGTCAATACTACTAGGGAAACCCTCACCGCAACGGACTCCCATGAATGGGAAGTTGGCTCAGAACGATCCTTAAGTGACTATTGTCTTGATGATTTGTTTGTCAAACTAGGGGAACTGACCTCTGAACAACGATTTTGGAAAACATTCAAAATTGAACGAACACCAAACAACCAAAGTCCTACTACGACTTCCCATGACACATTACACCCGTCATCTGAATCCCATCAGTCCAATCAGTATAACCAGTCCAATCAGTCTGAAGTGTCAGACGACAGGGACAACCAGGACTCTAAAACCTTCACACCTTATTACGACAACGAACATGATACTAGTGAAGGAGAATATTGGATAGAATCCGATATAGAGTTGGATGATGATAACCTCATTTACAACATCACTGAATCCATCTGCATGCTGTCCGCATCCTCACCCGAATTCACTAGCCTTGACGATGGCATTTCATTAGTTTACCCTGAACTAGTCGATTGGGACCAACAAGAACTACCAGTTCTAGACACATTCCATAATGATGAGGCCATTGCCGAATTCATGGGATTAAGAGAAGGCATACCAAGTGGGGACCACAAATCTGGGTTTGCCATTGATTTAGACTGCACCACATACTTCGGTGAGACTGTTCAGTCCTCTAGTCGCAAAAGTAAAAATAAAACAAAAAGTGAAATGTCTCTAGGTGAAAACCGAAAGGCACCTCTTGACGATAAAATAGTAAAAATAAAGGACATATCTATGGGTGAAAACCTCCCGGAGGCGCCCAAAGATGGAGGACTGGACTTTCTCCCCATGCAACAGGAGAAATCAACCATGCTTATTGAGGATACAATAGAGGATAACATTTCAACCATAGAAGACCCCAAGATGGTCCTATTTGCACCATCACTGACTGATGACGAGAAACCATAATTTCATAAATTCTTTGCAGAATGAAAAATCAACTTTGCATGGTCTTATGCAGACATGCCAGGATTGGACCCCAAACTGGTTCTACATCATCTGCCACTGTTACCCAATGCTAAACCAGACAAGCAGAAGTTGCACAAAATGCACCCTCAGGTTGCTCTATTGGTTAAGGCCGAGTTAAAGAAATTACTGGATGTCGGATTCATAAGGTCTATAGATTATGCTGAATGGATTTCCAACCTAGTGCTGGTGACAAAGCCAAATGGACTGATTCAGGTATGTACAGATTTCTGAGACCTAAATAAAGCATGTCCAAAGGATGACTTTCCTTTGCCCAACATTGACATCATAGTCGACCTAACTGTAGGACATGAGATGTTATCCCTCATGGATGGTTTCTCTGGCTATAATCAAATCTGCATTGCTCCTGAGGATCAGCACAAAACCGCATTTACATGCCCATGGGGTACATACTGTTGGAACGTCATGCCCTTCGGTCTCAAAAATGCAGGTGCCACATACCAAAGGGCTATGACCACGATCTTCCATGACATGATGCACAATATAATGGAAGACTATGTAGATGACCTATTGGCCAAATCAGCAACAAGGAAAGATCATTTGAAGGTACTCGAAAAAATTTTCAAGAGACTGGAAGAGTACAAAGTTCGGCTAAACCCTAAGAAGTGTGTCTTTGGGGTCACGTCAGGTAAACTATTGGGGTACATAGTTTCCCGAAGAGGCATAGAGGTTGATCTGGAAAAATTCAAAGCAATCATAGACATGCCTCTGCCTCGAGGGATTAGTGAACTCAGAACTTTGCAAGGCAGAGTGCAATCTATTTGTCGTTTCATAGCTCAATTGGTCGATAAGTGCCACCCATTCCAGTACCTGTTGCGCAAAGGTGTCCCCTTTGTATGGACGGATAAATGTCAACAGGTCTTCCAACAAATCAAACATTATCTGATATCAACACCAGTCCTCATGCCGCCCATTCATGGAAAGCCTTTGATTCTATACATTTCAACTACCAGTTTAGCACTGGGGGCATTGCTAGCCCAAAATGATCATGAAGGGAAAGAAAGAGCAATCTACTACATCAGCCGCACACTGATAGGTTATGAGTTGAATTACACATACATTGAATGTGCATGTCTCGCTGTCGTCTTTGCATCCCAGAAATTAAGACACTATATGCTCAGTCATCAGACACAATTGGTTGCCAAGATTGATCCATTGAAATACCTACTAAGTCGGGCGGCATTGACAGGCCGGTTGGCAAAATGGGTCATGATCCTAAGCGAGTATGACATACATTATTTTGAGTGCAAAGCAATAAAAGGGCAAGTAATAGCAGATCAACTAGCAGATGCATTGATCCAAGCTACTCATCCATTAGTAATTGATTTTCCCGATGAGTCCATTTTTCATGCAGAACCGGCAGCACCATGGAAGCTATATTTTGATGGATCTCATACTGGTCATGGCTCAGGCGCTGGAATCTTGTTCATAACACCACAGGGGGATTCAATTCCTAAATCATTTCGGATTGCCTTCCCTTGTACAAATAACATTGCCGAATATGAAGCGCTAGTCACAGGTCTCAAGTTGGCAATCAAATGGAAAATTCAAACATTGCTTGTATTCAGGGATTCCCAGCTCGTGATCAACCAAGTGAATGATGACTATGAAACAAAAGATGAGAAGTTGATTCCCTACAAGAGGATGGTGGACAGTTTCTTGACATACTTTCAATCGATTTCTTTTGAACAAATCCCTAGGGTACAAAACAAGGCAGCTGATGCAATGGCTACTATTAGTTCTCTCTTGGACATCCCTAAAAATGTGTCACAATTTGAGTTCTTAGTAGAGCAGCTTTTGGTACCGGCATATGATATCCCAGAATCAGAAATGGTTTGTGAACTTGTTGGTCCCAACTCTCCTTGGTATCAAGACATTTACGATTACCTAAGGTCTCACACCCTTCCACCGAACATGTCAAATAACCAAAGGAAGTCCTTCATTAGAAAATTCGCAAGGTATGCCATTGTCAGTGACACCCTCTACCATCATAGTTTCAACGATACCCTCCTTAGATGTCTTGACACCGATGAAGCATGTACGACCTTACGAGAAGTACACGATGATATATGCAGATCTCATTCGAGTGGTCCTATGCTAGCTAAGAAACTGACGAGACTTGGATATTATTGGCCGACAATGGAAAAAGATACAATTGAATATGTCAGGACTTGTCGCAAATGTCAAATACATAGTGACTTGGTCCATGCTCCAGCATAGGAACTCCGGCCCATCACTTCTCCTTGGCCCTTCGCTCAATGGGGACTCGACCTCGTGGGTAAGATTCATCCAACCTCATCGAACGGCCATAGATTCATTATTACTGCCACTGAGTATTTCACAAAGTGGATTGAAGCCATCCCGTTGACATATATTACCGGCAAACAAATATCAAGATTCATCCTTAATTACATCATTTACCGGTATGGCCTTCCGCAGTCCATCATCACTGACAATGGGCGTCCTTTCAAAAATCAAGACATACGTGAGTTATGTGAACGATTCTATATCCAACACCACTTTTCATCTCCATACTACCCTCAAGGAAATGGTCAAGCTGAGGCGTCGAATAAAACCATTGTCAAGATCCTAAAAAAGACTGTCAATGACGCTAGCCGCAACTGGCACATACAACTTAACCTTGCTTTGTGGGCTTACCGAACTAGCATTCGTACGCCAACAAGAGCCACCCCTTTCGCTCTAGTCTTCGGCGCTGAAGCCATCTTACCCATTGAGGTTGAAATTCCTTTGCTAAGGGTCTCCTTGAAGGGTCTAACTAATGAAGAGGAATACCGACAATCACGTTTGCACGAGCTAGAAATGCTGGAAGAAAGAAGACAAAACTCATTAAATCATTTCCAAGCATACTAGAACCGCCTTTTTCGTAGCTATAATAAAAAGGTGATGGTCAGAAGGTTTGACATTGGCAACTTGGTTCTCATGCAGAACCCCAAGAACCAGGCACACAGAGAAAAGCCAGGAAAATTTGAACCAAACTGGCTGGGTCCATATATTATCATATCTTCTTTTGGTTCTGGAGCATATCAACTGGCAACTCTAGATGGGGAACAGTTGACAGAACCCATCAACAGTTTACACCTCCGAAAGTTCTACGCATAACATCAGAGGATGGAGCTGAAAGCCTTAAAATACAAAAAAAAAATTGAAAAATGGTAAAAAATTGTCACCTTGATGAAAACCGGGCAAACAGGCGTCTTGGTGACACCAAAAAAATCAAAAAATCATGAAAATAGTAAAGAGAAAAATAATTCGTTCAACAGTGAAAACCTGACAAACATGCACTTTGGACAAGTACCATGGTGAAAACCTGGCAAACAGGCGCCATGCGTAATCAATCATTGCTCTGCCATCTACTGTCACTTGGTCTAGCTTGGCCTAGGATAAAAAGGTATTTTTGCCATTATTTCACAAAACGCCATCACATCCTACCTTACCTGTCATAGTAGATAAATGATTGACATCAAGTCCTGACAACTGTTCGTCTACCAAGTCAGCACCATCCCGTCCATATCACTTGTGAATGGCTAAGTCTTAGACCTGACTGGGGGCAAAATGTTTATCATGAAACTGCAGTGGATGTCACACATGATCTTACCATTGGCAAAAAGTCCTAAAAAAAGACAAAAACATTGGCAAAAAGTCCTGAAAAAAGACAAAAACATTGGCAAAAAGTCCTGAAAAAAGACAAAAACATTAGCAAAAAGTCCCGAAAAAAGACAAAAACATCACAAAAAGTCCTAAAGAAAGACCTAAAACTCATAAAAACATCCTGAAGAAAACATCAAACAAAATCATTAGACCACTCGAAGAACACGAACACGCTGTCATTTTTGGTCAAAGTCAATCATGTCAAATCAGTCTTTGTCATTTGTTCGAACTACGTTGTCTCTGTGCATTTGCTATGTAGGCAAGACTCCTATTTGAGTCCCCAAGACATTAGGTCAGTCCTTCTAGGTTTGTCAAAATAAAATCAAGACGCAATATTTGTTCACCAAGACAAATTCATCAGTCGTGTCAAACTACAAGGTCTCTGAGTGTATGACGTAGGCAAGGCCATCTATCAATGAGCCCCCGAGGCCGCACTAGGTCAGTCCATTAGGGTTCATGGCACTACACTGGCACACACGTCAAAATTCTTCAATCAATTTCCACATGGGAAAACTCCTGAAACAAAGTAAAACAATCATTCGTTCAAACATGGCTACCTCATCAACATGTCACTCATATCATCATGACAATGTCGGCATACGGTCAAACACAAGTCAAACTCGGTCAAATCAAGTCAAATCATCATACACCGGTCAAACTGTCAAATTTCAGTTAGTCTTCAGATGAGTCCTTCTGAAAGATAACCTCTGTCATTTACGCCTTAGGATGTGTCCTTCCTAGGTGTCGTCATCGTCATTCGACACTTTGAGTGATTCCCTTGACATCTAAGGATCACTCTTCATGACATCAGTATTCTTCAGATGTGTCCTTCTGAAGAACCAACTCTGTCATCTATGCCTTAGGATGTGTCCTTCCTAAGCATCGTCATTATTTTGAGGGACCCCTTATGACCATTAGGGATCAAATCCTCTAGTCATCGGCATTATTCAGGATGTGTCCTTCCTGAATTCACCAATTCTCGGCATTTTCCAAGGTCAATCGAAACTTTAAACATTTCAACATCTCGACATTACCAAATATGGCATCTTGACATCAAAACAATGGATATCCAGACACACTTGGCAAACACTTGACACACTGTCTTTTGATCTTTTATCATGATATTAGTTTTTCAGTGAGATCCCACTAAGCAGGATTTAGAGAAGCAGCGACATATCATGTCAATTGACATGCATGATTACTAGTTTCTCAGCGAGGTCCTGATTCTGGGATTTAGAAAAGCAACGACATATCATGATAAGGACTTTATTTTTTGTATTTTGGCAATCATGTCACTAGTTTCTCAAGGATGTCCTAGAAACAGGATTTAGAGAAGCAACGACGTTTCATGATTTGTCCTTATCTCTTTCTTTTTCTGCTTGTGGTTGATTATGGCAAAAAGACTAGGGAAACCATGCTCCTAGCATGAGTCATGATCATCCTTGTCTATGACTGTTTTTCTTAGGCAATGGTACGACCTTGCACACCTTGATCTATGTCGTATCATGGTGTTTGTTGACCATTACAACAATTTGCCCAATGATGATTAAGAGCAATAAATATTAAAAGTCCTACAATAAAGTTTTGAAGGATTTGGTCTAGGAATTAACATGCATTTTCATAGGGCTCATGTCTTCTCTGCTTCGATCTGGTCATCTTCTCTCATTGGTCTCGTCATCTTCTCTCGTCCATCCCATGATGATATCCTGTGACATCCAAAAACATAAGTGCATATATGCTCATATACATTGCATTAGGTCCATACATACCTCATCCATGACATTAAATCATTAACATAATCATTAGCATTGCATTAACATAATCATTAGCATTGCATTAACATAATCATTAGCGTTGCATCTTTTACATAAATACATCATACACATCATTAACATAAGCATATAAATAAGCATTGCATCATCATGACTACAAGTAGACATCATAGGACATACATAGCATCATAAATCATACATCATACATAGCATAATACATAAAGCATAGAAAATCACATAACACATGTAGGCCGCATCAAAACTGCATCATCATATAATATCATCTCAAAAATATACAATGTCACAGGATAGAGTCAACGGATATCCCAAAAATGGAGCTTGCAAGCTCAAATAATATAGTGTGTCACAATACAAAAATGCCCCAGGGAAGGCTCTCATCATCTCCTCGGGGAGAAGAATGTGGTGGAGGCAACTCTGTCACGGGTGCTAAAACAAGGGATGGTCCTGTAGTGGCCTGTGTCTGTGAAGCTGACAGAATACTGAGTGAAGGCATCATCTCAACAGTAGTAAACACCTGTGAGGTCACTGCGGCTGGACTCTAAGTGATAGAAGGATCTGTAACTGGCGGCTGTACCTGGCCTGACCTCTGCACTGAACCAACGGAACCATGACTATGCCCTGAATGGTGACTCAGAGTATGCCTGCAGGAATGGTGTGACCTATGACCCGAAGTGTGTCCTGTGGAAGTAGACCCTCCGACACTGGTATGGCTCCTAGTCCCACTGCCACTGCCTGACCTGTGCCCACTGCTTGTCCTCGTCTGTGACCGGGACAAGGTAGGATATCGTCGCTCTGGTGGCACTGCCTACTCATAAAGGGTCTTGTACTGCCCTAATCTGGTGCTCACCCTGGCGAGCTCTCGAGCCATATCTCCCATTGGTCCTGTGCACAAGGCTGCAAACTCTGTACACCACTGCGCCGCATCCTACTAGCGGATAACCGCCTGATCCCGCTTTACACGGGCTACCTCCAGAGTTGACTGTAAAGACCTGACCTGTGCCAGACTGACATCTAATCTCTGCTGAAGGTCTGCCACTCTCTGATCAGCTGTGGCATCTAACGGCAACCGTGAAGAAGACGGTATCTCCTCCTCCCCCTCCACCATCTGCCATCTCAGGAGTCTCTCGGCCTCATCCATGGCGTCGTCCTCCTCATCGTCATCATCGGCCTCCTCCTGTCCAGCCACCTCCTCCTCCTATCTGGGCTGCTCCTCCATCTCCACCTCCGGTACCCTGACATCCACCTCAACCTCCTCCTCCGATATCCTAACATCCACATCCTCCGCCTCTCCCCTCAACTCCACATCCTCCTCCTGTCTCTCCCCCTCTGCCTCCTCTTGTCCCCTCACCTCTGGCTCCCCCTCCTATCTCCCCTCGCCCTCTCCCTCCTGTCTGGGCTGCTCCTCACCCTCTCCCTCCTCACCAACCTCTGGAATGGCATCTAATGCTGCCCTCACCACTCGTGGGCATACCCTCCAGACCTGTCTCTACCCAGCACACTGTCGCCTTCGCCCATCTCTGCCATCATCTCCTCCTCTACCTCCATCTCTGCCTCCATCTCCTCCCCTACCTCCATCCCTGCCTCCGTCTCCAGCCCTACCTCTGTCATCTCCCCCCTCCCTCCATCCCTGCCTCTACCTCTACCTCTGCCTCCTCGCCTAGCTCGTGGCACCCGAGGAATGACTGACCGCCTGTCAACTGGTGCTGGCCCATCAGGATCTGTCAATGGCACGGGTCTGCGTGCCTACCACCATAGGTCATAAGCTGGCGTCGTACCTGGATCCGCTGCTCCACCTCTCCAACCCCAGGCCTGGGCTACTAGCCCATCTATCTGTTGTGTTGCAAAGGCCACTGGGATGGCCGGCCCCCATGCATACTCTCGGGAAGATCTGGCATACTTTGTCGTCCCCACGGGCACATCGTGCTACTCGCCGAACTGTCTCAACACACGCTGCGGTAGGTACATCTCAATGATCAAGGACGTCTGCACTGTCCTACCAATAAGGTATCTATACTGTCTGTAGAAGCTCAGGTGCTGATCCTCATCTTCCCATGGCTCACAATCCCTATATGGCCTCTATATGAACATCACCATGTTATCGATCCGATGCCGCCACCATCCTGTCTCGCCCATGTGGGTCTGCTGTAATGTGTCGGCATAATAGTAGGAGTAGGGCATCCCCGCGGCTAGCTGCAGTCTGTCAATGGGAGGACGGAATATGGCAATGTGCTCCCATGCCCAGATCATCATAAGGGTGGTCCCACAGGAGATACTCTCTCCTCTCCTATACACGACGTCGTGAAGCTGGTGATATAGCATCCCTAGCAGGAAAGGACCCCACGCATAAACTATCCTGTCTCACCTCATGCCGACTAGGACGTCCCCCCAACCAATTAGAAATCCATGTCCTCGTCGGTCAAGAACCAAAATGCCAGCAATCAGAGTCGCCAGGAATGCATCGAAACGCCCATAGTGCTCCGCTAGGAAATCCCAATGGATCTCATAACCCTGAATGCCGAGTCCAGCACCCTAATCCTGATAATATGCACGAAAGGTCTGCTCGTCGTGACGCAGATCATACACAATCCGCTCCCGTCGAATAAGAATCCGGAGAATACAGTAGACATCCTCTAGGGTAATAGTAGCCTCACCTGTCAACAGGTGGAAGGAACAGGTCTCGGAATGCCATTGCTTGCACAACGCCGTCAACAAACCCTTGTTCGCCCGAATGGCGGGCATGAATGAAGCATAGAATAAGCCTAGTCTCATCAATCGTCGCCGCTCTCGCGGGCCCAACTGATCGGCAAACCGAAAGGTGGTCGGTCTGCTCTCTCTGGTATAAATAGGGGCAAGCTGCCTCTGCAAAAAGATGAACAATGCATTAGCACTTATGGACAACTGACAACATCATGAAAAGTAACTAAGGTCATGCAAACATCAAAACAAGTTTTATTAAGAAAATAGGCAAATGCATCGCAAACAAGCAATTGCGTCTCGAAAAAACAATTGCGTCGTTCCAAACATCAACTATGTCCCAACAGTTCAATTGTGTCACTATATAACACTTGCATCACGAAATTATGCAGTTGCGTCTCCACATTGCGAATGCGGCGCGACAGTACAATTGCAACATTCAGATAATCAGTTGCCTCTCGACATAACGATTGCAGCACTTGATCGGTCAAATGTGACTCGGTATGGCACTTGCATCGCATGAATTATCATATGCGGCGCAAACCGCCGGTGCGGCTCATTTATTCAATGCACTTGCATCGCGATGCATCAAATGCGTCGAACGTGAAAGCAATTGCGGCTTACGCGAACACATATGCGTCGCGGCGCATTCGTTGTCTACCCTAGAAAGCACGAAAAGGCACGTAAAATGAAAAAATGAAAAAATAAGTTTAGGGTACATACCGCCGGCTCTGAGCCCTCTGGCCATCTGAAGGTCCTCACGATCTCCCTGCAGTGCTCTAACACTGGAATAACCATCCTCGCTGCTGCACCTTTTTCTCTGAGCTCTCAAGTTTCGCAAGGTAAATAGTGAAAATGAATTGACTTTTACCCCTTTGTCAACCTATTTATAAGGTCAAAATGGCATTTTTCAACCAAAGTCAATACTGGAAGCCCATTTCCGCACCTTTGACCTCCCCGTAAGTTGCTTTAAACATGTCAGAATCCGAAACCGACTGCGCCGTTGTTTTTCTAGTTATCAAATTGATTTATCGGGACCCTTTGCAAATTTTTCTAGCGCCGACCCAAAATTTGAAAATTTTCCGAGGGGGCAAGGATACTCCGTACCTTCACTGGGGCATATTCTTGACTTATTTTTCTTTGTCACAATGTGACAAGCGACATTATGACAAAGAGGGGAAAAATGTAGACACCTAAAAATGACCTAGGCCTGCAAGCTTCATTTTTACCACTTTCGTCCTAGCATAATTAAGTCATTTAATTATGTCCTTGGTCCACATTCGACTATTGATTAAATAATTCATAATTATTTAATTAATTCATATCATTTGTTTCTCCTTGATTATTAAATAAATAAATATTATTTATTTATCTAATACGTCATTAATTATCTAAGTCTTCCTTTAATTAAACAAATTTCTTAATTTATTTAATTCCCCTTGGTCATTTATTTCTTCTTGGTTATTAAATAAATAAATCTTATTTATTTAATTACATCACTAATTAAGTCCTCTTCTTTTAAAATTAAATAGATTCTAATTTATTTAATTTTTGTCCATTTCCCACTATAATTAAATAGTTGTCTTAATTATTTAATTATTCATTAGCCTCTTCTCTCATCAAATTAAATAAATTTTTATATTTAATTTAGCCTACTCTCTTGAATTTTGAATTAAATCATCATTTAATTCAAAATAATTCTTTTTGTCACATTCCTCCATATTTAAATAATATCTTTATTATTTAAATTATTCACTGGTCACCTGGAGTAAATAAACTTTTATTATTTAATTTCTCCAGCAACCTCTTTGTCCGTGCCAATCTTATCCCTTGACATCTCATTTAATTTCAGCCCTTGATTGAATTATTTTATAATTCAATCTCAACCCTTCATCTTTATCATTGCCCTAATTTTGACCTAACCCTATTTCACACTACAACATTCAATCTTGACCCTTGATTTTAGGGTATTTGTCATCTTCTCATCCTGGCCACACATTCAAAATTGCAGTTTTTATAAAATGGCAATTTTGTTCTTATTTGGGGACCTCTCTCTCTCAGGCTCATTTTGTCAATTTAGGTTATTTTAATGTTTGGGCACCTCTCTCTCTCAGGCTCATTTTGTCAATTTAGGTTATTTCATCATTTGCAGTCATTGTCATTGTTAGTCTATTGTGAGGTCATTGTGAGGTCATATATTTTATACAAATCCTTCAA
The DNA here is from genome assembly GCA_007258455.2 of Sequoia sempervirens. NCBI lineage: Eukaryota > Viridiplantae > Streptophyta > Pinopsida > Cupressales > Cupressaceae > Sequoia > Sequoia sempervirens. Next base: position 434,827,997 of record VDFB02281492.1, on the reverse strand, counting down.
CACTTGAATGGGGCTTTGTCATTTGTCATAGTTTCTCATTTGAAATATGAGGGCATCTTTATTTACTGCAAGCTAGGAGGTGTAACAAAGGTCAATCATGGAAGATGAGGACTTAGGGTAACATTGTTCCTTTTGTTTTCATATTATTTCCTTTGTGCTTTGTTATTTCATTGGAATTTTAATGTTATTGTGCTAACCCCTCTAACAACCCTCTGATTTTCCTTTGATTACAAAAACAATAGTTCAAGAGAATCCAGGCCCCTTTCAGGACAAAGCTAAACCACCAACATGTACATGCATCCGAGAAAGAGAGAAAGGCTATTTCAAAAGCTTGCAAATCATCTAATGATTAACTCCATAGCCTTTAAGCATTCGAGGTTAACAGGAAATAGTGCCTTCAAACACCAAGAACCACCACCTAGCATAAGCACTCTTTTCCATGACTGAGAAACAATCTAGACTTCTCCATATCACCCAGGAGCCTATCATACAGACACCAATATGAAAGATTTACTACTACACAGCCACAGAGTAAGAAAATCCACCTCATACTCCAAGGTTATACATCTACCAGCTAGGAGACACAGATCAGAACATGATCAACTCCCTTTTTCATCTATCAGCAAGAGGTTCCACAAAGCTCATAAGTCATACCGAAACCCATTGTATTCCTATCAGCATCCATCTGTCGGCAAGAGTCTCCTCATCAGCATGATTGGTGAGACCTCTCACTGACCTTCAGTTGAACTCATTCGCTAATGCTATCGCTAAGACATCCAACTGTCACCAAGAGGTTATACCTAGGACTTTATGTCATATCGAGCATCAAATAATAATCAGCAAGACTATCACTCTTCGCCAAGACTTCATAACAAGCTCTTCATGTTATACTGAAACATCAGTCGGCAAGACATTGTTTTCGCTGAGATGTCACTCCAAAGTCTCAAGACATACTGAACACCAAGCAGTCGCCAAGAGTCATACCGACCTCAGGATTTCCATCGACAAGACAAACACCTTTCGCCAAGACATCACCTTGCAAGTTCTAAGTCACCTTGAGTCTATCTTGTCGGCCAGACTTACCGCTTTCGCCAAGAATTCATATCGAAGCCTTTAAGTCACATTGATGTGTTCCACCGTCGGTGAGAGAATCAACCTTCGACAAGACTTCTTATTGAGGCTTCCATGTTATCCCGAAATAGTTTTTCGCCAAGAGTCACACTGAAGACATCTGATAATCGGCAAGACATTTGTCTTTCGCCGAGACTTCATACCGATCACCTTATGTTACACCAATGACCCCTGACATTGTTGCCGAGACATCTCCTGGTTGCCAAGAGATCATGCCGATAGGAACAAGTCATACTGATTTCTTCATTGGCCAGATAGACCAAAGGTCATGTCGATATCAGCAAGACTTCCTATCGTCGCTGAGACTTCTCACTGAGACCCTTGAGTTACACTAGTGACCACAGGTGTATATCTATCAGCAAGACTTCCCTTGTCGGTATGAGACATACCGACTATCCAAGACTCTCTCTGACACCACTTGTCACCCAGAGTCACACCGATATCTGATAGCCAACAACTATTGCCTAGAGGTCTCCACTCAATAGAAAGTTATAGGGAAGGCCACAAGTCACAACAACATCACCAGTCGACAAGACAAAATAATTGTCTTGGTGACATGAGCAAAACACAAGGTTACAACTTCCAGTCGGCTAGACAACAGGCATGTCACAGTGACTTTTCTTTTCCAGGGGTTACAGCCTATGAGATTGAGGCACATTTTCCAACAACATTTTGATTAACATTCAATTAGGACTGTTGGACACTAGGAACACTGAGAGGGGGTTGAATCAGTGTTCCACAATATTTTAATTTTAATCCAGATCTAAAAATAACAACAATATTTAAAATTTAATAGCATTCAAAACATATAAATAGAAGGAAACATGCTAACACATTAAATAACACCATAACACTAAGATTTTTACATGGAAACCCTATTAGGGGAAAAACCACGGTGGATGTTATTCCACAATATATACTCTGTTAAAAGTATGAACAAAAGGAAATGCACTTGGATTCAGGCACACTGCCTAGAGCTCACCACTCAAAATAAGGAAGGGTCACTACCTTACAAAATGTTTGGGAATACAACAAATAGGTTGAACTGAGAAAATAGAATTTGAAAAATGCTTGGATTTAGTTCCAATGAAGCTCAGTTAAAATGATCTTCAACCCTTCTGACTTACTGTATTTTTCTGCTCTGCTCTGCTTTGCTATGTTTTGCTTCACACTATTTTCTTCCCTTCTAAAACCCTTATAATACTCGCACACACTTCTATTATGATTTACACACATTCACACACTTTCACACTTCTTCACACATTCAAAATGGATAACCAATATCATATATAAATCCTGGAACAAGGATTTCATTACTATATGTCAGCTTCACATAAGATGTAATATTCTTCCACATGTCAGCTCAAATCACCAATTAAAATTAATGTGTACCCACACAAGTCGGTTGGACTATAGTAGGGAACCAAATCAAAATTATCAACACAAGAAATATTAAAACAACTACTCCTTATACATCTGCGACACGTAATAAGGTAACATACATGCTTTACAAGCTTCCTTGGGGATCCACAACACAAAATAATGATTCGGTGAAGTATATAGACTAATGACTGATTGGATATCCTTTTCTCCATGTTTTCTTCCGGTAACACACTTCCTTCTACTTTTTATGCCGGTATGAGCAGCTTCTAAACTATAGACCATACTAATTACTCTAGTTGCCACCAGTGACAACTCTAGCAACCAAAAGCAATCTCCCAAAGCCATATGCCAGAATCTCCCCCTTTGGCATTGATGGCAACACTTAGTGAAAAATGACTGTGTCGGAACCAAAACTCAAAACTTCAAAACAAAACACTGCTCCCCCTTCCAATGTCAAGTCATTTTTCACTGCATTCTCTCCCCCTTTGACATCAATGACAAAAATTCTAGTACTTTCTCTCCCTCTTAATATTTTTACTACACTCTCTCTTACTGCATTCTCTCCCTCAATTGATAAAAAAAATTGCAACTACTGCTAAATTCAAAAAAATATTTTATACTTGTCTTTCATCTTCGAAAGAGATTTCTCCCAAGCATCCACTGCAATCCAAATATTTATTATCAAACTATTATTTTCTAATGTCCTATTGATGACCTAAATAAAGGATTCAAGAATGGTAATGGTTTCTTCCATATTTTCTCCTTTCTTCAGAACTTCAATCATTTTCTCTAGTCTGCATTTAGTATGATCCTTCACTTTCCAGGAAGTATCCATAAGACTTTTTCTAGAAAAGTGAACCTTTGCAAGCTCAACCTACAACTCATGAATCTTCTTCTTAACTGCTCCATTTTGGTCCTGAACCATACTATAGTCTTGACCAATTCTAATCAACTCATTCTCAATTTTTTCCATCTTGTCCTTGTATTTACCAACCACACGGGTCCACCTAAGACAATAATTGTAGATCTTATATTTTGAGTCAATGCATTGTCTTAACACATTCATTTTATTTTTCAGTTTGGTGAGAGATAGCCTAAACTACTCCTTTAGATGTAAGATTATCTCATCTTATTTTCTATACAGAGGCATAGAGTCCATAGCCTCCCTGATACATTCAATTAATTATTTTGGAAGTACATTATGCAAACTCTCCAATTCAATGTTATTATCAATAAAGTATCTTCCTAGAGTGTCCTTAATGAAGTCCTATTCATATGATGGTCCATTTATCCATATGTCAGTTATCTTTTGCATTCCATCTTCTTCTTGAGCAATCTGCAGTATCTTTGCTTTGAATAAAGTGCCTTCGTCACTTTCTTCGACTATTAGCACATCTAGTTCAACTAGTTTTAGTTCATCTCTTAGTGTATATTCCTCAAAATATTCATCCACTATATCCATAACTATCTTCTCTTTAAATTTTCCCTCAACTTTTGTTGACTTAGGTGCTAGAGGAGTGACATCAGCTAACTCTCTTGCTCTTTTCTGCTTTTTCTCTGCCTTCACAGAAGAAGGCCCAACTTCAACTACTTTTACCGGGAGTGGAATACCACTTACAAAAAACTTTCCTAACAACTTTCTAAAGAAGTTTTCATAACCTTGTTCACCATTTTCAAGAGTGTTGAAGTGCTCAAAGATTTGCTTATAAACTAGTATATTTTCCTTCCACACCACATTATCATTATGAGGCAAGCAATTCAAGAAATACATCATAATGCATATAAATAGGGTACAAAACCTAAAAGAGTAATCTATATCCTTTGTTAATTTCACATTCTCCATTAATTGATCCTTCAACAATCTACACAGATCAAAGTCTTCATCTTTAATTATCATATTGTGTGCAATGTAGACTGTGCCTACAGAGCTTGCACCCTCCCTATTTCTAAAGAAAATTTTGTAATAAATTCCATATGCAATTTACCTTGTTAATGGATCTTTGATTGTTGAAATTACTAGCGCTCTTTGATCTCCTGTTACTTTGGTCAGGGTTTCAAATTCAATATTTTGAATTGATTTATTTTTTGGGACATCTCCAATATTGCATAATCCTATCAGGTTTCTAATTACATCCTTTGAAATTCGATATGGTTTATCCAAAGTAAGGATATCATCATTCAATCTATTCAAGATAAACTAAACTACTTCCAGATTAATGAAATATGGAAACCCATTCTAGATGTCCAAATTCTTATGTTTTGCACCTGCAAGCTTCTTCAATTCATCGGTAGACAAAAAATTTCTTTCATCCCTGACCTTTCAACTACTATATTCATCCAAAGTTATTGTTCTTTTTATTTTCTTCATTTTCCATACAAATCAAGGTTCTACAGATCACTGAATAAGTATGAAATTGACAAGCAACATAAATACCTAGGAATTCGTCGCTGAATTGATTTTCACTCCAATTTTTTAGCTCCAACTATTCTATTTCGATGCATAGTGAAAAATGAGGGTTCCAAATTCCCTTTTATAACTTTGTAGAGCTAACTTCCTTGTTGCATTAAATACTTTTCCCTAGGAGTTCTGGTTACTCTTCTCTCTCAAACAACAAGAGTAGAATCCATGTGCGGACCTTCAAGTTTTCATCCTACTTAAAAAATGATCACTAATAAATTTGAAGATGAATAAGACAACTTATGACAACTTCCTATGATCCGGTACCAACTACACACAGGGGGACAAAATATTTTCATGAAATATCCCCCTACGCCAATGGCTTGAAATCAATTGCTAGATGAATTACTAGAGGGAGCTTCCGGTACAACCTTATTATCTTCATCAGATTTACTCCTCTTTACCCACTTTTTCTTCATCTAATCTCTTATCTCTTCCAAAAATTATTTTCCTTTTCCTTTTGTCATATTTTTATGAATTTTTTCCTTGAAATACCACACCTCTTCTATCTATGTTTTTGTACTTGCAGAATCTTGCAATGTGACCAAATTTGTTACAGTTGTAACACACCGAATTTTTTTGTCTATACCATCCATTCCACTGATTTCCTCCTGGTCAGTATTAAAACACTGACTAGAAAATGATGGACTGCCATAATTTATCTCAATTCTACACTAAGAATCCATATGTCCAAATTTATTACAAACAAATTAGTAACAATTAAACTTCTTAGCATTGGGTTTCCTTGCTAGATATCTTCTACCTTTGTTCTTCTGAGCTTTCTTTTCAGAGTCCTTTTTTTCATATATGGAAATCTCATCTTTCACCTAGCCAATACCTTGCTTATCATTCACATCCCTTTTTACTTTAGTCATCTCATAAAGCTTAGTATAACTGATCCTAAACTTCTCATTAAACTCATTTGCAATAGTAAGCTCATCTTTGAGAATAACTATCTATCTCTCAAGCTCTTGTTCACTATTTTTGGATTGTTGTAGTTCAATCTCCAACTAAATGAATCCACTATTAACTCTATCGCATTCCTCATAATTTTCCTTCAAGGATTGGGCTAGATTCTCCTCATTCTTCTTTCTTTCTTCAATCTCTTTAGTTAGCTTCATCACCACAAATTCCATTTCAAGCTTTAGGGAAGCATTTTTCTTAACAAGCTTTTCACACTCTTTTGTTATGTCTTTTAGGGTTTTATTCAGATGAACATCTTCTGGGCCTTTTCTTTCTTTTTGCTTCAACTGTCCACATAGTTCCTTCCTCTTTTCCCTTGACTCATTTATTTTATCCTTCAGTGACTGAATGAATTTCTCGGTAGCTGCAAGATTTTCTTTTAACTCCACAACCTCTACTTTAGACAAATCAAGATCATCAAATGCCACCATAAGCTACTATTGAAGACCACCAACATCCATTGTAATCCAAGATCCACCTCAAGTTGTTAAACTTCAGAAGAGCAACTTGCTCTGATACCATTTGTTGGACACTAGGAACATTGAGAGGGGGGGTGAATCAATGTTCCATAATATTTTAATTTCAATCCAAATCTAAAACTAGCAACAACAATATTTAAACTTTAATATCATCCAAAACATATAAATAGAAGGAAACATGCAAACACATTAAAGAACATCATAACACCAAGATTTTTATGTGGAAACCCTGTTAGGGGAAAAACCACAGTGGATGTTAGTCCACAGTATATGTACTCTGTTAAAAGTGTGAACAAAAGGGAATGCACTTGCATTCAGGTACACTGCCTAGAGCTCACTACTCAAAATAAGGAAGGATCATTGCGTTAAATTTTTTTTGGGAATACAACAAAAAGGTTGAACTGAGAAAATAACATCTCCAAATGCCTAGATTTAGTTCCAATGAAGCTTAGTTAAAATGATCTTTAGCCCTTCTAGCTGACTCTATTTATCCGCTCTACTTTTTTCTACTCTACTTTGTTTTCTACCCTTTTGAAACCCTTCTAATACTTGCACACACTTCTATTCTACTTTACACACATTTGCACACTTTCATGCTTCTTCACACATTCAAAATGGATTACCGATCTCATATATATATCTGCGAACAAAAATTTCATTACTATATGTCGAATATACATAAGATGTAATATTCTTCCACATGTCAGCTCAAATAACCAATTAAAATTAATGCATACCAACACAAGTCGGCTAGACTATAGTAGGGACCCAAATAAAAATTCTCAACACAAGAAATATTAAAACAACTACTCCTTATATATCCATGACACACAATAAGGTAACATACATGCTTGAAAAGCTTCCCTTGAGATCCACAACACAAAATAATGATCTGGTGAAGTGTATAGATTGATTGAATGACTGAATATCCTGTTCTTCATGCTTTTTGTTTGTAACACACTGCCTTCTACTTTTTCTTCCCATATGAGCTACTTCTAAACTGTGGACCATACTAATGATTCCAGTTGCCATCAATGACAACAATAGCAACCAAAAACAATCTCCCAAAGCCATATGACAACAAGGAAATTGTTTTTTTTTGAATTCTAGGACTTTTCATATTGCATTAGTGAAAACTTCATTTAGATTTCATTTTTGCATTGCATATCATTGAAAAAAGTAAAAATTTGCATTATGCATCCTTAATTTCATTCTATAGAGTATTAGATTCATTTTAAGTTTTTGAAAAATACAAAAAAATATCATACTAGGACTCATTCGACACCTTGGGAAAATTAGTCCATTTGCACTTTTTACACAACATTTCTAGCATTTTCTTTTATTACAGTTTCCTGTTCTTGCATTCTATTTTCATTTGCAGATTCTCTATTTTTAATCATTTATTGCATCTTAGTTTACTTGCACCATGGCATTTTATTTTAATAAGTTATGGAATTCACTAAAATCATTGGTAGACATGTCCAATTGTGCCTTTGGTTGTGACCCTAATGACCATGAACAACCTCATGCTCCTTCACCTCCTCATGATTGTCCTCCTTGTGATGTAGAAATCATTGGAGAAGACGATGATAGCATTAAAAATTTCTATAGTGAATACCTTGATCACCTCAAAGCCAATGCAACCTTTTATCCCTCCATGAAGTCACAAGATCTTTCTACTATTGCACCTCCTAATAACTTTGCATATTTACATCTTGAAATACATGAAGGACCTAAGGCTCCTCCCTCAAGTGGACCTAGCTCCTCTAAAAAAATAGAATCACACCCCTTTTACAATCAAAAAGTCACCAACACTCCTATAAACCTTGAAGAAACATATGGTAAAGGCTTTACTATTTTAAGTAAACAAGGTTGTGACCAAAAACATGAACATGACATTCATGAAATTCTTGAACAATAGTCAAATGATGAACACACAACTGGATTAGGATATCAAGATCCTTCTCATCCTAACAAACTTCCTTTTAAACCTAGGAGACTTCAAGATGTTGGTACAATGATCTTGAATGCTCCTCCCAACTTAAACATTCCCCTTCCATGTGAACAACCATTATCTCCTTCTAATGAAAAGGATTTTAGGATACCCATGGGTCCTCATCCTCCTTCTATTCATGAACAAGGAGAATCTAGCAAACGAAAATGAACTTACAAACTAAAAAAACTCAAGTTTCCTACACATTATCCACCTGAATGTGAATGTAGACTTCAACTACTTTTAAACAAAGGTCTTATACATTTACCACCTAAGAATAGGTTATTAATTCACCCTAAAGATTCTAATATACCATTTTGCAAATATCATCGTATCCTTGGTCATCAAACAAAAGAATGTTAGACATTGAAGGACATACATGATAAGTGTCACTTCACTCATACCCGATTGTTTCCTGGTCATACCTTAAAACTACTAAACCTCTTCATCATGCCATAGTTGTAGAATTCCTTATTCTAACTATTGCATGATCCTTCCACATCACCCACCTTGGCTCATTCTTGTATTTAAAATTTGTGGGGGGCAAGAAGTTGTTAGCCTTGTCCTTGTAATGCATTTGCATTTGTCTCTTAACTATGTTATTCCTTTTCCGCTTAACCATTTAGGATTCTGAAATGAATAACTTAGTTAATTGTTCTCTTACATTTGCATTACTTGTTCATTTTCATGTGTGTATCGTGTTCCCCTATAATGTGTGTTTGATGTTTCCTTCTCTTTGTATAATTCTTCTATTTGTATCTCTATTCTTCTATATGTAGTGCATGCTTTTCCTTTTTGTTTTTTTTTGTTTTTTCCTTTTGGGGATGATGCAAAGCATAGAGACACCCTATGTCTCTTCCATGTTGACCCAAAAGGTCCTTTTCTTTTTTACTTTTTGTTTTGTGTTCTTCATTTTGGGATGGCACAAGGCATTGAGATTGCAATGTCTCCTTCATGTTGACCAAAAAGCTTTTTCACTTTTCTTTCGCCTTTTCATTTTCTTTCTTTTTGCTTGTGTTTTCCTTTTGGGGATGGTGTTGAGACCGCAATGTCTCTTCCATGTTGACCCAAAACAGACATTCATCTTCTTCTTTTTTTTGCTCTCTTTGTGTCATTCTTCTAGTTCTATGTGCGTTGGGGAATGATGGCAGTTCTAGGCTCTTTCATAAAAACATAGCAGCAATGAACACACTGACCCAAAATCCATAGATCCCTTATGTGTTTGGTGTGCTTTCTTTTCTGGGGGGTAGCTCCCTTTTATTTTGGCTTTCATCTTCTTTGACATGGCACAATCTTACTCAGAAACATATGAATTGGCATAGGGGCTTTCCAAGTTGGCTCTCATGTCTTGTTTTTTTCCTTTTTCATTTTCTTCCCTTTGCTACTTTAAAGTAATTGCTCACAGAATGGTGTGTCGCAATTCCTTTGACATGGGGGGAATACATTACCATAATTCATTTTCATTCTTGGTTCCTAGTGTAGCCTTGTCCTTTACATGATGTGTTTGACCGTTTATGGATGACATTGGGTGTGATTTCCTTCATAAGTGTGATCTATCTTAGCATACTACATTCCTCTTGGTGACCTAATGTGACACACTACATCCCCTAATTTGAGAATATACTACTCTTTGATTGGTCCTCTCTTGGAGACATTAGACACAATGTTCCCTAAGTGACTAATCTTGCATGAACTTAGCAAGAATCCTTTTAACTTCTTTTACATTTTAGATGTTACATTTTTGAATTTCACATTTTTGCCACCTTGCATAACGCAACTTGCATGCCTATGGTACCTTTTTTTTTGTTCATTATTTCTAAGCATATAGACCTTTGCTTGTCTCATGGAGCATGAAGTGACATTTAATTTCATTTCTCCTTGTGGTTCCTTGTTAAAGTTATCAGGAGGTATAACTTTGATATGGTTGAGTGGGAAGCCCATCTAGTGGCATGAATTTTCCCCATATCCTCCTTTGTGTTTGTGAGTGCATACTAACTAGCATATGTATCTTACCTTTTGGGCTTTCTCACCCTAAAAACAACTAGAAGTTCCATGGCCTGAGAGTGATTATATTTGGGCCTTCTCACCCAGTGGACTGCCCTGAGTTTTGTCGCCCTAGAGTGAGTATGCATCCGATCCTTCTCAACACTTGTGTGTTCCTTTGTTCTTATGTTTAGCTTTCCATAGGATCTTCATCCTGGGGGCTTGATCATCCCTCTTGATCATTGTCATTTCATCTTGCTAACGTAAGTGCATTTGAACCCTCCCCTCGATGTTCATGGTTACTTTAATGTGTGTTTCAAACAAGTTCATCCTCTCACTAAAGTGAGGTCCTAAATGTGTCATAGAAAAATGGCCCCTTGTCATTTTCATGGCCTTTTAGGTCTTGTTTCATGGTGTTTGATCTATTTTGTTTTGATTTTATGTAGTAACATGGCTTGAACATGCATATTTAGGTACTAAAATTCAAAGAAAGAAATATTGTGAAGGTGTTGTGAAGTTTTGTAAGACATTTCTACATTCTTCTAGACTCTATTCATTACAATTTACCTAAAAATAACCTTTTCATCATTACTCAAGTCCTATTTTGAAGTGTTGTAAAGACTTGTAACAAGATTTCATGCTTTTCTAGGCCTAACTTCACTATTTAGCCCTTTCTATGCTTTATTTAGTTCCTTTATGCCTTCATATAATTTAATTAAGTGTATTTTTTAATGTAATCCCAACAAACAACATTAAATACAAGATAATTCCCGAGACCCATTTCTAGGTCCTAGGTGGCACATATTCACCATGGGTGGCGAATGAGTCCCCCTTGGTTCCAAATTCAAAATTTTTAAAATTTCCTTTAGGGTTTTTTTTCAAAAAAACTTGGCGTCAGCCTGTGATGAAGTATGAATGGGTTACTAAGGCACACGATTGCATAAATAAGTGATTTTCACCTCATTTTACATCTCCTACAATCTCATTCATTCAAACATTCATTCACATATAATTTCAAGCATTCAAGCATCTTACAACATCTTATCAAGCAATATTCAAGCACTTGGAGCATCCATTGACATTAATTCAGAGTTGTATCATCAAGGGTTTGGTAAGTTGATAGAAATTGCATGTTATAATTTTATCATTCTCTTTCATTTCATTATATCAGTAAGGGTTTGATTACCAAAAGTGGGGTTTCACCATGGAAAACCCCTATTCGCTAACCCTCATCCATTTTTCCCCTATTGCATGTGTGTTTGCAAAATTTTGTGTGAAGACTTAACAATATTTTTGGTGTTGAAGATTTTTCAACAAGTTAAGTAGGTTGTTCAAGTCAAATTAACTCTATTTTAAACTTGGAGAAGGTTTTTTGTTCATTTCCTACATAATTGACTTTGAAAATCTAACAAGCAAATATTTCTAGATCTGGTGTTGCAGAGTTGTCTCCTAATTTCTTAGAATTTTGGGAGAGGACTGATTCACCACCATTGGAGAATGAGTCCCACCTTATGACTAAAAACCTGAATTTTGTCAGATTCTAGATCCTGACAGTCAGAAACCTATTTCTAACACTTTTTCACCAGTAGTAGGACTAATTCGCCACCCTGGGTGAATGAGTCCCACTGTGAAAATTTAGTAATTTTAGGTAGCATTCACAACATTCCAGATTCATCAAATCTTTCCTTGGTTCACTCAGTTTCATCCTATTTCTTTATGTTCTGCTTTATTTCATCATTTAGTTCATTGTTTGCATATCATAGTGTGTTTTCCATCATAGTTTAAATCTTAGTTTTACATTAATAAAAATTCATTTAAATCACTTAATTGCATTTAGATAACTTCATTTAGCTTAGACAACATCATACATAACATTATTTGAATGAACCCTTAGCATTTTTGGGCCCTATCTCTCTCCTTTTAGGTGAAAAACCCTAGAAGAGCTAGATAAGTACATAGGAACCCAAAAATCAATGGTTCACCCCCTATGGATCATAGCATGCATACTTCATTTCCCATGACTTCCTTACCTATAACAAATGTTCATGATGTTAACAACACCATCCCTACCATAACTAGTTGAAGTCAACCTTTGGGGTATACCCAAAGCCAAGGTGGAACTTCAATTCCTCTTTCTACAATACCCATTTCCATTCCTACATACACTAGTACTCAAGTTACCTCAACCATTCAACATACTAGAAATTTCAAGACTTCCTTAGGTATTTCGATATGGAATCCTTCTAGCTTTGTGCATTCACATACCATATCTCCTCAACCATCATCCCACACAAATTTACAATTTACTTTCCCTCCCTATATATACACCACTCCACATTAAAATAATAACAATAATTCCATCCTTAACACACTTTTCAAAGCATGTTATCCCTTCAAAAAAAAATTTCAACTCTAACTCAAATCAAGAATGGCTAACCATCACAATATATCAAAAGCTACCTATTATCCCTAGAGATATTGGGAACAAAAATACCACAAGGTATAGAGGTTCCTATATTTGAGAAATATAGTGGGAAAGGAGATCCTATTAGCCATTGTTTTGCTTATACATCCCTATGTAGTGTTTTCATCTTTTAAGATAAGATCTTGGATAAATAATTCCCTAGGTCATTAAAGGACACTGATTTAGAATGGTTCTCTTCCTTACTGAATAGAATTAGTTTATTTAATGAGCTTGTTTATGAATTTTACAACCACTTCCACATTCACATGGCTCCCAAGATGACCCTAGCTTATTTAATGACACGCAAAAAAAAGGATGATGAGAAAGTGACTGATTTCATAGCGACATAACAAACACTTTATTCAAATATAAACATTAAGATTCCTGATGCCAACCTTCAACTAATTTTTATTTCCAAATTAAAAAAAAAACCAAACCAAACTTGAGATGTTGAAATTCTCACCCTTCACATAATTATGTACAACCCTTCATGATTATCAAAATTTTTCTTATAGACATGATGTGAAAAATCCTTCTATCCATCCTACAATGTCTAAATCCACACCCCAAAATAGTTGCCAACCTTTTAAGAAACAAAATAGGGGATTTTTAGAACTTAATTCCCCTCAACCAAATCAACAAGTTGATAACCATGTGGATGCCATAAAGATGACAAATCCTTTTTCCTTTGGGGATAGGAATAGAAAATTTACCCCTTTACTAGATACCCTTTATAATATGATGCTACAACTTGTGGAAAAGAATATACTTTCCTTACCTCCTTTCAAAGCTCCTAATCCTAATAAACCATTACCTACAAATTATAGACCAAATTGTTAGTGTCATTATGACCAAAAAAAAAAACATGATATAGAATATTGTAAGTGTCTTAAACATCTTCTGCAAGAACTCATTGATTCTAATCATCATTCTAATTGGAGGTGTGAATGGTCAAGGTAATAAATTTTTAGCTCCCCCTAACCAAAATCTATGAATCCCATGCCAAAACACACTATTTCATTTATCAAAGCTAGTGAAACAAAGAATGATGTGATGAATTTTGAAAGAATAAAATATGAAAACATAAGCGAAGAAGTTGGGGTAGTGGAATTTATTGAAGCTAAACCTCATAAGGGCTAAACAAAAATTCCCTTTCGTATTCCTGTCTCACAAAAGTACATATTTAAACATGCACCCAATGGTCCTCTTTACATAGCTGGAAGAATCAATGACAAACCTACTAATTGTATATTAATTGATCCCGTCTATGTAGAGAATGTGATTACTAAAGAATTCCTATATGTGTGTGAACTTTATGAAGATACATATGACAAATTGAAATCATGGATCAAAATGCATAATGGTTTTCCTTGTCATGTGATGGCCTCGATAAATATCCCTTTAAAACATGGATTGAAAACATTAAGTGTCTCATTCACCATCATCCCATTGTCAGAAAAAAATTATATGAAGTTAGGCTATCCATGGCTTCACTCCATGAATGTCATACCGTTTGTTGTACATAAATGTTTAAAGTTTCCCTTTGGAAATGAAATATTTACTGTGCACCATAGTGGCTTTAATCTTGTGTCTTCTTGAGGAAAATTTTCATTGGATTTCTTCTGGCTCAAGCTTGTGGCAATGAAAAAGGTATCCCTCTACATTTTCCCTCTTGTGTAGCCCTCCTTGCTAAATTGAGCTTATTGTTTCCTTGATTTAGTGTTGTAACGTGTTTAACACATTCACATTAGGTCTTGGGCCCTTGTAAACTAAGTGGACCTAGTTGTGCCTAATTTAGGGTGTTGTAAAGTGTATATTTATACTTTCACACTAATCTAGATGGTTTTCATTAACAAATCAAGCTTCTCTATGCCTTATTTGGTCTTATTTTGCATGTACAAGCCTTAATTAATGCATCTTTCCAAGGATAATGTCAAAATTTTCTAACATCCAATCATAATTTAGGTGTTTTTAGATTGTATGGACTAGATTTAGTGATGTGGGACTCATACACTACCTTTGGGATATGATTCTCACCTCTGTTTCAGGGCCTCAATCTGGATTTCACATGAATCTAAGCATTTCTTAAAAAATGTGTCTCATAGCCTAACCTAATGGGACTCATATGCCACTTCTGGTGTATGAGTCCTTTGTGGCTTAAACCTAAAATTAAATTCAAATTTTTGGTTGGATTTTATCTTCCTAGATTTGGTGTCAGCTTGTAGTGTTGTAATTTAAATAAATTTTGTACCAACAAGAATAAATACAAGGTTATTTCACTTTTTTTTCACCTAGAAGTTTTATGCAAGCATCCTTATAGAAAATTAGAGTTTACAAGAGCATTCAAGAGTTGATTATCAAGTGTCTTGGATCATTATTCAAGTATCAAGCATCATGTCAAGGTCATAATGCATCATGTTTATTTTTGAGCTAATATTTGTGATGTAAGGTTTTATTATTCAGGAAAGAATTTAATTCAAGATCTATATCATTCAAGAAAGAGTCAAGATCTACATCCATTGGAGCCATTTCATACATTTTTTTAGGATTTTAACCCTAGTGTTTGGTGACTTGCAACACATTATTTTGTTCATTCATCATTCCTCCTTTCCATTTGATTTCATTACAAGGTTTGATTACCAAAACAGGGTTTGACCAAGGGAAACCCCTTTCCACTAAAAAAAACACATGTTTCCCTCTCTTTAGTGTGTGATTTGCAAGTCTAGGTTGAAGACATATTGAATATCAAGATTGGAAAGAAGTTGTCAAGCATGCAAAGATGTCAAAGTTCTCACCTTATTTGGAAGATCACTAAAAGACATATATAGAGAAGAATTCAACAATTTAGATCTAGAAATCAAGTTGGGAAGATGGAGGAGAGATTGAAGATTACATTTAGGTTTTTATTCTCCAAAAGGGCCAAGATGGACTAATATTGCACTTCTAGTGTATGAATCCCAATATAGTTGACTTTCTAGTTTTTAGGTGTTCCTGACTTGTCTCTACTAGATTCCTATTCCTACTAAGAAAACCTAATTTGGGACTAAATCATCTAGCTTGGCATATGAGTCCTAGTGCCAATTAAATTCAATATATTCAATATTTTAGGTCTTTGATTAGGATTCTATAGGTTTCGAAGTGCACCTCTATACTTCTTCAGCTTGTTATTTAGCTTTGCATTCATTTCTAGGTCATCTATTCAAGTTTTGCATATCATTAAGTTTCATAATTAGATCTTTCATGTTACTATTCCTTCTAGGCCCTAGCTTGGTGGTGAGACCCTCTGTAGTCTCTAATCAAACCCTAGGAAAACCTTTAGCAAATATCTTTCCCTCATTCCATCTTTGGATTGAGATCTCTAAGGTTTCCTTGAGTGAAACAAGAGTGAAATAGGAAGAACCTTATCCCTTGTGCTCAATCTCCTAAAAGGTGGAGCACGCTATTTTTGTTGTTTCATTTTGGTGAACCTACATTTAGAACACCTTACTTTCTGATTTGGAATGCATTATAAGATCCTAGATCTATCTCGCATTATCATTGCATTAAGGTTTGCATTAGTTAACTTGCATCTAGGGTTTCAAAATATTGCATTAGTAAAAGTGCATATAGGTTGATTTTTTTCCTCTAGCACTATTGAATTTAATCTAAAATCCATACTTCCACTTAGCCTAGACATCATACAAAACAAAAAAAAACATAAAATTTACACAATTTTTTTTGCAAATGGTGCAAAAACTGTAATCTGGGACTCATATGCCCCTTTGGGTGATTTAGCCCTAGTATAGGTGGTTTTCCCTAATTTCTAGGTATTATGTGGTGATTTCTATTCAACATTCAAATTCCTGAAAACTCTAATTGTGACTCATACACCCCTCTGGGTGATTTAGTCCCATTTCAGATTTTAAATTGCATTTTCTATTGTTTCAAACTCTATTTCTATGTTTCAGTTCATTGTTATTAGTTATTTGTTTCAGTTTGTAGAGGTTATACTACATTCCTTTCATTACACATAGCTTAATTTCATTTGAATTAGAATTAGAGCATAACATTTATTTTGTGTTCACTGCATCTTGCATTCATTAGTTGTCCCTTGCATGAGTTTTAAAACTTGGTGTCCTACTGCTAATACTATAGTGAGATGAATTTTGAGACTCATGTGATCCCACGATAGTAAAATCTTCATGGATATTGGGTTACCTATCTCTTTCACTACTATTTTTGACACTAGTTCACTAGATATGGACCATACCCTTAACAACTCTTTGCCTTCAAGTAGTGTGACAAGCATTGAGAAAATGGTTTCTAGTGTTCTGCAAGAAAAGATAATCCAAATTCATGAAGATCTAGAAATATTACAAAATCAAATGATTACTAAAAACATTTCAAGCATCATTATCCATACCATAAATAACATACATTGCATTATTGAAAGTGAAGATGGAGTTCACCTTGTGCATAACATAATTCATTTTTTTGGAAAACATCTCAACCACTAGTTGTGTTTCATCTTCATACAGTATCCCAAACCAAGGAGGAACTCATATTCCTCCTATCACAACCATTACCTCTATTCCTACCTATACCAATCCTCAAGTTATGACAACAATCCAACCTACTAGTAATGTCATTTATTTCTTGGCTATTTCCGCTAGCATCTCTTCTACCTTTGTGGCATAACATGTCATATCTCCTACCACCCTACCTCTAATAAGTTTTCCATTCACTTGTCCATTGAACATATATAGGCCTTCACCATACTCACCTCCATCTCAAAACACAACCAATGACATCCTCATAAATCAACTTGTGCAAATTGTTTCATCCCTTTAAAATAAAGTTGTCACCATAAAGAAAAATCCAAATGGCCAACTACATATTATGTTAAAATAAATCCCTTATCCTTGGAGATATTGAGAATGCTGGTGCCACAAGGTATAAAGGTTCCTAGGTTTGATAAATATGGGGGGAAAGGAGATCCTTCTAACAATTTTTCCACTCATACCACTTTGTGTAGTAACATGATTCTTGAGGATAAGCTCTTAGCTACGCATTTCCCTAGATTCTTGAAGGATACTACCTTATAATGTTTTTCTTTATCATCGAACAACTCAATTCCTTCATTCAATGAACTTTTTGAGGCCTTTATAAACCATTTCAAAGTGCATATGACCCCTAAGATGATTTTAGCCAATTTGATGACATGTAAGAAAAAATATGATGACAAGGTTACTAACTTTATTTCATGCTATTAATCACTTTATTCCTGAATCAATGCAAATATTCTCAACCCTCACCTTCAAACAATGTTCATTGATAACTTGCAAACTAAGATACAAGATAATCTTACCATGATGAATTTTTCCTCCTTTGTACACGTGTGTACTACCCTCCATGATTATCAAAACTTGGTTGGTAATTGTGACACAAAATCCACCTTTAGCCATCATGAGAAGTCTGAATCTGCAAACCAAAACAATTATCAACCTTTTAGAAAATAGAATAAATTATTTATTTAACTTAATCCTCATCAAAAAACAAATCAACATGTCGATTCCCAAGTGGTTTTCATAAGGAAGATAAATCCTTTCACATTTGGGGATCCGACTAGGCAATTCACTGCCTTATCCGATACCCTCCATAACATAATGTCACAACTTCTAGAACAAAAATTGATCACCTTGCATCTTGTTAAAACTCTTGATCCTAATAAGACTTCACCTCTAAACTTTAGAGTGAATTCTTATTGCCATTATCACTAAAAAAATGGATAGGACACAGAACATTGTAAGCGTCTTAAACATCTTGTGGGGTATCTGTAGGATCATTATGGGCCAAAAAGTGGCAATATGATGGGTATGTGTAGGGTATGTGGCTAATGACTATTTTCTTACCCATAATTGATGAAACAAAAAGGGTTTTTAAAGGAGATTCTCAGTTTTTCACCAATATAAATTATGCTTTAATTTGAAATTAATAAATAATTATTATTCATTTTCTATTTGAATTATGAGTAAAGTCCTAATTGATATTCTGATTGAAAAACATCTATAGATTTCAAATAGTATCACATTTTTTGAATTTGAAACATGTGTCACATTCTATGCTTCACATACTATATGATTAAAAAAATATTTAATTTCATGAAGTTTTGACCAAGTTAAGGTGGTCAAACATATGATTTTTTATATTTTTAAAAAGGTTGTAATAAAAAATTCATAATTAATTATTTACTATGAAAAAATTATTAAAAAAATGCATGACATCTAGACATGAGTCCTCTAATTATATCTAAAATCTTATAAAAAATATTATCATTTTATTGTGGTTAGGGTGGTCAGATAGACACCTACTTCTTATTTTTTCCCTTAAATTTAAGTACTACTGCATTGAAATTTCAAATTTTCACCAAATAGATTTAAAAAATAAAAAGTAAACCTAGTAGTTTAGAAACTAAATTCAATTTCATAGAGATTCTATTATTACATATTTTTGAAATAGTATAGATAACTTATTCGAATTTTTATGTCAAGTTTCCTAACTCTGATTTTTTTGAATTTTTTGCCACTTAAGGGCCTATTTTTCCATGATGATCTTGCACATACACTATGCAAAACCTCATTGATTCAAGGTGACTTTCAATTAGTAGTATTAATGATCAAGAAAATAATTTTATTGCCCCTCCTAACCAAAACCTACAAATATTTACAAACCCCTATTCCTAATCATAATGTGGACAATGAATTTGGATTTCCCACACTTGCTTTAGCTCCTTCTAGGGTTTTCCACATAAAGGAGAAAGAAATGGGGTCCAAAATGCACTTTCCTACACTCAACGTTAATGTAAATGAGATGTATTATGTCTAATTATGATGTAATAATGCACTATTCTAAAGTTGAAATGATCTAATGATGCAAAACGTAAGAATTGTAACTTGTTTGAAAACATAGTGTGATATGTAGAAAGATGAAACAAATGCAATAAATGACAAAATAAAGATGCAATATAGAAACTATGTACCTAGAAATTGATCAAGAGCTAATTGCAAACTGTAGAGACCTTTGAAATTCTATAAAATTTGATTTTTGAGCCAGTTGCGACACTTATGCTAGGCTAGGCAACTTAGTCCCAGATTAGGGAAACTGCCTAGAAAGTTATTTCCGCCCAATGGGTGTTTGAAAATGTAAAAATTTCTGAAAAATTAGTGCAGTGAGACGAAGTTGCCTCTATGGAAGACTTAGTCCACTTTGGATTTTCTACAAATCTGGAAGTGGAAATGGATGCCCACAATCTAAACTCTGCTTTTTGATGGAAATCTACATCAAAATCTTTTAAAAACCCTACAAAACAAAAGATATTTTGATTTCTAATGTGTTGTTTTCCTTGGTCAAACACCTAGTTGGTATTTAAACTTTATGAAAGACAAAATCTGCATAAAACCCTTGTCTTAAATGTGTCTAAGGCTAAGAAAAGCTGAAATAAGACAAGATCCTATTCTAATGTGCTAGAATAAGATAAATAAATAGCACTTGAATGATGCAAGACTTCAATGAAAGAAAATGACATGCAAAATGTAATACAAACCTTAACATTTAAAATGAATGAAAATGACATGCAAAATGTAATACAAACCTTAAGTCTGAAGATAGGAAGAAAATGGAAGAAGGAATCACTTTGAAAACAAGTCATTAGGTGTGATTTGATGGCTAGTTGCATCTCCTCAATCTAGATTTCTCCATGATTCACTATAGACATCCATTAACAATCATTTGCAATGTGAGATCTTAGATAAAAAGTGAGCTTTAAGACCTACAAAAACCCTAGTTTCCTGCCCTTAAGCTTCAACTTTGATGTAGAGATGCTATTAAATCTTCTTGTGAAAGATACTTTTCTCTTGAATTTTGATTTTTTCTTTGTAAAATGACTAGGAGATGTGAAAAATGACCTAAAAACATGTATTTATAGGCCTTATCACCAAATTACTCCTTATTTTAACTACATAGGAAGACATCCCTCAAAATTTTGAATTAGGTCAGTGATTTTCCCACTCAAAAGTGGAAAAAACCCCAAAAGCGACTAAGTCACCACCTTGCGCGACTTAGTCCCACTAGGAATTTTTTTGGTGGGTTTCAATAAATTTGAGTGGTTTGAGTGGTATTTGTCGAGATTTAAGTGGGTTGTGAGTGAAATAGGCCTTAAATTCCAAAATCACGAGCATTAGGGCCCTATTTATGTAGTTTTTAAGGGGTGATTGATGCAAGGTGTCTAAAATAGGACCTAATTAGGGCACAAATTGTACTTTCTATAAAGGAGTACAATTTGTGTGTCGAAACATAATATTTCATTTGTTAAAGCTAGTGAAAAAACAAAGAATGATGTGATGAATGTTGACACAAATGATGACAACATGGATACTGATAAATAAAATCATATAGAACAAAACCTTATCGATGGTTTGGTTGCATTGGTTGAAACTCAACCTTGCAAGGGAAAAACTAAAAAACCTCTTGACATTGCTTTCTCCTCACAAGATAACTAAAACATGCACTTGTCGGTCCTCTTTAGATAGTCGATCAAATCTATGATAAGCCCACCAATGGGATATTAATTGATCCCATTTGTGGAGAGAATTTGATCACCAAGGAATTATTACTTGTGCATGAACTCTATCAAGAAATATATGATAAACCAAAATCATGGATAAATACACATAATGGTTGAACTTTACCTATGATGGGACCGATCACCTTACCTTTAAAAATAGGACCAAAAACATTAGATGTTTCATTCTCCATCAACTCGAAATTGGAATAATTTCATGTGAGGCATGATTATCCATGGCTACACTCCATGGAAGTCATCCCATTGGTTGTACATAAATGGTTGAAGTTTCCCTTTGATAATGAAATTTTCACTGTGCATCATAGTTTCTTTAACCCTTTGACTTCCAATGGAAAATTTTCTTTAGATTTATTTGGCCTAAGCCTATGGAACCTATAAAACATCAAGAAGACTTCTTCTTCAATCCAATCAAAATTTTAAGGTGAAATACATAGAAAAACTATCTGTTAGAAACATGCCTGAACATATGACTGAGCCTACCATCCTTGACGAAACCATGATTGAACCTAAATACATTCTAAATAACAAAGACCAAACTAAGACAAAACCTTTTCATATTTTATACAAATACCAACAGATAATGGAAATAATCTTGTCACATCTTCTAAGATAAAACAAGTTTAAAAAGTTAAAGAGAAAGTGGTTGAACAACCTTCCATGGTTCCTTCTGTTCCTCCCTCTAGGGAAGAAAAGAAACCTATGGTTTATAAACCCTCTCCTACACCAGCACAACTTTAAAATCATACTAAAAGAAATAGAAATGCTAGAGATCATAGGCATAGATGTCGTGCTCTTGCTCAAAGATTAAATGAAGAAAACAACAAAGAAAATCAAAATTAAAACTTGATTGAAGCAATAGATGATGAGTCTCCCTCTTCATCACAACAAAAAGATTTTATACCACAACCACAATAGGATTTAAATCATTCTTTAGAAATTATCATTCGACCTCCCATTTTGATTAACTTGGATGATGATGATGATGAGGTTGCTAAGATTGACGAAGAAGTGTATAATGAATTAAATAATTTTTTTTCATCTTCTATGAGCTTAAATGATAATTCTCCTAGGAATACTATAGAACTTGGTGATAATCCTAGTTTGGAACTTGATATTTCCCGTTTGGCTAGTTTTTTGCCTCTCGTATATGATAAACAAGATTGGGATGTAGGAAATCTAATAGAGGTTGACTTGCATATGCCTTACTGGACTTATATTTTCTTTATTTTCTTTCATGTTGTGTGTAATTGCATCTGTGTAATGTGATCCCCCATACTATTTTGTTTGATGTCTCTCTCTCTTTGTGACATTCCTCTATTTGTACCTACTTTCTTCTCTATTTCATGAAACTTTTATCTTTTATGTGTCTTGTTTTTTCCTTTCGGGAATGACATAAGATGTCGAGACATTCATGTCTCTTCCATGTTGAACCAAAAGGTTTTTCCTTGTTTTTTCTCTCTTTGTGTCATTCTTCTTGATCCATGAGTATTTTGGGAATTATGATAGTTGGGTATGTGTAGGATCATGATGGGCCAAAAAGTGGCGATATGATGGGTTTGTGTAGGGTATGTGGCTAATGACTTTTTTTAACCCAAAATTGATGAAACAAAATGGGTTTTTCAATGAGATTCTCAGCTCTCCACCAATGTAAATTATGGTTTACTTTGAATTTAGTAAATAATTATTATTAATTTTCTATTTGAATTACGAATAAAGTCTTGATTAATAGGCTGATTGAAAAACATCTATAGCTTTCAAATGGTATCACATTTTTTAATCCAAAAAATGCATCACATTCTATTCTTTGTATAATATAGGATTGAAAAAAAAAAAATTCATGAAGTTTGGACCAAGTTAAGGTGGTCAGACATATGAGTTTTTATATTTTTTAAAGTTGTAATACAAAATTCATAATTAATTATTTACTTGGAAAAAAATTACAAAAAAATATGCATCACATTGTGACAGGAGTCCTCCACTTATATATAAAATCTTATAAAAAAATATTATCATTTTATTATGGTTAGGTTGGTCAGACAAACACATACTTTTTATTTTTTCCATGAAATTTAAGTACTACTACATTGAAATTTCAAATTTTCACTAAATAGATTTTTCTTTTTTAAATAAACCTAGTAGTTTAGAAACTAAATTCAATTTTCTATAGATTCTATTCTTACATGTTTATGAAATAATAGAGATAACTTATTCACATTTTTATGTAAAGTTGTGTAACTCTGATTTCTCTAAATTTTATGCCACTTAAGGGCCCATTTTTTCCATTATGATCCTACACATACCAAGTTCCAATCTCTTTAAAAACATACTAACCTCAAATACATGGATCCCTTATTTGTTTGGGATTTCATTTTGGGGGAAACCCTTTTTATTATGAAGCTATATTTCAAATCATATGACTTGGTATAGGGTTTTCCAAATAAGCTCTCATGTCCTCATTGTTAGAATTTATCATTTTATACTTTAAAGTAATTTCTCATAGAATGGTGTTTAGAATTTTCTTTAAAGTGTGGATATACGTTCGCATTATTCTTTTACATTTCATGATTCATTACGTAGTCTTCTTACTTCATGTGATGCATCTTTCACTTTGTGGTTTACATTAGGTGTGATATCCTTTAGGAGTGTGATCTCTCTTAGCATATCATATTCCTCTTAGTTTCTTGATGTGACACACTACATACCCTAAGTTGTGAATCTTCTATTCTTCGATTGGTCCTTTCTTGGAGACATTAGGAACAATTATCCGTAATTTAAGACATTACATGAACTAAGAAAAACTCCTTTGAATATTCCTTACACTATTTTTCATTTACAACATATTTTATATGGCCACCTTGCATAACACACTTTTCTTTCCTATGGATCCATCTTGGTCTTTCATGAGTACTAAGCATACAAATCTTTTCTTTCCTCATGAAGCTCAAAGTTCATTATTGTGTGGTTCCTTATCAAATTTATTAGGAGGTATCGCTTTGTTCTAGTTGTAAGCAAAGCCAAACTTAGGCATGACTTTCCCATAACCACTTGCTTGTGAATGCATACCGGTTGTATGCGTATGTGTCTCACCCTTTTGGAAACTCACCTATTGGACAACTGAAAGTTTCATTGCCTTAGAGTGAGCGTGCATTTTTTGAAAAATATTTTAGATATGATCCACAATGTGTAGGACAAATGATCAAAGCTTGTTCCACCCTTTTTTTTTGTTTTTCTTCTCTTTATCTTTGGCAGTCTATGTGTGTGCCTTTTTTTTGCCCCTTATATCATTTTCATGTGTGTTATTTTGTGCTTATGTTGGTTTTCCATAGGATCGGGATCCTAGGGGCTTGATCATCCCTCTTGATTATCATCATCCTATTTTACCAGCATTGGTACACTTGGACCCCTCTTGATGTGAGTTTGTCTACTTTAGTCTGAGTTTGAAGAAATTTCCTCCTCTCACTAAAGTGGGGGCTAAATATGGCAATGAACAAAGTTACCCTCTAAATTTTCCCTCCTTTTTAGTCCTCCATGTTAAATTGAGCTTAACATTGCCCTTATTTAGTGTTGTAATTTGTTTAATACATTCACATTAGGTCTTGGGCCCTTGTAAACTTGTTGGACCTAGTTGTGCCTTATTTAGGGTGTTGTAAAGTGTATCTTTACAGTTTCACACTAGTCTAGGATTTTCATTAATAAATTTGGCTTCTCTATGCCTTATTTGGTCATATTTTTCATCCACAAGCCTTAATTAATTCATCTTTTTTATGATAATCCTCACAATTAATAACATCCAATCATAATTTAGGTTTTTTTGGATTGTATGGCCTAGATTTAGTGATCGAGGACTCGTACACCACCTTGGGCATATGAATCCCACCTATGTTTCGAGGCCCCAATCTATATTTCACATGAATCTAAGTATTTCTTGAAAAATGTGTCTCGTAGCCTAGCCTAATGGGACTCATACACCACTTCTGGTGTATGAGTCTTGTGTGGCTAAAACCTAAAATTAAATTCAAATTATTGGTGGTATTTTATCTTCCTAGATCTAATGTCAGCTTGTAGTGTTGTAATTTCAAGAAATTTGGCATAAAGAAGTATAAATACAAGGGCATTTCACTCATTTTTTACCTAGAAGTTCTATGCAAGCATCCCCCTAGAAAATTAGAGTTTACAAGAGCATTCAAGATCCTTCAAGGGTTGATTATCAAGTGTCTTGTAGCATTATTCAAGTATCAAGCATCATGCCAAAGTCATCAGGCATCATGCTTTATTTTTAGCTAGCATTTGTTATGTAAAGTTTTATGAGTCAAGAAAACATTCAATTCAAAATCTATATCATTCAAGAAAGAGTCATGATCCACATCCATTGGAGCCATTTCATACATTTTTGCAATATTTTATTCCTAGGGTTTGGTGAGTTGCAACAAATCATTTTGTTCATTATTCATTCCTCCTTTCCATTTGATTTCATTACAAGGTTTTATTACAAAAATGGGGTTTTACCAAGGAAAACCCCTTTCCAATAACAAAAAACATATTTCCCTCTTTTTAGTGTGTGATTTGTAGGTCTAGGTTGAAGAAATATTGAAGAGAAAGATTGAAAGAAGTTTTCAAAGTTGTCACCTTATTTAAAAGATCACTAAAAGACATCTAAAGAGCAGAATTTAACAATTTAGATCCAAAAATTAGGTTGGGAAGACAAAGTAGAGATTGAAGAGAAGATTCAGATCTTGATTCTTTGAAAATCCCAAGAAAGATTGATACACCACTTCTAGCGTACATGAGTCCAAGTATAGTGGAATTCTAATTTTCAAGCGTTCCAAACTTCTCTCTGTCGGATTCCTATTCCTTCCCATAAACCTTAATCTAGGATTAAATTTCCCAACATAGTGTATGATTCTCAATGTGCATTAAATTCAGCATATTCAATGTTTTAGGTCTTTGATCAAGCATCTATAGATTTCCAAGTTCACCTTAGTACTTTTACAACTTTTTATTTAATTTTTCATTTATTTCTAGGTCATCTATTCAAGTTTTGCATATCATTAAGTTTGATAATTAGATCTTGTATGTTACTACTCTTTCCAAGCCCTAGCTTTGTGGTGAACCCCTTTGTAGTCTCTACTCAAACCCTAGGATAACCTTTAGTTGATCTTTTCCCCTCATTTCATCTTTCGATTGAGATCTCTAAGGTTTCCTTGAGTAAAACAAGGGAGAAATAGGATGAACCCAATCCCTTTTGCTTCACCTTCTAAAAGGTGGAGCACCCCATTTTCATTAGCTTAGAGCCTATTGAACCTATTAGACCTTGTGAGGACTATTTAAAAGCATATCAAAAGTTTAAGGTGAAGCACATAGAAAAATTATCCCTCAGAAATATTCCTTAACCCATGATTAAACAACATATCCTTAACAAAACTATGATTGAACCAAAAGCCATGTCAAATACCCAACAACAACCTATGAAAAATACTCCTACCATTTCCTACAAGAGACCACGATACAATCAAAACAATCCCATTTTGCCTCCTAAAGTCAAACAAGTTTACAAAGCTAAAGAGAAAGTGGTTGAACAACCTCCTATGGTTCATTTTGTTCCTACCCTAAAGGAATAAAATAAACCTATGGTTGGGGTATGTGCAGGATCATCATGGAAAAAATAGGCCCTTAAGTGGCAAAAAATTCAGAAAAATCAGAGTTAGGCAACTTGACATAAAAATTTGAATAAGTTATCTATATTATTTCAAAAATATGTAAGAATAGAATCTGTAGAAAATTGAATTTAGCTTCTAAACTACTAGGTTTGTTTAAAAAATTAAAAATTCTATTTGGTGAAAATTTGAAATTTCAATCTAGTAGTACTTAAATTTCAGGGAAAAAATAAGAAGTAGGTGTCTGTCTGACCAACCTAACCACAATAAAATGATAATATTTTTTTTATAATATTTTAGAAATAAGTAGAGGACTCATGTCCGATGTGATGCATATTTTTTGTAATTTTTTCCAAGTAGATAATTAATTACGAATTTTTATTACAACTTTTAAAAAATATAAAACTTGTATGTCTGACCACCTTAACTTGGTCAAAACTTCATGAAATTCAATTTTTCTTTTTTTAATCCTATAGTATGCAAAACATAGAATGTGACACATGTTTTGGATTCAAAAAATGTGATACCATTTGAAAGCTATAGATGTTTTTCAATCAACCTATTAATTAGGACTTTAGTCATAATTTGAATAGAAAATGAATAATAATTACTAATCAAATTCAAAGTAAAGCATAATTTATATTTGCAGAAAGCTGAGAATCTCCTTTAAAAACCCTTTTCGTTTCATCAATTTTGGGTTAAAAAAAATTGTCAGCCACATACCCATCATATTGCCACTTTTTGGCCCATCATGATCCTGCACATACCCGTTGACAAGCCTGTTCCTACACAAACCCAAATTGACAATAGATTGAAATGAAATTGAAATGCTAGAGAGCATAGAAATATACATCATGTTGTTGATCCTATGTTACAAACTAAAGAAGAAAAGAACGACATAGAAAATAAAAATCCTAACATTCCTGAAGTAATGCATAATAATTCTATCCATTCATCGCAATGTAAACAAGAACCTTCCAGAGATATTATCATTCAACGTCATATTGTGATTGATTTAGATGATGACATTAATATTGAAAAGGTTGATGAACAAGTGCATAATGAGTTGAATTCATTGTTCTCCTCTTCCATGATCTTAAATTAAAATTCTCCTAAAAAGAGTGTTGAACTTGGTGCTTCCCCTAGTTTGTCACTTTTCATCATCCCGTTGGGTAGTTTTCCGCCTTTTGCATAGACCAATCAGGATTAGGATGTAGATGACCTGCTATAGGTTGACTCGCATGTGCCTTACTAGTATTTTTCTTTATTTTATTTTTCATGTTTCTTTATGTGATTCCATCAGCGTAATGTGATCCCTTATGCTATTTTGTTTCATGTATCTCTCTCTTTTTTTGCATTCCTCTATTTTTATCTACATTCTTCTCTGTCATAAACAATTTTTTAGCCTTTTTTCTTGTCTTGTGTTTTCCTTCTAGGGATGATCCAAGGTGTCAAAACATTTAGATCTCTTCCATGTTGACCCAAAAGGATTTTTCTTTGTTTTCTCTCTTTATGTTTCATTCTTCTAGTTCTATGAGTATTTGGGGAATGATGATGTTTCTAAGCTCTATAACAACATTGTAGGAATGATATACTAACCTTGAATCCATAGATCCCTTATGTGTTTTTGGGGGAAACCCCCTCCCTTTTTCATGACGTAGCTTCATTTCAGAAACATATGACTTGGCATAGGGATTTATGAATAAGCTCTCATGTATTAGGATTAAACATTGGATACTTCAAAGAATGTTTTCATAGCAATGGTGTTTTCAACCGCTTTAAAGTGGGTGCATACATTGATAATATCTTTTGACATTTTTTATTTTTCATGGTGCAATTTCATTTTTCTTATGATGTTGATGTAGGAGCATCTAGTTGTGTAGGGAAATCTTGCATTTCCCCAAAAATAAAATTCCTTATTTTTATTTCGTTGTTTTGAGGGTATGTACAGGATCGTGATGGGCCAAAAAGTGGCAATATTATGGGTATTTGTAGGGTATGTGGCTAACGACTTTTTATTTACCCAAAATTGATGAAACAAAAAGGGTTTTTAGAGGAGATTCTCAAATTTCCACCAATATAAATTATTTTTTAATTTGAATTTAATAAATAATTATTATTTATTTTCTATTAGAATTCTAACTAAAGTCCTGATCGATAGGCTCATTGAAAAACATCTATAACTTTCAAACGGTATCACATTTTTTGAATCTGAAACATGAAACACATTCAATGCTTCACATATTATAGGCTTAAAAAAAGAAAAATTAAATTTCATGAAGTTTTGACCAAGTTAAGGTGGTCAGACATACGAGTTTTTATATTTTTTGAAAGTTGTAATAAAAAAATCATAATTAATTATTTACTTGGAAAAAAATTACAAACAAATATGCATCACATCTGGACATGAGTCCTCTACTAATATATAAAATATTATAAAAAAATATTATCATTTTATTATGGTTAGGGTGGTCAGATAGACACCTACTTCTTATTTTTTCCCTCAAATTTAAGTACTATTGCATTGAAATTTCAAATTTTCACCAAATAGATTTTATTTATTTTTAAACAAACCTATTAATTTAGAAACTCCATTGAATTTTCTATAGATTCTATTCTTACATATTTTTGAAATAATATATATAACTTATTCAAATTTTTACATCAAGTTGCCTAATGCTGATTTTTCTAAATTTTTTGCCACTTAAGGGCCTATTTTTTCCATGATGATCCTGCGCATACCCTTGAGTCGCATGATGGCACTTAAGGGGTATAAGATAGTTAGAAGTCAGAAAAGGTGAAAAATGATCACTTAATATTTTTAGTAAGTCAGCCTAAATGAGCTTGTATGGACTTGAAAATTTACCCCAAGGAGCGGAAGTGAAAAAATTATTTTGATGGAAAAAGAATCATCTCAATACCTGTATGGTTGGGGAGATATTCAATTTTTCATCTCGAGAAATTTCTCCATTGCACCTTCAAATTTAAATTTGAAATAGAAGCCCCAAAACGATCTATGATGGTTTCAACATTATAGATATCTTTGAGAGCTTTTCAACAATATATTATAATATAAAATTAGGAACTTGGATCAAAAGTTATTTCCCTACAAAGTTGCCTGACTAAAAAGTGAATTTCATTAAAATATCTTCCTAGGCAAGAAATCAAATGGCAGGACTTTTGGCAGCAAAACAAAAGGGAAAATTTCACTTTCTAGAACATTCTAGGGTTGTTATTGGGTAAAATAAAAGGTTTATGTGGGGTTTGTAGGAGGTGGCTCCATTAGTGTAGATTGTGTCTCTAACTAATAGATTTTATTTTTAAAGTTGATTTAGATGTAATAAATCAAACCCATGAGACCGTAGCATTCTAATTTCTGAACCTATAATTTTGTTTCCTAAAATAATTTAAAGTGACTTCTTTTCTATCTCACATCTTCCATGTTGGTATCTATTGTAGTGTTTTCTGGGTTTCGGGAGGAGTAGCCCTCATCAAGTCATATCAAAGTTGGTTTCTTGAGTGTGTAAATAGATCATTGAATGTCAGGTGGCTTGCACCAAGACTTGCGGTTGTGGGTTTTTGAGAAAATTGATTAGAATTCCTTCGTGAAGAAATTGTGATGGTAGAAGAAATGTTATTATACCAGAAGAGGGTTTTACAACCTTGTAGAGACAAATTCAAGAACTGCAAGAGGAGTTACATCGAGGTTTGAGCCAAGAAGAGGAGATGAATGTGAAGATAAAGCTAAAAATGAGGAATACTTCAAACAAGAACAAGATGCAGTAGATCCATAGAAAGCAAGATTATTTAAGTCCATCTCTAAGATTTAGCAAAAGCCAAAGAGTTGATTGCTTTGATCAATGATATGAAGTAGTACTTTGAGTATGAGGAGGTGGAATATCTTAAGGGGGTCAAATTTGCAAAGAACAAGCTAAAGGGTCATGTGAATATTTGCTAGAAAGAGGTACAACTAGAAGGAAATCGAAGAGGAAAAGAGAAAATAACAAGATGGGATTGTATGGTGGAAAAATTAAAAAGACTGTTCATTCATGTGTATTATAAGCTAGATTTCTTGAAGAGGTTGCAAGGATTGAAAGAAGAAGGAAAATATATCAAGGAGTATACAGAAGAATTCTACCATGTCTTAATCAAAACAAGCCATTTTGACGCCAACAAGGAGAAATTCGCTCATTACATAAATGGGTTGAAGCTAAGTATTCAAGAAGAGTTGAGTCTGGTAAGAATGTCTACCATTGAAGATGCATATCAGTTTTCTTTGAATGTAGAAGAAAATTTTAATAGAAGGATTGAAATCAAGTAAAGAAGTGGAGGTTGTGGTGGAAATACTAGGGCATAGTCATATGGAGGTTAGAAGGAGATCAAAAGAAGGGAAAAAGATCTAGTAGTAGCTAGAAATAGAAAGGAGACAAAACCTACCATCCTCATGATCAATATAATGGAGACCAAAGAGGAAGAGGAAGATCTGGACAAGGATTGGGAAGAGGAGGCTTTCGTGGAACCTATTTTTGTGCACACAGAAAAAGTATCACTTTTTCCTTGCTTGATTTGGGACTAATTGATGATAAATTGGACATAATGAAGCCTTTATTTGGTGTTGTGAGGTGTTTTTCACATCCACATTAGGTCTTGGGCCCTTGCAAATTGAATAAAATTCATTTATTGATGTCTTTTAAAGGTGTTGTAAGGTGTTGTAATACATATTCACACTTTTATAAGACCATAATATCATAATTCACATAAATAACCTTACCAAGACCTATTTCAAAGTTTTGTAAATTCTTGTAACAAACTTTCACATTTTCCTAGGCTTGTGATCAATATTTACACCTTTCTTATGCTTTAAATGGCCTCTTTATACACTTATAGTACTTACTTAAGTGTCTTGTTGAAGAAGAACCTAATAAACATTACTTAAATTATCACAATTCCCGACATCCGTTTAAAAATTCCTAAGTGGACTAAGTCACCATTTGTGGCGACTTAGTCCTATTTTTCTCAAAATTCAAAATAAATTTAAATTTCTTTCGAGTTTTTACTACTTAAGACCTAAGGTCAGCCTATGATGAGGTATATTTTGGGAATTATGGCACAATTGTGTATAAATATAGGTTTTTCCCTCTCATTTGACCTAATTCACATATCATCATCATTCATTCATCATCCATCATGTTCCCAACTCAAGCAAGCTAGGGTTTTATCATTCCAAGTCATCAAGTTAGCTTCCTAAGGCATTCAAGGGCATATTGTTCAATGATTGCTACAAAAAATAAAGATCAATCATCATGGAAAGGTACTAACTCCATTGTTTCATTCTTCATTACTTTTTTTCTTCACTTTGGTTTATTTACCTAAAAATGAGTTTGTGCAAGGCAAACCCCCGTGCCCTAACATTCAACATTTCTTTCTTTTTCATTGTATATTCGTAGATTTAGGCACCTTAAGGGTTTGAAGATCATTGAATATTAGGTTGAAAACTCCTTGAATACATCCACTTTTTTTCAAAGCCAAAATATCCATTAAAAGTCACTTTTAGGCCCTAAAATCAGAGTTTCAGAGGTAGACACATTTGGGAAACCAGAGTGCAAACTAAGGGATTTCGTTTCCACTTTTGAATTTTCAAAATTTTAGAAGTGGAAAAAGTCACCAAAAGTGGCGACTTAGTCCTACTAAACCTATTTTTTGGAGTTTTTTGCAGATTTGGATACCCATTTGGCTGAAACGGGTTTTTGGGCAATTTTTCCAAAACTAGGACTAAGTCGCCTAGATTGGCACAAGTGTCCCAATTGACTTCTATGATAGTTTCATTAGGATTCCATACCTTCATTCTATCCTTTTTTAGCTTCTAGGTGCAAACATTCTGTTTCATAGCTTTTTGTCTAGTTTTGTTTGCATTTCTAGGTCACTTTCCATATGTTTGGATACAACACTGTGTTTTCTAGCACTTCACATTTCTTAATTTAAGCCTTAACAATTATCTTTCTTTTTCAATTTATTGCATTTAGACATTAAAATTAGGCATATTTCATCCATCCTTACATTAAATTTTAATGAGGACATTGCCCATTTTGGCCCATCTATCTCCTTTTGGGTGAAAAACCCTAGAAATGTGAGCTTTACGGTGCCAAAATCTTTGTCCACAGTTTCTAGTGTGGAGAAGAAGGAAATATAGCATATGAGTCTCCCCAAAATCAAGGAAGGACCAATAGAAGACTTGAGGGTAATACACGATTTTCACATGTGGATGAAGATGTTGAGTCTTCACATTCTGAGGATGTATAAAGAGGAGAGGTTCTTATTATGAGAAGAGCCTTGTTGAATGAGGATAAAGAACCAAATTAGAGGAAGAATTTTTTTTTCAATAGATTTAAGTGTCAAGTTAAATTTTTCAATGTTATTATTGATGGAGGTAGTACTAATAACGTTGTTTCAGAAGAGATGGTTCGTAAGTTCTAGTTGGAGAGAATAAGATATTTGAATCCATATTGGATTGCTTGGTTATAGAAGGACCATAAAGCTTTGGTAAATGAATAGTTTGGTAAATTTCAAGACTAGAAATTACCATGATGAAGTATTGTGTGATATTATTTCTATGGATTTTTTTGATATGTTTTTAAGAAAACCATGGTAGTTTGATCAGCGAGTAGTACATGATGGACATCCCAACACCTATTATTTGACAAAGGATGGAGTTTGTCAAAATTTGAAGCCCTTGAAAGAGGTACAATAAAATGTATGCAATAATGCAAGAATTTGTTTGGTTGATGGAAGAAAGTTCCTAGAATGTATGAGGCACATGAGCATATGTGTTTTGCATTGATCCATAGAGTTGATAAAGAATATACTAATGAGGTATCGATAGATGTTTCAAATTTTTTGAATGAGTTTTAGGATATTGTTTATGATAATGTACTTGAAGGTTTTCCTCTAGTAAGGAAGATTAGACATTAGATGGATCTAATTCCTGGAGCCAACTTTCCAAATAAGGCATCCCATCAAATGAGTCTAGCACAAAATAAAGATTTCAATAGACAAGTGCAAGAGTCATTTCAGAAACAGTTAATCAAAGAGAGTTTGAGTCCATGTGTAGTACCTACAGTACTAGCATCAAAGAAGAGTGTAGAATGAAGGATGTGTATAGATTCTAGAGCTATCAACAAGATCACCATCAAGTATAGATTTCCCTTGCCAATAATGTATGACATTATGGATTTTTTGACTGGAGTTGAGTATTGCACAAAGATATATATGAAGAGCATATATCACCATATTTAGATTAGAGAAGGAGATGAATGGAAGGTGACATTCAAAACCAAGGAGCACTTGTACAAGTTGTTAGTCATCCCTTTTGGGCTAACCAATGCAACAACATATTTATGCGGCTTATGAATGAGGTATTGAAATATTTTATAGGAAAGAATATTATTGTTTATTTGGATGATATTTTTATTTTTAGTAAGACATTAGAGGAGCACTAAATGCATACCCAAATATTTTTTGAGAACCTAAGGGAGGATAATTTGTTGATTAATTTGAAGAAATGTAGTTTTGTGAGGAGAGAATTGGTGTATCTAGGATTTTTTGTCTCAATGGAGGGTCTTAAACTGGATCCAAAGAAGGTGAGAGATATCATTGAATGGCCTACACCGAGGAGTGTTACAAAGGTAAGGTCATTTCATGGTCTAGAAAGTTTTTACATAAATTTTATTAAGAATTTGAGTAGTATTTGTGCACCTCTAACTAAAGAAATGAGAGGGGATAGAAAGGATTTTAAATTGACTCTTGGAGTAACAATGAGTTTTGATATGTTAAATAAGAAATTCATAGAGAAACCTATTTTCGCACATCCAAATTTGAATAAGATATTTTGGGTATATTCTGATACTAGTGGCATTGCCATAGGAGGTGTTTTGAATCAAGAAGGTAAGCCTTTTTCCTGTTTTAGTGAGAAGTTGAATGATTCTAAGAAGAAATATTCTATCTATGATGAAGAGTTTAATGCTATAGCTTAGGATTTGAAGAAAAGTAGAAACTATTTGTTGCCAAAAGAATTTTTTTTATATATTGATCACCAGTCTTTGTAGTATCTCAATACTCAAGGGATTTTAAATAAAAGTCAGTTAAAATGGGTTGAGTTTTTGTAGAGTTATACTTTTAGTGGAAGGTCAAATATATTTGTAGATGCCATCAGTAGAAGGAAAATTTTGTTGGTCGAGATGAATACATAGGTTTTTGGGTTCATTGACATGACAAGACTATTGGATTTATTAATCCAAGATTGAATTTTGTTTAGAGAAAGCCAAATGTGCATTCCAAGGAGTTCTATGAGAGAGAATCTAATCAAGGAGAAGCATTGTGGGGGATTGGTTGGACATTTCAGTCAAGATAAGACCATTTCTCTTGTTAGTGAGAATCATTATTGGCCACAATTATAACAAGATGTGAATAAGTTTGTACAAAGTTATAGTGTATGTTAGATGTTGAAAGGAACATGTTAGAATATTGGATTATATAAGCCATTATGTGTACCTGAGAGGCCATGGGAGGATATTAGCATGGATTTTGTTCTTGTATTTCCAAGGAAAAAGAGAGGACATGATACCATATTTGTGGTTGTGGATATATTTTCAAATATGGCACATTTCATTCCATGTCATAAGACCAGCTCAATGTTGTTTATGTTGTGGAGTTTTTTTTAGAGAGGTGGTGAGAGTACATGGTCTATCAAAGAGTATAGTTTTAGACCGAGATAACAATTTTTTTTGTTATTTCTGGAGGAGATTATGGAAGAAGTTTAAAATAGATTTTAATTCCAATTTTTCACACCATCCATTGACTAATGGATAAAAGGAGGCGGTGAATAGGAGTTTGGGTAACCTGCTAAGATGCTTAGTAGGAGATAATCCCAAGGGATGGGATTTTATTATACCATAGAAAAAATTTACTTACAAAAATTTTGTCAATAGGAACATTGGTAAATCACCATTCTAGATTATGTATGGGAGTAGTCCACGAACTGCTTCTGGATTGAGAAAGATAGATATGGGGGAGAGAAGTAGTGTTGAGGCTAAATATTTTGGTGAGCGCCTAAAGAACTTGCATGAAGATTTGAAGAAACATATCAATAAGATAAACTCATAATATAAGGCTAAGGAAGATTAGAAAAGGAGGTATAAGGAGTTCTAGGTAGGAGATGAAGTCATGGTTCATTTGTGAAAGAAGAGGTTTTGAGTTGGTACATACAACAAGTTAAAGATGAAGAAGTTTGTACCATGCAATATTTTGAAGAAGCATGATTCATGAAATGCATATGAGGTGAAGTTTCCTAATGAATTTCATATTTAACATATTTTTAACATTTAATATTTAATAAAATATCATAAAGGGGGAATTGATGAAGAAATAATACAAGCATAGTGGAATATTCCAACACCTACTTTAGAAAAGGAGGAGATAGAATAAATTTTCAATGGTTGTGTGGATAGAAGCAAAAGAAATTAGTAATATGTAAACTAATTGGTTAAATGGAGAGAAATTCCTATTGAAGACTCATCATGGTTGTATGAGATTGAGGTTAACCATATTGGTTTCCCTCTAGCTCTTGAGAAGTGACAAGGTCACTTTTCAAATTACCCTAGTTGTCTGATGTAAGAGCATCTAGTGGTGTAGGGAAATCTTGTATCACCAAAAATAATTGTTTTTCCTTGTTTTTCTTTATTTTTTTTGAGTCCCATTATGGAACTTAAGGGGTGTAAGATAGTCAAGAGTTAGAAAAGGTGAAAAATGGTCACTTAGTATTTTTAGTAAGCCAGCCTAAATAGGCTGTTATGGACTTGATAATTTACCCCAAAGAGTGGAATTGAAAAATATTTTTGATAGCATAAGAATAATCTAAATACCTTATATGATTTGGGAGGATCTTAAAGGTTTTTTCCCAAAAAAATTTCTCCATTGCAACTTCAAATTCAAATTTGAAAACCTTAGAAGCCTTAAAATAGCTCAAGAAGTGGAAAAAATAATCTTTGATGGTTTCAACATTGTAGATCTCTTTGAGAGATTTCTAACGATATACTATAATAGATAAAAGGTTGAATTTTATTGCTTCTATGCTTGAGAGATAGAATAAAAATTTTCCACTCTCATTCAAGGAAACCGTAGAGACCTCAATCCAATGTAGAAAGGGGAAAGAGATCTTGAAATAGTGTGCCCTAGGGTTTGATTATGAACTAAAGAAGGGTTCACCACTAGGATAGGGCTTGGAAAGACTAATGAAGACCTAATTATGAAACACAATGATATGCAAGGCTTGAATGAAACACCTAAAAATGCAACCAAATCAGAACAAAAAGCCAAGAGATCAAAGGTGTGCACTTGAGAACTTGAAATGCTTCAAACATTGAATTTAATGCTAAGTGGGACTCATATGCCAGCCTAGGTGATTTAGTCCAAAACTGGGTTTGTTGTGCCAAAATTAGAATCTAACAGTGCTTGATCTAAATCTACTAATACCCTAAAAATTTGGTAGTACTAGGACTCATATGCCCAAGGTGGCGTATCAATCCTAGTATGGTTTTTTAAAGGGTTTTGACCTGATTCTATCCTCCAATATCTATTATTTCTACTCCACTTTGTTTCTAGATCTAAAACTCCAATTTCAGACCTATAGAAGACCTTCAAGGATCTTTCAAGTGATGAGACAACTCCAAAAACTTCCTTCAAGCTTATAACCTAGTCTTCAAAGATCCTTCATGCTCCAAGGCACCTAGATTTGCAATCACACATGTAAAGAGAAGAAAAACTTTTTGATTTTTGTTGAATAGGGGTTTTCATTGGCCAACCCCATTTAGGTAATTAAACCAAATGATGAAACAATTAAATAAGCACATGAGACATTAAGCATGGACAGTGATACCTTGAGTGATGTCTTGTAACATGAATCTATAATCTAACATGAAGTGACCATTTAGAATGTAGATCTAGATCTTGAACATTGATATGAAACAATTCTTGTAAATGGATCTTCAATGCTACATCACAAAACTAGCTAAAAAAAATGCTTGATGCCTTATGATCCCGACATGATGATGGATCTTGAATTTCTACAACATTTGATGAAGAATTCAGCTCTTGAATGCCTTATAAGTGATCTTGTAAACTCTCTTGATGCTCTTATGAAGTTTTGGGATGCTTAAATCTTGAGTGCTTGACTTGATATCATGAAGGCTTAATCTTACTTAGGTGAAATAATGATTTAAAATCTTATTTATAAAAGCAATACATCCAAGTTGTCATTTATTAGATCCCAGAGGCTGACATTCATAAAATTTGAATTTAAAACCTTGATTTGCCACTCAAAACACTAAAAAGGGGCCAAATAGGACTCATAAGCCATCTATGGTGTATGGGTACAACCTAGGTGGGAATCTTAAGCCCAAGGTGGTGTATGGATCCCACAAGACCTTTTTGGAGAGAGAAAGTGTCGGGGAGTTAAGAAATTAAGTCTATTTGTTGATCTTGTCAAGATTTTGGTTCAAATAAGCCTTGACATGTATGATATAAGGTCTTAGGGGCCTATTAATGATTATATAAAATTCATAAATTCAAGGAGGACCAAATTTCAATGTGAAAGTGTAAATAAATACATTTCACAATAGTAGATTAAGGAAAAATTAGGTCTATTTAGCTTAAAAGGACCCTAAATCCAATGTGAATGTGTACAACACATTACAACACTAGGTTAAGGAAATATTAGGTCTAGGGGCCCTAAATTTAATGTGGAGGTATAAATGAATACACTTTACGACGTTAAATCAAGGAAACATTAGGTTTATTTAGCTTAAAAAGGGCCCAAGACCTAATGTGAATGTGTAAAACACATCACAATACTAGATCAAGGCAACATTAAGTTCATTTCAACATTAATCATTCCTAGATTAAGTGTGAAAATGTGAACGATGGAATTTTTCAACATTACAATAGAAAATTAGACAATCAGATCAAAAGTTATGGCCCCATGAAGCTGCCCTACTAAAAAGTGAATTTCACTAAAATATATTCCTAGGAAAGAAATCAAATGGGAAAGTTGCACTTTCTAGAACATTCTAGGGTGGTTATTTGGTGACATAAAGGGGTTAATTAAGGGTTGTAGGAGGTGGATCCATTAGCATAGATTGTTGCTCTGAACAATATATTTTATTTTTAGAGTTGATTTAGATGTAATGAATCAAGCCCATGAAGTTATAGAATTATCATTTTTGAATCTATAACTCATTTTCTAAAATAATTTAAAGTGATTTTCTTTGTCTTGCATCTTTTGCATTTGTATCTATTGTAGCATTTTATGGGTTTTAGGCAGAGTATCCCTCATCAAATGTGTCCTTTTCTTAGTTGTGTCATTGTGTTTGATGTCCTTCAAGAGTATGATATTTCTTAGTGTACGAATTTCCCATTAGTGGTGATGTGACACACTGCATTCCCTAAGTTGTGAATATTTTACTCTTGACTTTCCCTCTCTTAGAGACATTACGCCTGATGATCCCTAAGAAGAATACCTAACATGAATGAAGTGAGATACCCTTGAACAAAAACCTATATATGTAATGTTCATACGTGTTTGGCATAACGTAGCTTGCTGAGCTTGTGAAGCTTGAACCTAAATTGAAGGCCACCAAGCTTAACACACCTTTCTTAGAAGTGGAGCCTTGCCTTGTTCATAGGTGTTTAGCATAACATAGCTTGTTAAGTATTATGAAGCTTGAACCCTAATTCAAGGCCACCTAGCATAACCTACCTTGCTTGCCTATGTAGCCTTGTGTAACATGGTGGTTCCTTATTGAAGCTATCAATAGGGTAGATTTGATATGGTATGGTAGACTAATATGATTCTCTCTTTTTCCACCCTATTGGAAGACTCACCTAGTGGACAACTCGAAGTTCCACTACCTTAGAGTGAGTGCAAAACTAATAGCTTCTAAGATGTGTTCCACATTATGTTGGACATTCTAGGTTTGATCTTCTTTGTATTTTATGTTGTATGATTGTGTATCCTTGTCACTGCTTCATACATAAGTGTCTTCAATGTATACTTTAGTGTGAGTTTGACATCAGATCATACTCTCACTAAACTGGGGGGAAAATGTATTAATTGAAAAAGTAACTCTTTTCCCTTGATTAAAGAATAATTAATGATAAAATGAGCTTAGTGTTGCCTTGATTTAGTGTTGTAATGTGTTTTACACATTAACATTAAGTTTAGTTCCCTTTTAAACTAAATGGACTTAATTGTGCCTTATTTAGGTTGTTGTAAAGTTTATCTTTACAGTTTCACACTAATCTAGGGATTTATTAATTAATTGAGCTTAATTTTCCTTAATTGGCCCCTTTAATTCAAATCCAATCATAATTAAATAAAAATTTTAAGGGATAAAACTCAGCATTCATAAATGCCACTACACAACACTTAATTTTAAGAGTGTTTCCTAGGTAGGTGACCTAAGACCTATTCACCACATGATGAATAGGTCCTCACTAGGTCCCAGGGCTCTATTTTTACATAAAATTTCACCTTGTCTGAAGTGTGTCTTAGGTAAGTGGCCTAGGACCCATTCACCACATGGAAAATGGTTGCTCACTTAGACCTAGGAGCCCTCTTTGAAATATGTTTTTGGTAGTATTTTAGTGATTTCAAATCTGTGATTTGATGTTGACTTGGGATATTTAAATTTCAATAATTAATAATAAGATGTGTATATATAAAAGGCTATTTTACCATGATTCATAATTAGATCTTCATAAGAAATCAAGAGTACTTTCGCATCACAAGAGAATTATAGAAGCATTCAAGAGCATTTATAAGGCATTCAAGGGAAAATTTATAGAAGATTATTGTAGCAATCAAGATTCCTATTTTTATGTTAAAGGTTAATTACATCATGCATGTTAATTGAGACAATGTGTTGATATACTATTCAAGATCAATCAAGCATTTCAAAGGCATTATTTTTAATCAGAATTCATGATCAAGATCTACATTCATTGTGGCCTCTTCATGCTAGTTTGTAAATTTGTATCCCAAGGTTTCAATTGAGGTTTGGAAAATTGTGATATTGCATTTTTTCATTCATAATTCCTTTATACTTTTATTCATTTCAAGGTTTAATTACCAAAATTGGGTTTGACCAAGGAAAACCCCTACTCCCTAACAAAACAATATTTTTCTCTTTGATGTATGACTACGGGTTTTGGGTTGAAGATAAATTAGAAAGGAAAATTGGAGAAAGTTGCAAAGTTGTCAAAGTTGTCAAAGTTGTCACTTTTCTTTCAAAATCATGGAAACTGAGCTACATGATTTATTTTTGACTTTTCGATAGTGCCCAACTAGAATATAGAATTGTAGACTAAGAGGAACATAACCCATAAATTGACTATCTAGAGCCCTAGCTAGGAGCCTTTCACCATAGGGAAAATGAGTCCTTAATGAGGTTTGAAAAGGAATTTTGGTGAAAGGTACACATCATTTGACCCTTTCCTGATCTACCTTTTGACTAGTATTTGGGTTAGATTTAGTTTTTGTTACTCATTTTCATATTATAGAATACATATTGAATGAAATATAGAGCAAAATAGGTGAATGATTTAGTCTTTATTTTGCTAAAACCCTATTTCCTTTTATTTCAGTATCTATATATATATTATAGTGTCAAAAAATGTCGTCGGTGACAATTTCGCACTTGGTGACAATTTCGCACTTGTTTGGGCCCTCCTTGTAAAATTGAGCTTAAATGGTGCCTTGACTTAGCATTGTAATGTGTTTAACACACTCGCATTAGGTCTTGGACCCTTGTAAATTAAATAAACTTAATAATACCTTATTTAGGGTGTTGTAAAGTTTTGTAACACACTTTCACACTTTTCTAGGGTTTTCATATAGAATTGGACCACTTTATGCTTAAATTAGCCTTATTTTGCATCCACAAGCCTCATTTAATGCATCTTTTTGAGCATAATCCTGAAAAAAATCAACATCCAATCATAATTCGGGAGTTTTCAGATTGTTTTGCACAAATTCAATGATCTGGGACTCATACACCACCTTGGGCATATGAGTCCCACCTAGGATTTTGGGTCTCAATCCTAGTTTCACACCTTTCTAAGCATTTTTTAATTTGGTCCTGTGCCATAGAAAAATGGCCCATTTTCATTTTCATGGCCTTTTTGGTCTTGTTTAATTGAGTTGGAACTATGTTTCTCTTATTTTATGTTGTGACATGGCTTGAACATGCTTACTTAGGTACTAAAACTCAAAGAGTGATGTCTTTTGAAGGTGTTGTGAAGTGTTGTAAGACATTTCTACATTATTCTAGACACTATTTATTAAAATTCACCTAAAAATCACCTTTTTATTCCAAAAAGTCCTATTTTGAAGTGTTGTAAAGTATTGTAACAAGATTTCATGCTTTTCGAGGAACATCTTTACTATTTATCCCTTATTATGCTCTATTTTACCCCTCTATGCTCTCATATGCTTAATAAGTGTATTTTTGAGTATTATCCCAACAAAAAACATTAAATACAACATATTTCCTAACATACATTTTAAAGTCCTAGGTGGGACCCATTTTCCATGGGTGGCGAATGAGTCCCCCTTGGCCACAAATTCAAAATGTTTTAAATTTCCTTTCCAGGATTTTATTAAAAAATGCTTGATGTTAGCCTATGATGAGGTATGAATGGGTAACTAAGGCACAAGCGTGTATAAATAAGTGATTTTCACCTCATTTCAACCCCCATTCATCAAGTTCACTTATCCACCTATTCATTCAATCATTCAAGAATTTTACATCTTTTTAAGCACTATTCAAGCACTTTGAAGCAGCCATTAACATTACTTAAGACTTTCCTCATCAAGGGTTTAGTAAGTTAATAGAAATTGCATGTTGTTAATTTATCATTCTTTTACATTTCATTATTTTATTGAAGGTTTGATTACCAAAAGTGGGGTTTGATCAAGGAAAACCCCTATTCACTAACCTTAAACCATTTTTCCCTATTGCATGTTTGTTTGCAGACATAGGTATCCAAAGTTGACAAGCTTTTTGGTTTTGAAGATTGGTTTATAAGTCAACTAGGTGCTTCAAGTCAACTCAAGTCTATTTCAAGCTTGGAGAAGGTTTTTTGTCTGTTTCTTGCAGAATTGACTTCGACAACCCAACAAGTAGTGATTCCCAGATCTGTTGTAGAGTTGTCTCCTAATTGTTTTAGAAATTTGGGAGAGGAACGATTTTCTAGCTGTGGTGAATGAGTCCCACCTTAGAACTAGAAATATGAATTTTGTTAGATTCTAGATCTCGACAGATAGAAACTTGCTTCTGTCAAATTTTCACCAAGAGGAGGACTAATTTTCCATCCTGGACGAATGAGTCCCACTATGAAAAATAAATGATCTCAATCAACATCCACAACATTCTAGATTCATCATATTTTTACCAGGTGCACTCTATTTCTACCTATTTCTTTCTGTTGTGCATAATTTCTTCATTTACTTCATTGTTTGCCTATCACAATGTGTTTTCAACTATAGCTTAAATCTCACTTTTTCATTCATTTTCATTCATTTAGATCAATGAATTACATTTAGTTAACTTCATTTAGGTTAGACAACATCACACATAACATTATTTGCATGAACCATTAGCATTTTTGCTCCTATCTCTCTCCTTTTAGGTGAAAAACCCTAGAAGAGCAAGATTTGTCCATAGGAGCAAAAAATCAATGGTTCATTTTGGTGAACCCAGGTTTTTGAGCATTTTTCATTTCTAATTTCATTTACATATTGCATCCTAGTTTTCATTTTCATTAACATTCAATTAGTATATTGTTTTTTAAAAAAAAAATTAGGACATTTTATCTTGCATTAGTGAAAGCTTCATTTAGACTTCATTTTTGCATTGCACCTCATTGAAAACAGTTAAAATTTGCATTTTGCATCCTTTTTTTCATTCTGTAGAGCATTAAAATCATCTTAAATTTTTTGAAAAACACACAAAAATATCATATTGGGACTCATTTGACACCCAAGGCGAATCAGTCCCTCTACACTTTTTAAACAACATTTCTGTAATCTTTTTGGCAATTTTTTGCATTATAGTTTCATGTTCTTCCATTCCATTTTCATGATTTATTGCATCTTAGTCTATTTTCATCATGGCATTTTCTTTCAATAAGTTTTGGAATTCATTAAAGTCGTTGGTAGACATGTCCAATTTTCCCTTTGGTTGTTACCCTAATGACCTTGAACAACCTCATGCTCCTTTGACTCCTCGTGATTGTCCTCCATATGAAG
Organism: Sequoia sempervirens; assembly: GCA_007258455.2. NCBI lineage: Eukaryota > Viridiplantae > Streptophyta > Pinopsida > Cupressales > Cupressaceae > Sequoia > Sequoia sempervirens. The sequence goes on along the minus strand of VDFB02281492.1, from coordinate 434,783,510 downwards.
TAGACATCATTGGAGAAGATGATGCTAGCATGAACAAGTTCTACAATGGGTCAGGTGTATGAAGTTGGGTTACACTTTTGTGGCCAAATATAAAAAAAATTTGAAAATGACATAACACAAGCATGTTACAACATCCTAGCATTATGTCATTTTAACATAAAAAAAAAAGTGAAAGTGATTCATTTTTTGTTGTCTATTTTTTTGCTATGCCCACAGCCAAAAACCTTAATTTTCGTACTCACTTTCTAGGAGGAGGCAGTTTACAAAATTCATCAACAACAGTAGCTTTTTCTTTGCAAAGAGAGTGCCACAACAATGAAGAGGTGTAGGAGGTAAGTATTGTTTGCTATTTGTTTTGAATTTCTTATTTTTAAGTTGATTTTGTTTGTTTTAGGTTAGATTTGATTATTTTTTTAAAATTTGTAGGAGATGCAAATGATCCTGTAAATCCTCAAAATCCTGAACAAGAAGAATAGGAAAATCCTCAACAAAATCAACCTCCCCCACCAATCACTCAACACCCTCCTAGCACTCAACAAAATTTGAGTGAAATTGAGAACAACAGAAGAAAAAAAATTGAGGATTTTATCAGTAGATTCAGTGATCCAAATGCTTCAACCATACAAAGAATGACCTAGAAAATTCACTGAAAGAGATGTTAAAAACTGTAGATTCAATAACCCAACAAATAACTGGATGGCAAGATAGGAGGTAGGAAGCTAGGGCATATTATGCACATAAACTATTATATAAACAAGTAAAAGATTTAAAAATTACTAAAGGTGATTTGTGCTCTTTATTCACTAACCCTAGAACACATAAAAATCTTAGCCTCAATGCGAAGATGTTTCCTATTCATTGGTGCCACCACCAAGAGATTAATAACTATTTTTATGATAGGTGGTACTTAGTCTTCGATTACCCACCATGAAAGAATTGTGAAGTCCCCCAATATTTTCTTAGGAACCTATATAGTGAGTTCATATTGAACCAAATCCAAAATTATTTTGATATGAGGGAGTTCCATGGGAGAGGTGGAGGGTCAGCTTAGGATAGTCCTGGTGCATAGCCGGATCCTGCATGACAAGGGAGACGACCTCTTGCTAGGCTGCCTCATGAGCACATTGTTATTCCTATCATTGCAAAGGAGAGTGACGATGTAGAGACATTCCAAGTGATCAAAACTTTGACCTGGAGTGTCATCCATCATACTATCCCTATTGTACAATGCCATCTAGGGGAGTCTTTGGGTAGTGGCCTTTGAACCCATGTGTCTCAATCTTGCGGGGCAACTTGTTCATATAACCCCACTGGCACTCAAGAGGCTACTACACATGATCCATATGCTGCTACACAGGATTTGTATGCTGCTATGCAGGATCTGTATGCTGCTATGTAGGATTCATATGCATCTACGAGGATGGATAGGATGGCTAACATTTTGCATCATGCATATGGCATTGATAGTTAGGTAAAAGAAAACATGTTTATTGAATTTAATTTATTAAATTTAGATTCTTAAATGCAAGATTAACTAATTTAGTTTTATTATTTTAATAAAATTGTATGGTCATAGTGTTGAGACTAGATACACCAGTCCTCCACCTACTTATTTCTATAGTGCACCTATCAGTGGGGTATGTAACTAGTAAAAAATTATAAATTTACTACATGTTGATAGCATTGTTTTTACGAATGGTATTTTAATATGTGATTTTGGATGTTGAACAAGGTAATATTGGAGGTTTCAAGCAAAAAATTCCTAGTTCCAGTGGATTTAATCAAATGTACATAGAGGTAATAGAATAAAGAGAACTTAACTAATGAATTCTACTTAATATATTTGTGTAGTTTATATTCATATTGCTGGTTACGTTGCATTGGACATCATTCAAACTCAAAGCATTACTTCAAATTTTATACCTAATAACTAGATGTTGATAGATGACAAGATTTCAACTGTATAATATAGTTGTTTAGAAAGACAACACAAGCAACACGATGCAATTACTTTGCATGGAAGCATGTGCTTGCAAAGGTGCACTAGCATGACAAACTATGGATGCTTGGAAAAAATATGTGAAACCATAATAGTAAGAAATAGCATAGACAAGGAAGTTAGTGATGTAGACCATCATATCAAAACACTCAATCATCAGGGTACATCCGATGTAGAGCATCCAAAAAACACCATCAACATCATTTCTTCAAAGAATTTCAATCCCAAATAGAATCAAGAGAAGATCAAATATAATTTCATTAGAACTCTACTTTTCATTCAACCAAAATCCACTCAAATTGTCTTAGCCATTCCATAGGCCATCATTCATCATTCCACTAATCAGTATTCCAATTGATTGATTCAAAGAAAAAACCATATTAGAAAACTTTGACTTAATCAATTAGATTCACATCATTCTCAACCACCATAAAAACAACATAAACCTAATTATTAACACTTGAAAAATTCATCCTTTCATTTATTCAACAAGGCAAAAAATCAACTAAACCATACCTCACTATTATCAGTCCATTATCAAGCATTGTACTCACCATATTTTGACTATCGTAGTCTATTTACAAGTTGCAAACTCCTGCTACAATAGAATCTTGATTATCATCTTGTGGTTAATACACACTCATCCAACCATTAAAGTCACCAAACATGTCTTATACACCTTAAAAAAAAATAGTAACATCAGTCATATCATTATTTTGATAGTAACCAAGCACTCAATATCATCCTTTCCACTGTTTAAACAAACATCTTTGTTTTGATCAGACAATATAATATTCCTCTAGTAGGTCTATCAACCATTGAATCAAGTAGTTACATTCCTATCTCAAAGCTTATTAAAAAAACTCAATACACATTTAGAAATACTTTCCAGTACATCACAACATACCAAAGTTCTTAGACGTTTGACATAAAGAAAATCATTAGATTTCAGACTATCCTCTAAAGAAAGGCTAGTAGATTAGGCTTGTTTTACAAAGAAGACCCCTTCCAAACCATTCCAAATCACTCAAAACATTAAAAAATTCTTCAATAATGTCCTATAACTCAAGATTTCACCATTTATAGGGATTGAAAACAATGAAAATGTTTTGATCCAATAAACCCTCGTTTATAAGGTGTAAAAGCACAAATCAAGGAGGGTTTTGTGAAAAATACTCTTGCAAAACTCTATTTCTCTGGCCACCACCTAGAACATGAATTTGTATATCTTAAAATACCTTTTACATCATTTCCAAGCCTTTTCAAGCTTTATTTATTCATGACCCATGACTGTAGCATCACTTTGTGTAGGAAAATCCTCTATTTTCCAGTGTAGCAGCAACTCCACCATGGTAGTATTGCTTTTCCCTTCACTTAAAATCATAAAAACATGCAAAAAATCCTAACATTATCCTTCTCCACCAATTTACTTGACCTACATTGGTGGAGTAGTGAATAAAAACCCTATTGGACTCTCAAACTTGCTTCTAAAATGACTTTGTTGGGCACAAAAAACTGCCTTCTATTCTTTTGTTTCCTAGAACCAACCTTTCAACTCTTGAAATTGTAAACTAAATCCTATTTAAATGTATTCACACTATGATTTAACTTTGTGTGTTCCTAAATTACCAACAGAAGGAAAAAAAACAATGGAGTAATTATGCAAACTCAGAAACAGGGAATTTTTATTTCAAAATCTAATTACAAGAACACAAACTTCCACTTTTTCTCACCTTTACATGCCTTTTAAACATACTTTCTTTTCCATAACTTTCTTTCCATTAGTTGAAAATACCCCTTTTAACCCTTAATATGCTTGATTTCCTTGTTTTTATCAATTTAACAACTTTTAACAATATTACATTATTGCATTGTTTGCATTTTCCCACTTTGACCACCTAGAACTTACCCATAAACTTAAATACATTCAAATAAGACCTCATATGACCTTGAACATGATTTACATCATTTTTCCATGACCTTTTGTGATTGACTCAATACAAATTTGAACACTCATCCCTTTTGCAAAATTGAAAAGTATTTGATGACCTAGGTGCTCCTTCACCAACATCTGACCCAATTGAATCAGGAGAAGATAAAATTGAATAATCAACTAAAATTTCATTCTCTTTTCATCAAAAAGCACATTGTTTCATTTGCAAACCACAAGGCAACAATAAGTCATGTGACGTGGATCGCTATTGTAACTTTTTTGTGATTGAATAATTTGTTGTTTTATTTTCTGATGTTAGCTGTGGAAACACCTCCAAATGTTATGAGGGCAATGGATATTGGTGTTTCATCCGCTATACAATCCTCGATGGCTCTGATAGGGGAGATATGAGGAAAATTACTAAATTTCAATTTATATTTGTTGTTATAGATGTTATTTCTAGTGAAAAATCAAACCATTATTGATTCGTAGTTTAATTCCTATTGGGATGGTTTATACAGGGCTTAAGCACATGTCAGCATCGATGTGCAAATATTTCCATCATGGAGAGTGATTTTGATATGGACATAAGTGATTATTTTGTTAAATATATCATTTTTTATAATGTAATTTCTATATATTAATGTCTTTACTTCTTATTGTAATAGTTAAAATTTCACTAGGGCTAAACCCTAGGAGGAGCGAGAGGAGCACTCCTTGAGCATAGCAGAAATGAGTGATGGACTTATCGACATCAGATCACCAAACAAAGGGAACAAATTTATTTCTAGAGCATGGAGAGAAATGAATTTTGATTCTAGAGCCCTTTTTTGTATGCCTAAACATGGCGATTTTGCACATATTATGTATTGGATATATTTGAAATTGTATGCCTATATGGCATTCTCGTAAGCCTATATGGCTATTTTGTAACTATATTTTATACTAATATCAACATATATTGATGTATGCATACATGGCTATTTGGTTAATACAAATATTTTTTATCGATATCGATATTTGGTGTCCATATTTGAACGGAGAATTTATCACACATCTGTAGTGAAATAGAGGAATACTAAAAACTAAAGCACATTACACCTTTTTTCTCACTGACTTGATGTACTCTCCAACATCTCTCTTCTCTCATACGAAGAGTTAGAACTACTTGGCCATACCTTTGCATCATTCAGGAAGTTTTTCTCTTTTTGACAATGTCAAAAGCATGGTTGCTTATAGATTAGGGAAAATACTTTCCCTTTTAGATTATAAATGTATGGAAGTTTCAAAAAGTATCCTTGATATTACAAAAACATATGTGTTTATACCATAGCAACAAAAATATTTTGGGGAAAAAATTTGAAAAAAATCAAAGTTAAAAAAAAAGGTAAAAAAAAGTAGAACAAGAGATAAAAAATTGTTTTAAAAAAATTAAAGGAATTTCCATAGCATAGAGATATAGAGAGCAAATAAAATAAATATTTTAACTAATAAATTGTAAAAAATAGTGTTTTGTAGTTTATATTCATATCGTTGATTACATTGCATTGCACATCTTTCAAACTCAAAGCATTGCTTCACATTGCATAACTAATAACTAGATGCTAATAGATGAAAAAATTTCAATTACAATATAGTTTTTACAAAGTCAACCTAAGCAGTTATGCAATTACTTCACATTGCATAACTAATAACTAGGATCAGTTTCCAATTGCATTTGTTTGTCATGGAATTCTATGAGACCACATTTCTTTGAGGCCATTTTTCAAACAGTTCACTGCCTTTTCTATACAACCACCATTTTCATATATGTCTACCAAAGAATTTTGTCAAATAGTTCACTGCCTTGTTGCTATGGCTGAAAGCCTAAAACAAGTTCCTTTGAACAAGCTATGGATACTTGGAAAAAATCTATCAAAAGCATAATAGTAAGCAATATCATAGACAAGGCAGTGAACTCTTTGAAAAAATACCTCAAAGAAATGAGGTCTCATGGTGATGGAATGCCATGAAAATCAAATGCTTTCGATTGTCATGGCATTCCATCACCATGAGAACTCATTTTATTGAGGCATTTTTTCAAAGAGTTCACTGCCTTATCTATGCTAACACATTTTTCATGCATGTCTATCAAAGCATTTTATCAAATAGTTCATTGCCTTGTTGCTATGGCTAAAAGCCTAAAATAGGTGCTTTCGAACAAGCTATGGATGCTTGGAAAAAATCTATCATAGCATAATAGTATGCAATAACATAGACAAGGAAATGAACTATTTGAAAAAAATTCCTCAAAGAAATGTGGTCTCATGGTGATGGAATTCCATGAAAAGAAAATTGCTATGGATTGTCATGGCATTCCATCACCATGAGACCACATTTCTGAGGCATATTTTCAAATAGTTCACTGCCTTGCCTATGCTACCACAATTTTCATAAATGTTTACCAAATAATTTTATCAAACAGTTCACCTCCTTGCGGCTATGGCTAAAAGCCTAAAATAGGTGCTTCCAAACAAGCTATGGATGCTTGGGAAAAATCTATGAAAGCATAATAATAAGAAATAACATAGACAAGGGAGATAACTATTTGAAAAAAAGCCTCAAAGAAATGTGGTCTCAATGGTGATGGAATTCCATGACAATCCATAGCAATTTTCTTGTCATGGCATTCCTCATGCCATTCCATCACCATGAAACCACACTTCTTTGAGCCATTTTTTCAAACAATTCACTACATTTTCTATGCTACCACATTTTTCATACATGTCTACCAAAGCATTTTATCAAAAAATTCATTACCTTGCTGATATGGCTAAAAGCCTAGAAAAATTACTTTCGAACAAGCTATGGATGCTTGGAAAAAATCTATCAAAGTATAATAGTAAGCAACACATTTTTTTTGGAAATTTTACTGTTTTAAATGACATTCAAGTTTATGGTGGTTTTTTTGTTTATATGATGATAGATGATATTCTAATCATAATTCATGCTTCTAGGTTGCATAGATATATATTTTGTTTTTACATATTTTTTGTACCAATGAACCCAAAAAGAATTGAACCCCTCTCCAAAAAAATTTTGGCAAACAGGCGAACCGAACCCCCGAACCTAAACCTCAAAACCTATTCCGACACTCTTCATTTTTCTTGCAAAAACTTAATTGACCACCAAATTATGTTTCCCCTTGACTTTACCCACGTTTACTCCCTCAAACCTCTCTTTTTCATTAAAAACCCCTATTTTCCAACTAGGGAATGTCATGCCATAACATAAATTTGACCTCCACTATCCTTGCAGACCTTTTGAACACAACAAACTCCATAATCCCACCCTATTTCCAACCTATTCTAACTTATTTTCAAGCAATTTCTTCTTTTCACCTCTTCTAGCCTTACTTTTAAGGGGCCTCAATTTTGATTTTTCAAGAGGGGAAGTGTAAGTAATCTCTTACAATTCCCTTACTAATTCTATTTTCTTATTCCTACTCCCTATCCTACTTACATCGGGCCCATATCACCAAGACACAACCTGAACAATAGGTAGAATGGCCTATTTGAACATACTACACTCAAATACTTAAGGGATCGATCAGGTTGAATGTAGCTCAGAGCGATTCCATGTGTTTGGGTGAGAAAGAGGACCATGCCTAGAATAAACATGCCTATTCAGACACATTAGAATAGTTCATTTGGTCACACGATTTGTAGAATGAAAGTTGCACCACTTTGAAACTTTCCACTACTTCCATTTGACACTTTTTTCATCAATTAAAAACTGGACACCATGGGAAAACCACTCCAAGATAACTACTCCAAGATAACTAAAACTGAGAGAAATTATTGTAGAGGGGCCCAACATGATCCCATTGGATTAGACGAGAAGTTTCTAAGCATCACGGTGTCTGAGTAATTTCATGCTGAAGTTTGCAACCATTTTTCCCTTTGGACCCCTAAGGGATCAATCCGATTGAACATAGCTTAGAGAGATTATGTGTGTTTGGGTGTGAAAAAGGACCATGTCTAGAGTAAACATTCCTATTCAGATGCATTGGAATAGTTCATTTGATCACACGAGTTGCAGAACAAAAGCTGCACCACTTTGCAACTTTCCATTGCTTCCATTTGACACTTTTTCCATCAACTAAAATCTGGAAACCATAGGAAAACCACTCTGATAAAATGAAAACTGAGAGAGTTTATTGTAGAGGGGCCCAACATGATCCCATGGGATTAGACAATAAGTTTATAAGCATCACAGTGTCTGAGTAACTTCATGCTGAATTTTGCAGCTAGTTTTCCCTTTGGACCCTTAAGGGATCTATCCAGTTGAACGTAGCTCAGAACAATACCTCATTTTTGGGTGTGAAAGAGGACCATGTATAGCATAAAAATTCCTATTCAGACATGTTGGAACAATCTCTTTGGTCAGAAAATTTGTAGAACGAAAAGTTGCACCACTTTGCAACTTTCCACTGCTTCTATTTGATACTTTTTCCATCAACTAAAAATTGGACAGCACAAGAAAACCACTCTGAGATAATTACAACTGAGAGATTTTATTGTAGAGGGGTCTAACATGATCCCATGGGTTTAGATGAGAAGTTTCTAAGCATCATTGTGTCTAAGTAACCTCATGGTGAAGTTTTCAACCATTTTTCCCTTTGGACCCTTAAGGGATCAATCTGGTTGAATGTAGCTCTTAGTGATTCTATGTGTTTAGGTGTGAAAAATGACCATTCCTAGCGTAAACATGCTTATTTGGATACGTTGGAATAGTCTGTTTGGTCACATGAGTTACAGAACGAAAGTTGCACCACTTTGCAACTTTCCACTGCTTCCATTTGATACTTTTTCCATCAACTGAAATCTGGACACCACAAGAAAACCACTCCAAGATAATGAAAAATGGGAGAAATTATTGTAGAGGGGCCCAATGTGATCCCATGGGATAAGACAAGAATTTTCTAAGCATCATGGTTTCTAAGTAACTTCGTGATGAAGTTTGCAGCCATTTTTCCCTTTGGACCCTTAAGGGATCGATCTGATTGAATGTAGCTTGGAGCGATACTTCATTTTTTGGTGTGAAAGAGGACCATGTCTAGTGTAAAAATTTCTCTTTAGATGCATTGGAATAGTCACTTTGGTCAAACGAGTTGTAGAACGAAAGTTGCACCACTTTGCAACTTTCCACTGCTTCCATTTGACACTTTTTCCATCAACTGAAAAATGGATAGCACGAGAAAACCAATATGAGATAATAAAAACTGAGAGAGGTTATTGTAGAGGGGTCAAGCATGATCCCATGGGATTAGACAAGAAGTTTTTAAGCATCATAGTGTCCGAGTAACCTCATGCTAATGTTTGCAACCATTTTTCCCTTTGGACCCTTAAGGGATCAATCTGGCTGAATGTAGCTCAGAGCGATTTTGTGTTTTTGGGTGCAAAAGAGGACCATGAATAGCATAAAAATTCCTATTCAGATTTCTTGGAACAATCCATTTGGTCACACGATTTGCAGAACGAAAGTTGCACCACTTTGCAACTTTGCACTGCTTGCATTTGACACTTTTTCCATCAACTGAAAACTAGACACCATTGGAAAACCACTTCAAGATAATGAAAACTGAGAGAGGTTATTGTAGAGGGGTCCAACACAATCCCATAGGATTAGATGATAAGTTTCTAAGAATCACGGTGTTTGAGTAACCTCATACTAAAGTTTGTAGCCATTTTGCCCTTTAGACCCTCAAAGGATCGATATGGTTGAATGTTGCTCAGAGTGATTCCGCATGTTTGGGGGTGAAAGAGGACCATGCCTATTCAGACATGCTGGAACAATCTATTTGGTCACACAAGTTGCAAAACGAAAATTACACCACTTTGCAACTTTTCAATGCTTCCATTTGTCACTTTTTCCATCAACTGAAAACTAGACACCACGGGAAAACAACTCCGAGGTAATGAAAATATAGAGAGGCTATTGTAGAGGGGACCATTGGCATCCCATAGGATCAAATGAGAATTTTTTAAGCATGACGGTGTCTGAGTAACCACATACTGAAGTTTGCAGGCATTTTTCCCTTTGGACCCTAAAGGGATCGATTTAGTTGAACGTAGATCAGAGCGATTCCATGTGTTTGGGTGTGAAAGAAGACCATTCCTAGCATAAAAATTCATATTCATATGTGTTAGAATAGTCTGTTTGGTCACACGAGTTGCAAAATGAAAGTTGCACCACTTTGCAACTTTCCACTGCTTCCATTCGACACTTTCTCCATCAACTAAAATCTCAATACCACTAGAAAACCATTTAGAGATAACAAAAACTGAGAGCGGTTATTGTAGAGGAGCTGAACATTATCCCATAGGATCATATGATATGTTTCTAAGCATCACGATATCCAAGTAACCTCATGCTGAAGTTTGCAGCTATTTTTCCCTTTGGACCCTTAAGGGATCGATCCGGTTGAACGTAGGTTACATAAATTCTGGGTGTTTTGGAGTGAAAGAGGACCATACCTAGTGTAGCCATGTCTATTCGAACACATTGGAATAGTCTATTTGGTCACATGAGTTGCAGAACGAAAGTTGCACCACCTTGCAATTTTTGACTGCTTGTATTTGACACTTTTTCCATCAACTAAAAATTGGACACTACGGGAAAACCACTGCAAGATAATGAAAACCAAGAGAGGTTATTTTAGAGGGGCACAATGCATTCCCATTGGATTAGATGATAGTTTTTTAGGCATCACGGTGTCTAAGTAACCTCATGCTGAAGTTTGCAGCCATTTTTCCCTTTGGACCCTTAAGGGATTGATCGGTTGAACGTAGCTCGGAGCGATTCCACATGTTTGGTTGTGAAAGAGGATCATGGCTAGTGTAAAAATTCCTATTTTGACGGTTGGAATGGTCTGTTAGGTCACACGAGTTGAAAAACGAAAGTTGCACCACTTTGCAACTTTCCACTGCTTCCATTTGACACTTTTTCCATCAACTGAAAACTGGACACCACTGGAAAACCACTTTGAGATAATGAAAACTGAGATATGTTATTCTAGAGGGGCCTGATGCAATCCCATGGGATCATACAAGAATTTTTCAAGCATCATGGTGTTCGAGTAACCTCATGTTGAAGTTTGCAACCATTTTACCCTTTGGATCCTTAAGGGATTGATCCGGTTGAATGTAGCTCGGAGCAATACCGCATATTTGGGTGTGAAAGATGACCATGTCTAGTGTAAACATTTCCTATTCAGATGCGTTGGAAAAGTCTATTTGGTCAGACGAGTTGTAGAACGAAAGTTGCACCACTTTGCAACTTTCCACTGCTTCGATTTGACACTTTTTCCATTAACTAAAAAATGAATAGCACGGGAAAAAAACTCTAAGATAACAAAAACTAAGAGAGGTTATTGTAGAGGGGTCAAACATGATGTCATGGGATTAGACGAGAATTTTCTAAGCATCACGATGTCCAAGTAACCTCATGCTGAAGTTTGCAACCATTTTTCCCCTTTGACCCTTAAAGGATCAATTCGGTTGAACGTAGCTCAGAGCGATTCTGCGTGTTTGGGTTTGAAAAAGAACCATGCGTAGCATAAAAATGCCTATTCATATGCATTGGAATAGTTTTTTTGGTCACACGAGTTGCAGAACAAAAGTTCCACCACTTTGCAACTTTCCACTATTTCCATTTGATACTTTTTCCATCAACTAAAAACTGGACACCATGGGAAAACCACTCTGAGATAATGAAAACCGAGAGAGGTTATTGTAGAAGGGCTCAACTTGATATCATAGGATTAGATGAGAAGTTTCTAAGCATCACGGTGTCTGAGTAACCTCATAATGAAATTTGCAGCTATTTTCCCCTTTGGACCCTTAAGGGATCGATCTGGTTGAACATTGCTCATAGCGATTATGCATGTTTGGGTGTGAAAGAAGACCCTGCCTAGCATAAACATGCCTATTTGGATGCGTTGGAATAGTCTATTTGGTCATACGAGTTGCAGAACGAAAGTTGCACCAATTTGCAACTTTTCAATGCTTCTATTTGACACTTTTTCCATCAACTGAAAACTGGACACCATGAAAAAAAAACTCCGAGGTAACAAAAACTGAGAGATTTTATTGTATAGGGTCCCCATGTGATCCCATAGGATTAGATGAGAATTTTCTAAGCATTACGGTGTCTGAGTAACCTCATACTGAAATTTGCAGCCATTTTTCCCTTTGGACCTTAAAGGGATCGATCTGGTTGAACGTAGCTCAGAGTGATTCCAGGTGTTTGGGTGTGAAAGACGACCATTCCTAGCATAAAAATTCCTATTCATATGCATTACAACATTCTGTTTGGTCACACAAGTTGCATAACGAAAGTTGCACCACTTTGCAACTTTCCATTGCTTCCATTTGACACTTTTTCCATCAATTGATAACTAGACACCATGAGAAAACCACTCCAAGATAATGAAAACCGAGAGAGGTTATTAAAGAGGGACCAAACATGATCCCATAGGATCAGAGGAGAAGTTTCTAAGCATCACGGTGTCTGATTAACCTCATGCTGAAGTTTGCAGCCATTTTTTCCTTTGGACCCTTAAGGGATCGATCCGGTTGAACGTAGCTCGAAGTAATTCCGCGTGTTTGGGTGTGAAAGAGGACCATTCCTAGTGTAAACATGCCTATTCAGACATGTTTTAATAATCTGTTTGGTCACACAAATTGTAGAATGAAAGTTGCACCACCTTGTAACTTTCCATTACTTCCATAAATTGACACTTCTTCCATAAACTAAAAATTGGACACCATAGGAAAACCACTCCAAGATAATGAAAACCGAGAGAGGTTATTTTATAGGGTCCCAATGCAATCCCATAGGATCAGACAAGAATTTTTTAAGCATCATGGTGTCTGAGTAACCTCATGCTAAATTTTGCAGTCATTTTTCCCTTTGGATCCTTGAGGGATCGATCTGGTTGAACAAAGGGTCTATACTCTAAACTTATCCAGACCTTAGCAACTCTTGGGGAAGCAATTCTAAGGTGTCAAAACTTGAAAATACATAATAAAATATTATTTATACCACTATACAATGGGTAAACTGCAAAACCCTCTATTGTAGCCTAAACCCTAGGGGTTTATTGAAAATGATACTTCCAAAGCTAACCACAACCTAGAAATTACTCAAACAAGTTTTTGATACCCTGCACAAGCTCAAACAATCATAAAATAATGCTTCCCTACACAAAAACACAATTTGACTCTTCAAAACCACCATTTTTCTTAAAGAAAACTCACTTTTACACACATGGGTTTCACACCCATCTCACTTTCAGACCTCCCCAACACTAACACATCATTCCCACACCTTAATAATGTTAGTGCAAACCCATTCCTCAAGTTACAAAGGCTACAGAAAGAGGAATGGTTCAAAAATCCATTCTTATTGACTCGAGAATTCCAGTCATCTTTCTTCCTCTTCCACCAAATGTTGGCTTGATCCACACGTCTGCCAACCTAATTGACTTTGTTTTTGAAAGGTAAAGTTTCTCCTGAGTCACCAATGTTTCTCTCTCTTCCTTTTCAAACTCTTTCATTGCTACAGATCATCTCTACGATTTAATCATCTGTACCACATGTGGTTGATGTGCTTTGAATCCTTGCATCTAAAGGAAATTTCCTCAATATAAATACTGCTAGAGAATTTGAATGTTTCCATTGTAGTTGGTATTAAAGTTAGTACCTACATTAAATCTAGCCTTTACAAATGATTCTACATCTTTCCAATCATGCCTAACTATTGAGCTTGTAACTAACATGACTTATTACATTATAAATCAATTGACCATGTAATATGACCTTATTCAATTGAAAATTTACTCAAAACACACTTTACTAACTTAAATTAATTCCATGAACCAAATTTGCTCAATAACCTAGGTGCCCCTGAACCAAATTTCAATATTTCAATAAATTTCATTACAAGTACAAATCTCATTGCAATGCCTTAGGCACTCTGTTCTCACAGATATTTTACAATGTCACTCATACATTCAAGATTTTCTTATAATTTCTACATCATAGGTTCTCATTTAGAGGTTAACTTCAAATGAGTAACTTGAGATTCCCTTGCAAAGCTTCACACACTTTTTTAAAATGGCTTCAAATTAGAATTGAGATTTGTCAAGATCATTAAAATAAGGATGTTGCATTGCTTTTTTGGCTGAGATTCTCTTCAATGGCTCAAAAATCAGCATTTTTTGCAAGGAGAGAACAATAAATTTTGACTAGTTTAGTTACAGATGTATGCAAAGTAAAAGAATAAAAAGAAATAGCTCATCCAAAATGGAAATGAAATGAAAATAGATGGAAGGAACTTACAAATAGGCATGGAAGTCTCTCAACTTAGTCACTCTTGGTCATACATCTTCACTGTGAGTTCCAAGATACCTATTGCACACAACAGCTCTCATGAATCTAGAATATCTTGAAATTCGAGATGCTCCTATAATTTCTACATCATAGGTGCTCATGATAAGGTTACATTCAAATGAATAACTTGAAATTCCCTCACCAAGCTTCGCACACACTTTTCTAATGGCTACAAAATCATAATTGAGATTTTTCAAGATCATCAAAATAGGGATGTTGCATTGCTTTTATGCTTGAGATTCTCTTGGATGGCTCATAAATCTGCATTTTCAGTAAGGGGACACCAATCAATGTTTACTGGGATACTTATAGATACACAAAGTAAAATAAGATGATAGCATTATTATCAAAAAAATCAACGTGGATACAAGTATAAATTAATAAGAACCATTGTGCATATACTTACTAATTAATCCAGTGAACCATTTGGATCTACTTTACTCTTTATTGTGTCAAGTATTTCCTTCTAGTCAGACTCACAGACCTTCCACAAGGTCTTGTTCAAAGGTCTACCCTCATATTTTCTCAAATGAACATTGGATGCCACAACAAGGTTTGAGTAATGAAGAATCTTACGATTCATGTCAAAGTCCTCAAACAACCAATGCTTAACACTCTTATGTGGGTACCTTCTAAGCCACATTCAAGTAACAACAACTAATCTTGTAGGGTATTCGATGTTTTCTCCATCTATAATTGGGGCTTCCAATTTCTTTTTGGCCTCAACACAACAACACAAGTAACAGTCTATTCTCTCTTCATTTTCTTCATCTGCAATAACTGTATAAACATGCCCTGCATTGATATGTGCAGAAAATCACTTGAAATTAGTCAACATTACGAATACAGTACAAATTAAGCTAACAATATGGAATTTCAAAAACTAAGCAAGTAGATATATTACCCGGTTGAACTAGATCTAATATGTGGTCAAAGTTGACAGATGATTCCATCTATGTTAGTTCCAATGCCATAGAAGGGAAATATGTGTGAAGTGGGCTAAGATAACTTGTCAACCCATTTGTCAACCTCACGACTCTCTAATCATTCTAGGCTTGCATTGTACATAATTTTAAAAAAGCGTAATATACATCTTATGTGTATCGATACTCCATGAACCTGCATTTGAGCTAAGGAAAGAGTGCAACTCACTCGATCCTATTAGTGTACAACAATCCTCATATGGTGCAATGTTAGTATCATCCATCAACTAAAAAAATCTATGAACTAAAGATGTACCCTTCGTACCGGATTCCCGCCAAGCATTACACCGCGAAGCGATTGAACTTTTTGTCTCTCAATTTGCCTTATTGTCTTTATACTTTATCTATAATTCTAACAATTCTTTCCCTTTCACATGCTCCCTGCCATCATGTTCCCCACTTTCTCAGTACTTGGAGGCCTCACCAAAAATTTCACGTAACTGCGGCACCACTCCCCAGTGAGATCGTCACAACTAGTAGAACATGCACGTGAACTGTGAGAAGCTACATGTTGCACACTTATCTGACCATATTATATGACGACCGTATGCTATGCCCCTCCAAGCCATATCACTATAGAACATTTGGAAGCAACCTTGCATGAACTCTAGAGAATTTGTGCGATCATCACTAATATAAAAGTGATACTCCCTCAATACCTTCCTTTGGTCCTCTATACTATCAGTTGCATGAATGAATGCTATGTACACAAATATAAAAACCTGTGTGGAGTTGTAATACTATGACTGCACTTCACACTCTCTCCCACTCTCTCCCACCCCACTCTCTCCACCACTCCCCACTCATCAAATCCTCTCCCCCACTCTCTTCCTCCTCCCTCCCTCCCACACTCTCCCACCCTCTCCCACTCTCTCCCAAACTCTCTCCCACTCTCTCCCAAACTCTCTCCCACACTCTCCCACTCTCTTCCCCCCTCCCTCCCACTCTCTCCCACTCTCTCTCAAAATCTCTCCCACTCTCTTCCTCCCTCCCTCTAACTCTGTCCCACTATCTCTCACTCTCTCCCACTCTCCCACTCTCTCCCTCCCTACCTCCCACTATCCCACTCTCCCACTCTTTTACAACTCTCTACCACCCTCTCTAACTCTCTCCCCCCTCCCCCACTCTCTCTCACCCTTTCCCATGCTCTCCCACTCTCTCTCACCCTCTCCCCAACCTCCCACTCACACCCTCTCCAGCCCTAGTCACTCTGCTGCCACTGCCCTCTCAGCCTCCACCCTCTCCCTCTCTCCACTCTCTTCCCTCCATCCTCCTTCTCTCTCCCATGTGCTCTCCGTATCTCCCCGCTCTCTCCAGACTATTTTCCAATGCCCCTAACTCCCTTCTCCCACTCCCTCCCACTCTCTCCCACTCTCCTCCCACTCTCTCCCGCCTCTCCCCAAACCTCTCCACTCCTCGCACCCCTCCCCTCTCTCCCTCCATGTCTCCCACTCTCCCACTCTCCCACTCTCTCTCCCCTTGTCCCACCTTCCTCCCTCTCTCTCCTCCTCCCCACCTCCCCATCACCCTCTCCCACTCTCTCACACCCTCTCCCACCCTCTTTTGACTCTCTCCCCTTTCTCTCCCACCCCTCACTGACCTTCACCTCTCCCCTCTCCCTTTGTCCCTCCCTATCTCCTCCCTCACTCTCTCTCCACTCCTCTCCTCTCTCCCACTCCTCTTACCCACTCTCTCCCGCCACTCCTCAAACCTCTGCCGCCACTCTCTCCCTCTCATCCTTAAATCAACACTCTCCCAACCTCTCCCACTCTCTCACCTCTCTCCTCTCTCCCCACTCTCTTCCCACTCTCACTCTCTCCCTCCTCTCTTCCTCCCTCTCCCTCTCTCCCTCCACCCCATATTTCTCCTCTATCTCATTTCTCACACTCCTCTCCCATACTCTCTCCAGGCCTCTCACTCTCTTCCACCCTCTCTGCTCTCTCCTCTCCTCCTCCCTGTCTCCAGGCTATCCCACACTCCCACTCCTCTCCCACTCTCTTCCCCTCCCTCCCTCCCTGTCTCCCACCATCTCCATCTCACCACCTCCCACCTCTCTCTCCCTCTCTTCCCTCCCTCCCTCCCTACTCCTCTTCGTTTCTCACACCCTCTCCTCTCTTCCACCCTCCCTCTCTCACCCTCTCCCACACTCTCTCCCCTCTCTCTCACCCTCTCCCACCCTTTCCCACTCTCTCACACCAACTCTCCAACCCTCTAACCCGCTCTCCCACATTCCCTCCTCTCTCCCACTCTCCCACACTCTCTCCCTCCCTATCTCCCACTCTCCCACTCTCCCACACTCTCTCCTTCCCTATCTCCCACTCTCCCATACTCTCTTTCCCTCTCTCTCCCACCCTCTCCAACTCCCTCTCACACTCTCTCCCACTCTCTTCCTCCCTCCCTCTAACTCTCTCCCACTATCTGCCACTCTCTCCCACTCTCCCACTCTCTCTCCCACTTCTCCCACCTCCCTCTCTCTCCCACCGTCCCCACCTCTATCTCACCCTCTCCCACTCTCCCACACCCTCTCCCACCATCTCTGACTCTCTCCCACTCTCTCCCACCCTTTGCAACCCACTTCCACCCTCTCCCACCCTGTCCCACTCTCTTCCCCCTATCTCCCACTCCCTCACTCTCTATCCCACTCTCTCCCACTCTCTTACCCACTCTCTCCCACCACTCTCCCACACTCTCTTCCACTCTCTTCCCACTCTCTTCATCTCATCTCCAACACTTTCCACCCCTCTCCCACTCTCTCACACTCTCTCACACACTCCCCTGCACCACTCTCTCTCACTCTCTCCCACTCTCTTCCTCCCCTCCCTTCCACTCTCTCCCTCTCCATTTCTCACTCCCCTCTCTCCCATTCTCACTCTCCTCTCTTGTCCACCCTCTCCCTCTCTTCCACCCTCTCTCTTTCTCTTGCTCTCTCTCCTCCCTATCTCCCACTCTCCCCACTCTCTCCCACTCTCTTCCTCCCTCCTCCTCTCTCCCGCCTGTCCCATCCTCTCACCTCTCCCTCCTCTCCCACTCTCTTCCTCCCTCCTCCCTACTCTCTCCCGATCTCTCCCTTTTTCCCTCTCCCTCTCTTCCACCCTCTCCCACACTCTCTTTCCATCTCCCACTCTCTCCCACTCTCTCTCACCCTCTCCCACCCTTTCCCACTCTCTCACACCCACTCTCCCACCCTCTAACCCACTCTCCCAAAGTCTCTCCTGATCTCTCCCACTCTCCCACTCTCCCACACTCTCTCCCTCCCTATCTCCCACTCTCCCATACCCTCTCTCCCTCTCTCTCCCACCCTCTCCACCCCCCTCCCACCCTCTCCTACTCTCTTCCACTCTCTTCCTCCTTCCCTCCTCTCTCCCAGGATACCCTCTCCCACTCTCTCCCACTCCTCTCTACCACACTCTCTTCCACCCCATTCCACCCTCTCCCACTCTCTCCCTCCCTATCTCCCACTCTCCCACTCTCTCTCCCACTCTCTCCCACCCTCTCCAACGCTCCCACTCTCCCACTCTCCCACACTCCCTCCCTCCCTATCTCCAACTCTCCCATACTCTATCCTACTCTCTCCCTTCATCCCACTCTCTCCCACTCTCTTCCTCCCTCCCTCCTTCTCTCCCCACCCTCTCCCGCCCTCTCCCACCCTCTCCCTCTCTCCCACACTCCTCTCCTGCCTATCCCACCCTCTCACTCTCTCCACCCCTCTCACTCTCTCATGCCTCTCTTTCCACCCCACTCACCCATTCTCCCACTCTATACCACTCTCTCCTGCTCTCCCAGGCTCCTCTCACTCTCTCACACATTCTTCACTCCTCCTCCCACTTTCTCACCCTCTCCCTAACTTTTCACTCACTCCTCCCTGCCTCACTCCCGCTCCTCTCCCTTTGTTGCCTCCCTTTCCTTGACCTCTCCACTCTCTCCCTCTCTTCCTCCATCCCCATCCCTTTCTCTCATGTCCTCTCCCCTGGCTCCCACTCGTTCCACCCCTCTGTCCTCTCCCACCCTCTCCTCTCTCCCACTCTCTAACCTCTCCTACTCTCTCCCATTCTATCTCTCACTCTATTCCTTTCCTCCTCACTCTCACTCCCTCTCTGCTCTCTCACTCTCTTGCTCCCCTCCCTGCCACTCTCTCCCACTATATCTCCCACTATTTCCACTCTCCCACTCTTACCTCTCTCAACTCTCTTCCTCCTCCCACTCCTACTCTCATCAGGGCCTCTGGGCCTCCCACCCTCTCAACACTCTACTACACTCTCTCCCTCCCCTATCTTCCCACTTTCTCCCTTTCTCCTCTCTCTCTCCCGCTCTCTTTGTCCCTCCCTCCCACTCTCTCCCACACTGTCCCACTCTCTCCCACTCTCTCCCTCCCTATCTCCCACTCTCCCACTCTCCCACAGTATCTCCCACCCTTTCCCACCCTCTCCCACCTTCTCCCACCCTCCCACCCTCCCACTCTCTTCAATCTCCCACCTCTCCATCTCCACTCTCCTTCCTCCCTCTCTCCCCACTGGCTCACTCTCTCCCACGGCTCCTCGCACTCTCTCCTCTCTCCTGCTCTCTGCTCCTCCATCACCCTCTCCCACCCTCTCCCACTCTCTCTCACTCTCCAGCACTCCTCACCCCACTCTCCCACTCTCTCCCTTTCTCCACTCTCCCCACGGGTCTCCTCCCCTATCTCCCCTTCTCCCACTCTCTCCCAATCTCTCCTGCTCTCTCTCACACTCTCCCCACCACCCTCTCACACTCTCCCCTTTGTCCCATTGTCTCCCCACTCTCTTCCTTCCTCCCTCCTTCTCTCTCCCACCCTCTACCATCATCCCCTACTCTCTCACACTCTCTCCCACCCTCTCTCACTCTCTCCAACTCTCTTCCTCCCTATCTCCAACTCTCCCACACTGTCTCCCACTCTCTTCCTGCCTCCCTCCTTCTCTCTCCCACCCTCTAGCATCCTCCCCTACTCTCTCCCACTCTCTTCCTCCCTCCCTCCCACTGTCTCCCACCCTCTCTATAACTCCCCCACTCTCTCCCACCCTCTCCCTAGCCTCTCTCCCACTCACTCCAACCTCTACCACTCTCTCCCACTCTCTCGCACCCTCTCCCCAATCTCCTCCTCTCTCTCCACCTCTCACCCACTCTCCCACACTCTCTCCTACTCTCTCCCACACTCCCACTCTACCACACTCTCTCCCTCCCTCTCCAAACCTCTCCCACTCTATCCCACTCTCTCCCTTCCTATCTTTCACTCTTTTACTCTCCAACACTCTCTCCCACTCTCTCCCACTCTCTCCCACCCTCTCCCACTCTCCCACCCTCTTCCACTCTTTCCCATTCTCCCCCTCCCTATCTCCTGCTCCCACACACTGTCTCCCACTCTCCCACACTCTTCCCCACTCTCTCCCATTCTCTTCTGGCATCCCTTCCACTCTCTCCCACCCTCTCCCACCCTATCCCACCCTCTCTTGCCAACTACTCAGCCTCTCCCACCCTCTCCAACCTTTTCCCACCGTCTTCCACTCTCCCACACTCTCTCCCACAATTTCTCTCACTCTCTGCCACCCTCGCCCACTCTCTCTCACACTCTCCAACCCTCTCCCACTCTCTCCCCTATCTTCGACTCTCCCACACTCTCTCCCACCCTCTCCCACTCTCTCCCACCCTCTTCAACTCTCTACCACTCCCTCCTCCTATCTCCCAATCTCCCCACTCTCGACACTCTCCCACTCTCTCCCTCCTCCACCCATTCTCTCCCTCTCCCTCTCTCCAGCTCTCTCCTCCCCTATCTACTCATTTCCTCACACACTCTCTCCCCTCTCTCCCCTGCCTCTCCACTCTCTCAGCCCTCTCCCCTTTTCCCATCTCCCTCTCTTCCTCCTCCTCCCACTCTCTCCCCTCTCCCTCGCCTCTCTCACTCTCTCACTCTCTTTGCTCCCTCCATCCCACTCTCCACACTCTCTCCCACTCTTCCTTTCCTCCTCTCCCACTCTTTCCCATGCTCTCCCACTCTCTCCCACCCTCTCCCACACTCTCCCACTATCTCATACCATCTCCCACCCTCTCCCACTCTCTCACACCCTCTCTCCCACCTTCTCACCCACTCTCCCACACTCTCTCCCACTCTCTTCCACTCTCCCACTCTCCCACTCTCCCACACAATCTCCATCCCTATCTCCAACTCTCCCATCTCTCCCACTCTCTTCCTCCCTCCATCCCACTCTCTCCCACCCTATCTTTGACTCTCTCCCACTCTCTCCCACCCTCTCCCACTCTCTCCCACTCTTTCCCACTCTCCCAACGTCTCCCACTCTCTCCCATTCTCTTCCTCACTCCCTCCCACTCTCACACCCCTTTCCCACCCTCTACCACTCTCTTCCTCCATCCCTCCCACTTTCTCCCACTCTCTTCCTACCTACCCCACTCTCTCCCACTCTCTTCCTCCCTCCCTTCCACTCTCTCCCACTCTCTCCCACCCTCTCACACTCTCTCCCACTCCCTCTTTTTCCCACTTCCTCTCCCTTCCTATATCTCAAGTCTCTCCCTCTCACCCTACCTAGCTAAGTCCCCCTCACTCTAACCCTTTCTCTCCCACTCCCTCTCTTTTAAACTATCACTTCCACCCCCTCTCCCTTTCTACGGACTCTCTCCCTCTCCCCATTCGACCCTACCTAGACAAATCTCTCTCTCTTAAAATTATCCCTCCCTCTAAAGACATACATAAATACATAAAAGCATAATACATATGTACATAAAATCCTACATCCATACAATATACATGCACTAATACATATAGGAATACATACATACAAGGGTATACATATACATTCACATTAACAAAGACATAACATGAGCATGTTATGTCTTGCTTGATATGTATCCTGGATAAGCAAAAATGTTAAAACTAGGAGATAACGTGAGTGTGTTATAATATGAGTGTGTTATAACACACTCTCATT
Source organism: Sequoia sempervirens (assembly GCA_007258455.2). Lineage (NCBI taxonomy): Eukaryota > Viridiplantae > Streptophyta > Pinopsida > Cupressales > Cupressaceae > Sequoia > Sequoia sempervirens. The sequence continues at coordinate 434,761,206 of VDFB02281492.1, read as the reverse complement.
ATAACATGCTCGCGTTATCTTTTTCTTTGGGAATCCCCGAGCCTTAGCATTGGTATTTTCCTTGGAATACCAACCCAAATGCTTGGAGGGCATTCCCAGCACCAGAGACATGTTTTTACAAATTGTACATTTTTTTCACATAATCAGGTTCGTGCTCACCATCAGGATTGCATCTAGTTCAATATTGACAAAATCAAACACATGAGTAATGTTAGGTTCTCTCTTAGCTATCCAACGATGTAATTTTTTTTATTTTTAACAATGTTAAGCCTTTCATCCATAATTTATTTTGTTACTATGTCTCTTTTTCCCCAAAAAGTAGTGTTTGGTTTTTTTTATGTTATAAATTAACCGTTCATCAAAATTTCAAATAAATTACATTTTTAGAAACTAGACTCCATTCTAAAAATTTGAAAAAATATATATACAAAAAAATCATTACCTTCAAAAAATTTTAGGGGGAGCACGACCAAAATTCTTCTTTTCAAAAAGATCCCACTTAGAAAATCATTTAAAAATAAAATATTCATTAAAAAATTATTAGAAAAATAATGCATCAACTAGATACTATTAGCTAACTTTTTACTATAGCGATTTTAAAAATACTACAAAAAAATTCACCATGCTTAGGTCATACAAGAGTTGCTATGTTATGTTTTTCTGACAAAAATAGCACCAATTTGTGTACGTCCCTATTTTGAACCCCTTAATCTCAACCATTTTCAAAATAAATAAGTAATTTAGAAAGTAGACTTAGAGAACTTCGATCCTTGTCTTTGTTCTATCTCAAAAGTTTGAGTGTAACTATCCTCAATTTCACGTCCAAGGTTAGCATTTCCTGATTTAAAAAAAAAAGTGGCTAGTTAGGCCCCCTTTTTGGGAACCATCTTGGTGCACTTACCCAATGATTTCCTTCATAACCTAGAAGAAAATTTAGCCTTTTATCCCTCCATGAGGTCACAAGACCTTCCCACTATTGCACCTCCTGATCACTTTGCATACTTACATCCTGAAGTCATGATGGGACCTATGATTCCTTCCTCAAGTGGACCTAGTTCCTCTCACAAATCCCATTCACAACCCTATTATGATCACAAAGTCACAAAAAATCCTATCAACCTTGAAGAGACATATGGTAAAGGATTTACTATCTTAAGTAAACAAGGTTGTGACACAAAACATGAACATCTATCAACTTCTTTAACAACAATCAACCGAAGCACACACAATAGGACTAGGATATCAAGATCCTTCTCATCCTGATAGACATCCTCTTCAACCTAGGAGACTCTGAGATGCTGGAACAATGATCTTCAATGCTCCTCCTAACTTAAACATTCTTCTTCCACATGAACAACCATTATCTCCTAATGAAAAGGATGTTAGGATCCCTATGGGTCCTCTTCCTCCTATTGATGAACAAGGAAAATCTAGCAAGCGAAAATGACCTTACAAAATCAAGAAGATTAAGTTTCCTACACATCCTCCACCTGAATGAGAAAGGAAACTTCAATTACTCTTAAACAAAGGTCTTATACTTTTACTGCCTTTGAATAGGTTGGTTATTCATCCAAAAGACTCTAACATACCATTTTACAAATATCGTCGTATCCTTGGCCATTGAATTGAAGAATGTTAGACATTGAAGGAAATATTCGATAAGTATCACTTCAGTGATACCGATTGTTTCCCCATCATACCTTAAAACAACCAAATCCCCTCATCATGCCATAGTTTTAGAATTCCTTATTCTCACTATTGCATGATCCTTTCGCATCACCCACCTCAGCTCATTCTTTCCTTTACACATTGTGGAGGGTAAGAAATTGTTAGCCTTATCCTTGTAATACATTTTTATTTGTCTCTGAACATTTTATTCCATTTAATATTTAGAAACCACTAACTTAGTTAATGGTTGACTTACATTTGCATTACTTGTCCCTTTTTCCTTTTCATGCGTGTATTGTGTTTCCCCGTATCTTTTTTTTATGTTTAATCTCTCTTCATACACTTCTTCTATTCATATCTCTCTTCTTCTATATGTTGTACATTATCTTTTTCTCTTTTTTTGTTTTGTGTTATCCTTTTGGGGATGATGCAAAGCGTAGAGATTCCCTACATCTCTTCCATGTTGACCCAAAAAGGTCCTTGTATTTTTCTCTTTTTTTTTGTTTTTTGTTCTCCTTATGGGGATGACACAAAGCGTAGAGGTTCCCTATGTCTCTTTCATATTGACCCAAAAGGTCCTTGTCTTTTTCTTTCTCTTTTTGTGTTCTCCTTTTTGTGACGACACAAAGCATAGAGACGCCCTATGTCTCTTCCATGTTCACCAACAAGGTCTTTTTCTTTTTCTTTTTTTTGTTTTGTGTTCTCCTTTTGGGGATGATGCAAGGAATTGAGACTGAAATGTCTCCTTCATGTTGACCCAAAATATTTTTCATTTTCTTTCACCTTTTCATTTTTTTTTTGCTTGTGTTTTCCTTTTGGGCACAATGCAAGGTGTCGAGACCAAAATATCTCTTCCATGTTGACCCAAAATAGACTTTTATTTTTGCTCTCTTTGTTTCATTCTTCCAGTTCTATGTGCTTTAGGGAGTGATGACAGTTATGTGCTCTTTCATAAACACATTGTAGCAACAAACATACTAACCCCAAATCCATAGATCCCTTATGTGTTTGGTGTGCTTTATTTTATAGGGGGCAACTCCCTTTTCTTTGTTTTTGCTTGACATAATGCAGCCTAACTTTGAAACATATGACTTGGCATAGAGATTTCCAAGTGGGCTCTCATGTCTTGTTTTCCTTTTTCCTTTTATTTTCTTCTCTACTTTAAAGTAATTTCTCACAGAATGATATTTAGCAATTCCTTTAAAGTGGGGGCAATCCATTACCATAATTCATTTGCATTCTTGGTTCTTAGTGTAGCCTTGTCGGTTATATGATGTGTTCATCACTTTGTGGATGACATTGGGTGTGATTTCCTTCATAAGTGTGATATTTCTAAGCATATTACATTCCTCTTGGTAGCCTGAAGCGATGCAGTGCATCCCCTAAGTTGCAAATATCCTATTCTTTGATTGGTCCTCTCTTGGAGACATTAAACACAATGTTCCTTAAGTGATTGACCTTGCATGAACTGAACAAGACTCCTTTGAACTTCTTTTACACTTTTTACAATTTTACATTTTTCATTTTGGCCACCTTGCATAATGCAACTTGCATGCCTGTGGTACCTTTTCCTTTTGTTCTTGAGCATTTTTTCCTTTTGGCACCTTGTTAAAGTTATCAATGGGTATAACTTTAATATGGTTGAGAGGGAAGCCCACCTAGCGATATGAATTTTCCCCATAGCTAGTTTTTTGTTTGTTTGTGAGTTCATACCAACTACAATATGTATCTTACCTTTTGGGCTTTCTCACCCCGTAGACAACAAGTTCTATAGCCCCAGAGTGAGTACATTTTGGCCTTCTCACCCCATGGATAGCCTAAAGTTCCATGATCCCAAAGTGAGTACACATTCTCTTTTTTAAACAATTAACCTAGGTCTAATCCACAACTAGTTGGATTGATGATCAAAGCTTCACCTGATTCATCTCAACACTTGTGTGTTCCTTTGTTCTTATGCTTAGTTTTCCATGGGATCTTCATCCTAGGGGCTTTATCATCCCTCTTTATCGTTGTCATTCCATCTTGCTAGTGTAAGTGCATTTGAACCCCCTTGCCAATGTTCATGTCTACTTTAGTGTGAGTTTCAAGCAAGTTCATCCTCTCACTAAAGTGGGGGCTAAATGTGCCATAGAAAAATGACCCCTTGTCAATTTCATGGCCTTTTAGGTCTTGTTTCATGGCGTTGGAACTATGTTGTGACATGGATTGAACATGCTTATTTAGGTACTAAAACTCAAAGAATGACATCTTGTGAGGGTGTTTTGAAGTGTTGTAAAACATTTCTACATTCTTCTAGACTCTATTTTTTACAATTCACCTAAAATAACCTTTTTATTCATCAACAAGTCCTATTTTGAAGTGTTGTAAAGTCTTGTAACAAGATTTCATGCTTTTCTAGGGACATCTTCACTATTTATCGCTTCTTATGCTTTATTTGACCCCTCTATCCTCTCATATGCTCAATTAAGTGTATTTTTTAGTATAATCCCAATAAAAACATTAAATACAACATATTTCCCAACACACATTTTTTAGGTCCTAGGTGGGACCCATTCGCCATGGGTGGCGAATGAGTCCCCCTTTATCCCAAATTCAACATATTTTCAATTTCCTTTCAGGATTTTATTCAAAAACACTTGATGTCAGCCTACGATGAGGTATGAACATGTAACTAAGGCAGAAGTGTGTAAAAATAAGTGATTTTCATCTCATGTCAACCCCCATTCATCAAGTTAACTCATCCACCTATTTATTCAAGCATTCAAGCATTTTATAACATCGTTTCAAGCACTATTCAAGCACTTTGAAGCATCCATTGACATTACTTCATACTTGCATCATCAAGGGTTTAGTAATTTAATAGAAATTTCATGTTGTTAATTGATTATTCATTTATATTTTGTTATTTTATTGAAGGTTTGATTATCGAAAGTGGGGTTTGACCAAGGAAAACCCCTATTCACTAACCTTAAATCATTTTTTCCTATTGCATGTTTGTTTGTAGACCTAGGTATGCAGATTTAACAAGATTTTTGGTGCTGAAGATTGGTTTACAATTCAACTAGGTGTTTTAAGTCAACTTAAGTCTATTTCAAGCTTGGAGAAGATTTTTTGTCTGTTTCTTAGAGAACTGACTTTGGCAACCTGACAAGCAGTGATTCCTAGATTTGGTGTTCTAGAGTTGTCTCTTGATATTTTAGAAATTTGGGAGAGGAATTATTCATCACCTATTTGAAATGAATCCCACCTTAGGATTTAAAATTTGAATTTTGTTAGATTCTAGGTGCCGACATATAGAAACTTGCTTCCAATAGTTTTTCACCAAGAGCAGGACTAATTCGACACCCTGGGTGAATGAGTCCCACTGTGAAAAATCAATGATATCAATCAACAACCACAACATTTGAAATTCATCATATTTTTCCTAGGTGAACTATGTTTTGACCTATTTCTTTATGTTTTACATAATTTCTTCATTTACTTCATTATTGGCATATCACAGTGTGTTTTCAAACATACCTTAAATCTCAATTTTGCATTTGTTTTCATCCATTTAGATCAATCAATTTCATTTAGGTTAGACAACATCACACATAATATTATTTGAATTTAAAAACCATTAGCATTTTTGTTCCTATCTCTCTCCTTTTTAGTGAAAAACCCTAGGAGAGGAAGAGTTGTCCATAGGAGCCAAAAATCAATGGTTCAGGTCCTATAAGTTATGCCCAATGGGACTCATACACCACCTTGGGCATACGAGTCGCGTGTGGCCCAAAATTAAAATTAATTCAAATTTTTGGTGGGATTTTATCCTCCTAGATCTGATGTCGTTTGTGTTGTAATTTTGTGAATTTTTGCATAATTAGGTATAAATATAAGCTTCTTTCACTCATTTTACACCTAGCAAGTTGAATGAGCATTCCTTATAGAAAGTTTGAGTTCACAAGACTATTCAAGTATTTACAAGAGCATTAAAGAGTCTTCAAGAGTAGATTATCAAGCATTCTGATGAAACCCTTGAAATTTTTTGTTCTAATTCTAAATTCTATAAAATTCAGTCGGTTTCAAGTATCTAGACTTAGGGTTTTGTTCACTATCAATACCTTAGGACTTTTGTTGTCAAATCCATTCCTAAAAACCCTTATGTTTTTTCCCTTTACAGTATTATAATTTTTTGTCGACCCCTTATTGCCCATTCCTAGTCATATTAAAACCACTTGAGCAATCTAGGTCAATGAAATTACCGACCTCTTATGCCTAGGTTTGAGAAATATTCTATTTTATAAGGTTGGTTAATAGACCATGTTTTTCCTTTATATCCTTTTAATAATATGGTTTAATTCCTTCCATACCTTTTTATACGTCATCCTAGGTGGTCCCCTTTCTCAATGTAGTGTAGAAAATTATGCACTCTTGAAGAAATAGGAAATTTCACACTTAATTTAGACCTATTTTGGCACTTTTTCATTAATTCCTCCATTAAAATAACCATTTATAGGCCACTAAGACCCATTATTTTTTATCTCAAAGCTCATTCCACTCAAAAATCATATAAAATCATATAAATCACTCAAATCCCTGAAAATCCTTAAAACCCACCTCAAAAATATAAGGTGGGACTCATTCACCACCTTGGGAAAATGAGTTTACTTATGTAGGACCCATTTTCCAAGTGCATTGAATGAGTCCCATTTGGGGTCTTTTTCAAATTTGAGCAGGAATTCATCAATTTAATTCATGTTTTTGGTAAATGTCAACCTTTGAGATGTAAGTATTGGTCAACTAGGTGTCAATGCCTATAAAATCAAGCTTCTAAGTCATTTTCATCATCTCTAAGAACTTTGAGCAAGTATTTTCATGAATCAAGCATTAAGAATCTTCAAGCATGTCTTTATAAGAGTATTTTAATTCAAAAAGTAAGCAAATTTGAATCCTTGGAGAAACATTAAAGAATTTTTTATAGCTCATCAAGCTCACATTTGATCAAGATAAAGTATTATCAAGGGTTAATTATGGATTCCTATGGTTAATCATGATGGATTCTAGGTTCAGGAGATGCAACTAGCCATCAAGCTTATTCTCAATACTTGTTTCCTAACTGATTCCATCTTCCATTGTGACTCTATATTCAACCTAGGAAAGGTACAAGAATCATTAGATCTCACTTGGGGTGATTGTAGATCTTCACAGGTGAGTTATTCATCTTCGCATTTCCATTTTTGTATCATATTCTTGCACATTAGAATAGGATAGCATCATATTTTTTGATTTCCTAGTATGTAACACACTTAAGGCTACACTTTTAATGTACATTTCATCATTTCTACCGAGGTTTAATTACCAAACTAGGGGTTTGACTGAGGAAAAATCCCATTCGTAAATCAATTTGAATTTTCTTTTGTAGGTGTTTTTCACATATTCGAACTTTGAACTCAGGTTGGAAGGAAAGGGCATGTGTTAGAGTTTAGATCAAAACCTTCAGTTTTTAGAAAAGTGAAATAGGACTAATTCACCAAGAGTCCTAGTAGTGTAAAAAGTTAAAATTTCTAGAATTTGAGAGTTAGTTCTAGTCTCTTCAAGGCTTCCAAGTGCACACCATTTGCATTCCTACTTTTCTATTATTTTTTATTTACATTTCTATGGAATTTTCTAGGTCATTTACCTTTTTTTTGCATATCACACTATTTTTTCTAACATTTTCTTTTCCAAGTTTATACTTGGTGGTGAACCCCTCATTAGATATCATTCAATCCCTAGAACCTTCCCTTGTTCAGATTTTAGTCTCTATTCAATTGAAAACTCAAGGATTTTTTCTTGAGTGAAAGGTTTGAAAAATTGGTCTTTCTCCTTTTAGGTCCAAAACCCTATAAGTGAAAAGGAAGTACCACTTTTTCTAGATTTTATTTTGGTGAATATATTTAATGTTGACATAACATTCTATCAACATGAGTTGCCTCCTTTGGTGTTGAAACAAAAAAATGAGGCCTTTGTGATAATTGCTCAATTCAATCAAATAAGCATAAAAAGGACCATGGTTGATAATGGCTCAACCCTTAATGTGTGTAGTGTGAAACTCTTAGATAAGTTGTGAGTAGATAAAAAATTATGCAACCTAACTCTTTATCAATTCGAGGATTTGGCAATGTAGGAAAGCAACCTCTCTGTGTCATTACTTTACCTATTACAGCCAGAAAGGTCATCTTACAAACCCCTATTCATGCCATGCCTCATCACCTTTCATACAATTTCCTTTTGGGAAGACGATGGATTCATGAGATGCATGTGGTGCCTTAGACTCTTCATCGTATTATGAAGTATTCCTATGACAACAAGGTATACCAAGTTGAAATGAACCCCAAGCCTAAAAGTTGCTTACAAATTGTAAACGGGACAACAAGTCCTTTAAGCACATTAATTCCAACATCCAACATAGAACCTTTACAAGAAGAAAAGAAAGAAATGGAAACAGTGTCAAAATTATTAGATGACGATTGGCGCTCTTTGGAGTTCACACCCTCATTTATGGGAGAATACATAATCACAAGAAAAGAAGATGACAAAAAAAAAAAAATGGTCATGTCAACTCAAAATATAGAAGAACACTCACAAACATATAACTCATCTACTCTTGAAGAGGATACAAGTTATACAAAAAAAATTGATGAGATACTCTACCAACAATGACCGAACTCAAAAGAAATGGAAAAAATTTATGGGAGAGGTTATGAACTTGTGAAACAATTAGGTTACAATGGTAAAGGATGTAGAAAGAAACAACAAGGAATTCAAGTTCCTAAAAAGCCTAACACACGAGAGACAAAGATTGGTTTTGGATATTTTCCTTCTAAAATTATAAAATAAATGAAGAGACCATCATTAAACATCACTACTATAATGTGGAAGCCAAAAATCAACCTCACTATGAAGCATCCCAAATTTCTTGACATGGATTTATCACCATCATGGGAATACTTTGAAGATGATGAATCCTTGAAACAAATTGTAGGAGTCTATCATAAACCATCGACTCACCCTCACAACTAAAAGGTTACTTGTACTATGCTTAGCACTAAACAAAAAGATGGATAAAAGGAGAGTGGTGAGACATACATAAATAATGAAGAATGCAATCTTGAATTTCCAAAATCAAATGCACTTCCTTTAGGGGATATAATTGATATACCAATGGATATAACTGATAGAGAGAAATTCATTAAGATAGGGAAGTGCTTTGATGATCAATAACAAGAGGATACTGTAACCTTGCTCCATGACTTCCCCAAACTCTTTGCTTTGAAATATTTAGACATGCCAGGAATTGATCCAAATATAGTGACAAACAACATTGTTCTTGTTGAAAACACAAAGCCCGTTCGACAAAAGATACAAAATATGAATCCTAAAATAGATTTTCTTGTTAAATGTGAACTTGAAAAAACTGCTTGATGCTGGTTTCATAAGACCTATAGATTATTCTCCATGGATATGAAACATCGTTGCAGGATTATTCCTAATATAGATATGATAGTGGACTCAACTATGGGACATGCTTTGTTTTCACTCATGGATGAATTTTCTAGATACAATCAAATTTTCATCAACCCTCAAGATTGGAACAAAACATTTACAACTATTTCGGGAACATTCTATTGGGTTATCATGCCTTATTGATTAAAGAATGTAGGTGCAACATATCAACGAGCTATTACACTAATATTTCATGATTACATACAATTTTTTTTGGAAGATTATGTTGATGACATTCAAGCCAAATAATTAACTAGAAAATACAATGTTAATTTCCTTCAAAAAATCTCCGTGCGAATGCAAAAATACGACATGAGATTGAATACAAAAAAATGTGTCTTTGGTTTAGATAGTGGAAAATTTTTAGGGTTTATCGTATCTCACTCAGACATTGAGGTGGATACAAAGAAGATTGATGCTATCATCAACATGCCACCTCCTAAAAATATTTCTCAATTGCGTACCTTACAAGGAAGATTTCAAGCCATTTTTCATTTTTTTGCATCTTTAGCTGATCAAACATTACCATTTACACATCTCCTCAAAAAGTATGCTCACTTTGATTGGAATGAAGTTTGTAAACATGCTTTTGAGAGTTTGAAGGAATATCTTGCCACTCCACCTTTTTTACAACCCGCTATGCAAAATAAACCATTGATACTTTATACATCTACATCAACCCATGCTTTCACAACATTGTTGGATCAACAAGACGAGAACGGTAAAGGGCATCTAGTCTATTACATCAACCAAACCATGATAGATTATGAGAACTCACACAACAATAGAAAATAACTGTTTGGAATTTGTACTTGCTACCACTAAGTTGCGACATTATTTATTGAATGTCAAAATACATGTGACAACACAATTTTACCCCCTTAAACATATTTTCATTAAAAAAAATTATCAGGATGTCTAGGTAAGTGGCTGATGTTGTTGATTGAGTTTTACCTGAAGTTTGTTTCACAAAAATCAATTAAGGTTCAAGCCCTGACAAACCAATTGGTTGATACTCCTTCACCTTTGGCATTACCTAGTAATGACTCTTTCTTGAATGAGAATTTTTTGACAATAGAAACTAATACATAGGAGTTATACTTTGATGTATCTATGTGTAGAATAGGCTTCGAAACTAGTGTTATACTCATTCCACTTGTAGGAAATCTTATTCCCTTGTACTATTGATTAAACTTCCTATGTAGAAACAACACTACTGAGAATGAAGCATTGATTGCTAGATTATGTGTTTCTTTAATCTTGGGTGCAAAATACATTAAGATATTTGGTGACTCACAATTAGTAATAAAATAAATAAATACGACATATCAAGCAATGCACAACAAGCTATCAAAATATAAGGATCTCACGATGAACTTGTTAGAAATTTTTAAATCATTCACCATTGACAATATCCCATGAAAAGATAATTGACATGCAGATGCAATGGCAAGTGTAACTTCTCTTATATCACCTCAAGATCCTTCAAAAGATTTTACATTTACTATTCACCCCATCATGAAACCATCCATCAATGAAAAACTTGAAGTATTTGAAATAACCAAGCAAGAATCATGTGAATGGTATGATACAATATTCAACTATTTGATAGATGGTACTCTTCTTAAGCCCACAACAAAGAACACCTAGCATCACTTGTGAAAACTAGCAATCAAGTACATCATCCTTTCTGACATATTATATAGAAGATCCTTTAATGGAATTTTGATTAGATGTCTCAACGAATCCAAAATCCCCAAAGAACTTAAAGAGGCACATGCGGGTGCCTATGGAGGTGATTTTGGAGGGAGATCCTTGGTTCAAGAAATAATTTCTATGAGATACTACTATAGACATATAGAAAAATATTATTTTGTGTATGCTAAGAGATGTCACAAATGTCAGGAACATAGAAATTTGATTCATGTTCCTACTACTGAGCTTCGTACCCAAGTTCCTATTTGGCCGTTATCAGTTTAGGGATTGGATATAATTTGAAAAATTTCACCACCTTCATCCACTAGACATATTTTTATAATAACAACATATTGTTTTACAAAATGGGTAGAAGTTATTCCTCTTCGATCCACAACTACTGATGTAATATGTCATTTCATATTGGAACACATTATTGCTCACTTTGGACTTCCTTCCGCAATAATTTTAGATAATGAAACACCATTCAAGAACAATGATGTGAAGAAATTCCTTGATATATTTAATATCCAACATCACCTTCAACACCTTACTACCCATAATCTAATGGAAAAGATGAAGCAACTAATAAGACCCTCAAAAAAATAGTAAATAAACATAACCGGGATTGGCATACACAATTGATGTATGCATTATGGGCCTACTATAGCATTAGAACATCCACTAGAACAACTTCCTATAACATTGTATATAGTACCAAGGAAATTATGCCCTTGGAGTTAGAAATCCCTATATTATAGATTTCTCTTCAAGGGATCATCGATGACAACACTTACAAACAACAATGATTACACAAGCTTGAGGTGCTTGATGAACAACACATTAATGCTCTTGAGCACCTCCAAGCTTATGCTAAGAAATTACAATGCAATTATAATGATGATGTCATCAATAATGTATTTAGTAAAAGTGACCAAGTCATGTTTGAAAATCAATGAAATTTCAATGTTGACCAAATTGGAAAAGGAAAATTCAGTCCTAACTAGTTAGGACCCTACATACATAACAAAAGCTACGAGTCTGGTGCATACACATTAATAGAAATGGATGGAACACCTCTCAAAGATCTTATTAGTACGACACATTTACATCAATATTATGTCTAATCTCCTTGAATAGTATGAATAATAAGTAGTGTTGTTAGAGTTAGTAGATTCCATTTTCAGAGCTTTTACATTGCTTCTTTCTTGACAAATAGTCACCTGTGCGTCTCAAACACTATGGTGATTATTTAATTCATCTTTTAATAATTACTTTAGCTTTCATACTACTCAAGGTTATCTTGTTTTTTGTGTTATATTAGATCCTTATATGTATTTAATGTTCTTTAGTTAGATCATAGGTAAATTTAATTTAGCATAACATACTTAATCATAATGTTACATCTAAGAGAAACTATAATAAGTTTTTGTCAGATCACATGAATCATGTTAAATCATGGAAGCATTCATTAAATAATCCACAATGGTTATTTAATTGATCACATGGCCATTTAACATTCAAATACATAAAGTGCACATATATATATATATCAAATTTTTGTGTACACGTCATCAAATATACAATACTATTGAGGCCTCTGACTACTAGATCCCTCAAGATCTAGTGGTCCCATTTGTCTAGTGGTATTCTATCAAATGACAATGGTGTATGATCGTGATTGTGATCCACTGAGTGTACTAAGAGAAAATTCTAAACTACATATCTATCCAAGGGCCTCCCAATGTGCTCTTGCTATTTGATATCTCTCCGCTTGTAGCCTAGCTATGTCTACCTCTAGTCTCTCGAACTCTGTTGCAGTCCATGATGACTATGCCTCGGGTGCAGCATCAACTTGGTGGATGCACCTCATGAAACTCTCATATGCTGCTTGTAATCTAACATATTGCCTGAACCACTCTACGTCCTGATCCAAAATGGATGGGGGAACATAGTATGAGTCTATGGCATCCTCATTGACTGACAAAGGAACTATCTCTAAAGCTACATGTTGGTAGAAATCCTAAACATCTCTGATAGATCCTACAAGATAGAAACAATAAAATATTAGTACAGATCATGATATATATAAAGTGTAAGCACAAGTATTAAACATAACAATAAATAAAATATCATCAACTATATCCTTGGTAGGCTATGTAAAATCAGCCTCATCATGTGCAGGGGGCATGGAAGATGTGCTAGCCTCTCCATGACTATGAGTAATGATGCCTTATGTAGCTATTGGTCATGATCTAGTCATACGAATGTGAGAGGGCTCTTCTAACTCATGCCCTATTGGAACCTCATCTACTATCTCATCCCCCTCACTCATGGATTGCTCCTCCTCCTCATAATCCTCCTCATCCTCCTCATCTCCTCCACCCTAGCCATCATCCTAATTATACTCCTCATCTATGACATCTATAAATATGTCTGCTGCCCTATAACATGTCTCCTCAACCCTATACTCTATATCATCTCCCTCATTTGGTAGTGGTATTGCATCACCTATCATACCCTTCATAGGAAACACAAGATCTATATGTGATACTATCCACCACTCCTCATAGTCATCTATTGCATTTAAATCATCCACATCAAAGATTAGAGGCATATCATGATCTGAGCACCTGAAGTCACTTTAGAAAAAATCATCTACAATGGATCATACTATATCACTAGGTCTTTGAGGACTTGACATTGATCTCCTGAAGAAGGGTCTTGCCCTAGGTGCTATCTACATCTATCCAAACTGTTGCATGACTTGATTATATTAGAAAGTATGTACTACATAATCATGTCTACCAATCAACAATATGTCAAGCTATAATCATGTCATCTATTGAGTTTGATCTGGCCATTCAAGAAAAAAATGATTAGGTATCCAAAGGATCTTTTCCTCCTCCAGGCGGTCAAACTGAACTCTCCATAATTATAAATCACCATATTACAAAAACCATCATAGAGGATAGCTAAAGGCCTAAAGATACCCCAAGCCTGTCAGACATGGGAAGCTAGTAGGTCTAGTAGAAGTGATATGCTCAAGGAACCAAAATTGTAGAAGCATATAGTGTACTATACTATCCACCTCTTGAAAGACAAACCATCCAAGATCATAATACAGGTGCTCTAGGATACATCTCCCCTAGGAATATATTATCTAGTACTCTACCATCCCTCATATTAGGTGTATCATTCCTCCCTCCAAGTGTGATCCTCAGCCATCTGGGATGAGTACTAATTCAGCTATTAGCATCATGATCCATCTAACCAATGGGGCTTGTGAATATAATAGCATAGCAAGATCGATCTATGCTCTCACCTGCTCATCATGTAATGGTCCAGAAAAGCAATACTACATTTTAGATTTCATCTCCTAAAAGGTCTTCTCTACTCAGAAGAATATGTGGTCACACCATATAGGAACTTGAAGTATATGGTGAATGTCCTCCAGTGTGATCATCATCTCACCAATCGACAGGTGAAATGTGCATGTATTGACATCCTAGGGCTTTGCTAGTGCCATTAGCATCACATCATGGTGCCTCATGGGGGCATGAGGTATTCCCACTATACTCCATGAGTTCAAAGCAGCTCTATGTCCTCCATTGAAAGTGTGGGGGCTAGATCTCTAAGTAGGCTAATCTAGCTACCACCTAGATGCTGACACAAACAAGTGGGTACCTAGTAGAAAAAGAAAAATTGCATCCTATAAGTAGTCACATCTTTTCAATTTTTACATCAATAATCATATGTGTACTAAAGTTTTTCTAGTGTTCTTTTCTAAATTCCATAGGCACTTTAAGACCCTTTTGGGATAATTCATGAAGAAACGAGACACTTTATAAAAAAGTGGGACACTTTGTGAACAAAAGGGACACTTTATGAAACAATGTGAAAGTTCACGAAAAAAGGGCATGCTTCATAAAAAAAATATTCCAAGGCCCTAAATTAACCTACAAATACATAAAATTCATCAAATTACTACATAAGGACAAAGCATAGGTAGAATAATTGACTCCCGCAACATGTTTGTCTTGCAAGCATGTAATATCATCTACTAGGCATCTTTCACTCTTCCTCAATCACTTTCAAGCTACAACAAGGAAAATGAAAAATTAAGTTAGAATTTACTTCACTTTTTGCTCCTATGTATGTTAAAATCATGGTTCTTACTACATTAGATTTTTAAAAGTGCATTTCACTAAAAAAAACATAATGGGTGATATAGAACTCTATTTTTGACACCATTTATTGTGTTGGAATCGTGATTCCATTCTTGACATCAACTATCTATAATTATGTGGCATGTTACTTCCAAATTCCCTATGATATGACTTACCTTATTCGATGAGGCTAGATTGCAACCTTGATTCGACCTCCATAAAGTAAGAAAAATGAAAGGGGGGCATACATATACCCTTGAATGTGACTTCTAGTTATACATTTGATAAGAGTATTTTTGGACAACTAACGGATTCATGTCGTAGGATGCAATTCCTAACATTTTGGTTTTGCAGATGACTACAGTGGGGGCTTCATTCTCCTGTATCATAATTGAACCTATATTTGTATCCTTTTATGAAACAAAAATCATCATTGGATTCCTTTAGCTTACATATGCATGTAGAGTCATATGGACACTAAAGTGGGGGCTAAATGTAGTGTATAAAATTATTTACTATTAAAGAAGTAGGAAATTTCACACTTAATTTGGACCTATTTTGGCACCTTTGCATTAATTCCACATTTAAAATTACCATTTATAGGCCCCTATGACCCATTATTTTGGATCTCGAGGCTCATCCCACTAAAAATCATATAAAATCATATAAAATCACTCAAATCCCAAAAAAACCCAAAAACCCACCTCAAAAATATAGGGGGTGACTCATTTTCCACCTTGGACGAATGAGTCCCGTTAGGTGGGACCCATCCACCAAGTGCGGCAGATGAGTCATCTTTCGGGTATTTTTCAAATTCGAGTAGAAATTCATCAATTTAATTCATGTTTTTTGTAAATGTTGGCCTTTGAGATATAAATAATGGCCAATTAGGTGTCAATGCCTTTAAAATCAAGTTTCTAAGTCATGTCCATCATCTCTAAGCACTTTGAGCAATTATTTTCAAGCATCAAGCATTAAGAATCCTCAATCAAGTCTTCACAAGAGTATTCTAATTGCAAAAGTAAGCAATGTTGAAGCCTTGGAGCAACATTAAAGTATTTTTTTCAGGTCTTCAAGCTCACTTTTGATCAAGATCAAGAATTATCAAGGGTTGATCGTGGATGCCTATGGTGAATCATGATGGATTCTAGGTTGGGGAGATGCAACTAGTCATTAAGACAATCCTAAAGACTTGTTTCCTAATTGATTTCATCTTCCATTGTCACTCTACATTCAGCCTAGGAAAGGTACAAGCATAATTATATCTCACTTGGGGTGATTGGAGATTATCACAAGTGAGTTATTCATCTTAGAATTTCTATTGTTGCATCATATTCTTGCACATTAGAATAGGATTGTATCATCATTTCTAATATCCTAGTCTTGAACACAGTTAAGGCTAGGGTTTTTATGTAAATTTCATCATTTCTGCCAAGGTTTAATTACCAAAATAGGGGTTTGACTGAGGAAAATTCCCCATTGGAAAATCAATTTGAATTCTTTTTTGCAGGTGTTTTTCATAGATACGGACCCAGAACTTGGGTTGGAAGGAAAAGGGTAGGTGTTAGAGTGTAGATCAAAAGATTTAGTTTTTAGAAAAGTGAAGCAGGACTGATTCACCAAGAGTGGCAAATGAGTCCCACTATAGTTGTTTGTCAGAACTATTTGTAGATCTCGATAACCTTTTTCCAAAAATTAACTCCTATGTAGAAATCAAGATCTGGGACTGATTCACCTAGGTTGGAAAATAAGTCCCAATAGCATAAATTTTTTAGATTTCTAGAAATTCAGAGCTAGTTCCAGTCTCCTGAAGGTTTCCAAGTGCACACCATTTGCATTGTTCCTTTTCTATTCTATTTTATTTACATTTCTAGGGAATTTTCTAGGTCATTTAGCTTTATATTTCTATCATCACTCATTGCAGATAGTTATGACCTTGCCTTTTTCAAATAGGCGATGAGCAATGTGGTCTTCAGTTTTGATGCGTCATTGCTATTTTGAAGCCCTAAAATGGGTGATACCATTTTTCCTTTGATTTTTAATGTGATGCACATGGCTTGATCTTGCTCCATCACTTTTCTTCTCCCATCACTAATGTGATCCAAAATTTGAAACACAAATCAACGATACGTGATGGGAAACGAATGTGACCAAAAGGATGTGTTTTGATCCAATGGTTATATTTCATCACATCAATGCTCACATCACTAATGCAACTTTGGGGAAGCAAGGAAAATTTATGATGAGCGGTAGATTATTTGAGGGAATTTTCTCCTCATCAATAGATCTTGTACTTGTGCCATAGAAAAATGGTCCCTTGTCATTTTCATGGCCTTCTAGATCTTGTTTCATGGTTTTGGAACTATGTTGCTTGATTTTATGTTGTAACATAGCTTGAACATGCTTATTTAGGTATTAAAACTCAAAGAACAATGTTTTGTGAAGGTGTTGTGAAGTGTTGTAAGACATTTCTAAATTCTTCTAAACTCTATTTAATGCAATTCACCTAAAAACCACCTTTTCACTCATCAACAAGCCCTATGTTGAAGTGTTGTAAAGTCTTGTAACAAGCTTTCACACTTTTCTAGGAACATCTTCACTATTTAAACCCTTCTCATGATTTATTTTCTCTTTATTCCCTCATATGGCTTAACTAAGTGCATTTTTGAATGTTATGCTGACAAATGACATTAAATACAACATTTTTCCCTACACTTTTTTTTATGTCCTAGGTGGGACCCATTCGCCATGGGTGGAAAATGAGTCCCCTTGGCCCCAAATTCAAAATATTTCAAATTTCCTTTTGGTATTTTATTCAAAATCACTTTATGTCAACCTATGATGAGGTGTAAATGGATACTAAGGCACATGAATTATAGAAATATGTGATTTTCACCTCATTTTACATCTCCTCACTCATTCAAGCATTCAAGCATTCTACATCATCAATTCAAGCACTATTTAAGCACTTTGAGGCAACCATTGACATTACTTCAGACTTGCATTATCAAGAGTTAGGTGATTTGATAGCATTTTCATGTTATTAGTTTATCTTTCTCTTTCATTTTATTTTATTTTCAAGGGTTTAATTACCAAAAGTGGGGTTTGACCAAGGCAAACCCCTATTCACTAACCCCTAATCATTTTCCCCTTTTGCTTGTTAGTTTGCAACCCTTTGTTTGTAGATTTGACATGTTATTAGGTGTTGAAGAGTGATTTTCAATTCAACTAGGTGCTTCAAATGAACTTCAATCAAAATCAAGCTTGGAGAGAGTTATTTGTCTATTTTATGTAGATTTGACTTTGACAACCCAACAAGTAGACATTCCCAGATCTGGTGTTGCAGAGTTGTCTCCTAGTTTTTTAGAAATTTGGGGGAGGATTGATTTCCCACATATGGAAAATTATTGCCACCTTAGGACTAAAAACTTGATTTTTCTCATATTAGAGATCACGACAAACATAAACCAGCTCCCAATAGTTTTTAACCAGTAGCTGGACTTATTCACCACCCTGGGCAAATCAGTCCCATTGTGAAAATCAATTAATTTCACCAGCATCCAGAAGAATCCAAAAATCTCACATTTCATCTAGGTGCACTCAAATTTATCCCTGTACTTTCTGCTCTAAATAATTTCTTCATTTACATAGTTGTTCGCATATCACAATGTGTTTTCAAACATAGTTGTAATTGCACTTTTGCATTCATTTTTAATTGCCTAGATTAATCTATTGCATTTGGTTAACTTAATTTACATAATATCATATCAAACGCATCCTAATTTGAGTGATTCATTAGCATTTTTGGACCCAATCTCTCTCCTTTTAGTTGAAAAACCCTAGAAGTGCAAGAGTAGCATTCAGGTCCCAAAAATCTATATTTCAATACCTAGCAGATTTAAAGAAGGAGCATGAACCAGATTGGTGATACAAAATGGGTGTTTGATTAGGGATTTCAATTGAAGTTAAGTGGAGATGTGGTAACTTTCTAAGGTGGCATCACTGTTTTTCAGACAAAATTTGTAAAAGTTGGGAGTGATGCTTGAGGAATGCCATTGATTTTGTTTTAAATCCAAAGGGATCGAAGACCAAGATTTAAAGCTAAATAAATAGTTTTCAGGTCACTTGCATGAAGCTATCTATGATCATTAATGGTTACACACTCCTGATTTTCTACTTAATGCATACAATCTATTGTTTTATCTCACCATTTGTAGTAACCTAGAATTGAGAAATTGGTTTAGAGCTAGAGGAAAAGCATGTAAGTATAGGATTTTAATTGTAGAAACATTGAAGTCATTGTATCGGGTAATTTTGATTTTATAAGTTCCCTATTCCAATCACGCATTAGCTAGCTTGTGAGTTTTAATTTGTTGGGATAGTAATAATTTCAATTGCAAGCATTATCCACTTGAGCTAGTAACTGTGTGGGTTTGAGAGCTATTTTCTACAAAAATTTCAATTTAGGGGTATAGGCAGGTGATATTTTTTTCCAAACTAAGGTTTTCTTTTCCTTGTCTTGTTTCGTAAAAAATGAGTAATCCTAGTGGGTCGACTCACCCAGTTTGAAGGTGTAGGAGATTTAGTATGCTTGAGTCTTAGGATGATGCTCCTAAAAGTGAACAAGGCACACTGGGATATCTTGTAACACCAAAGGAGAAGAATAAATCCCATAGGAAGGTTGTGCAAGATAGTGTCAAAAGAACCTATAATTTGAGGAGTAGGGTTGTTTCAGAAGAATTGGTCAAGTTTAGAAAGAAATAATTAGTTAAGCCTAGGAGGGAAGCAAAGAGGAAGAACAAGTACCATAGGGCTTATGATTCCTACATGGGAAAACACAACTCGCCCATAGAAGTTTTAGATAGTCTTTGGTGCGATAAAGGAGATAATGACCCAGAGTATGGCATTTACCTTCTTACTCTAGTGCCACATGAGGATGCTAATGATGGAGGGCTAATAGCTTCTACAGTTTTAGCAAGAACATGGAGCAGGCGAGAATAATCTAATGTTGATAAATTAGAGTAGAAAAATGGTTCTATTTTTGTTTTTTTATGAAACTAGTGCCACAATAGTGGACTCTTCCTTTTTAGTGAACATATAGTTTTTGTCTTTGGTGCTAGCTTGGAAACCCTTTTCATTGGTGTGAAGGATAGGTGTTGTACACCGTTGCTTTGATGAAAAATATGTATTTTCCAGTTAATATTTAATTTTTTTCCTTGTGTGCTAATAGAGAATCTTCATTGATTGATGTGGAAAAAGAATTTTTGAGCTGCTACAATGAAAACTGATTCCTTTTAGAAGGTTGGATGGTCTTCTCCAATAAACTATATGGATTCTTATCTTTTTCTTTCCCCCCATTTTTGCAGTGAGTAAATATAAATGTCTAGGGAAATTCTAAAATCAATTGTACAACAACTGTAAATGTAACTAAAATTGTTTTTCAGCCTGATGCTTGTTGCTCCCATATCTTTATAAATAGGATTTTAGGGACGATTGTAAACAAATTTTTTTAGAGGTTGGTTAGTTTTTTTGTAATTGATCATATAGAGAATTGTAAACGATACTGAATATTTTAGTGTTAAGTATTAGGCTTAAGTCTACTAATATGCATATGTAATCTTGATAGTAGTATTGGAAATATAGAATAGAATAGTGCAAGTTCGACACCATTTCCTCTCCTATCAGTTGGTTTTTTGAACTATGAATAATATAATCAAGGTTTATACTATTTGTCTCTATTGATTTTCAATGGATGTAAAGGTTTATTTGTACTTATTCATTCAAAGAATTGATGTAAATGCTTAAATAGAACTCTAGGTTTACATTAAATTGATTGCTAGGATGCTAGTAAGAAGTGGTGGTTAAGGCATAATGTTGAAGTAGTGTAATGTAGTGTTTTCAAAGCTTCATATAGTGTCATATATGAAACTTTCTATTAAATTGTACGGGTGTTGGAATGACTTCATTCCAAGGATGAGGCACTAGTCTAAATGAAGTAATTGTACTGTATTATGTTGATTAATTCGGCAACAAACCAATCATTAAGTAAAATTCTACAAAATGGGTTATAATTATGTTAGGCATTTACCATTATCAAGCTCCTAATATGAACTATTATTAATAAGAAACCAACTTCTTTGATCTACTATGTTAGTTGAGCTCTTATATGAGAATTATGTATGTGTTGCAATGTTCTTGAATAAAGAAAAGAGGAATATCATATTAACAGTGTTAGGATTAGACTCCTAGATTTCACAAATCCCTAAGTGTAGAAGTAAGGACTTAAGAATCCTTGTTTTTTGTCCAATCTTTGCCTTACCTTATCATTGGCTTCTAGAAGATTCATAGGTGAATAGTGAGATTAAGTTTGGTTCCTAAAAAAAAACCAATAGATTGGCAAGTCCACTGTGGAATGACCTGAGAAAATTATGATAGAAGATCATCTTTCCTTAAAGAGTCATTGAAGTTTCAAAATAGTATGTAACCTGAGATTGAAAATGGTGGAATCATATTTTCCTGTCCAAGTCACCAACATATTGGTAACTCTATTGGGGAAATTAGAAAAGTATCCATTTGCATAGAGTCAATAATTTGGTAAATCTGAACATCTGGTTTAGATATTGAAGTTTTCAATTCTAGAAGTGGCTTTGTTGTAGTAAATTTAAATGAATTTATGTGTGAATCTGCTTTTGGAGGAGACCCAATATGAAATTCATCTTTGAAAGAGATTCATACTGATTGAAGTTTAGTCCTCTATTAAGACAGGTGGTGACACTATCCAAAGAACTTGATGCAGATGTAAAGTAAGTTTCAAATCTACAATGATTTCTGGTCAAGAAGGATAATTTAGAACAATTGTAACATATATAGGTATTTTCCCTTCTTTTCCTTTTCATGATGCATAATTTTTTGTGAAAACCATGTAAAGTGATTTGGAAAAAAAAATTCCCTATTAAGTGGTTTGACCACTAATAAAGGGAAATGGTAGTGGTAATTTTACATACTTCTAAGGTGCAATTTGATGTTTCCATATTATAATTTTGAATAATGTTGTGTTTGAAGACAAGAACATATGTGAACTTGAGCATAGTGCTAAGAGTAACAAATATTATGGCACTAACCAGCAGGGTCATATCCTAGTTGTCCCTAACTATCTATGTGAAGTAGGAGTGGAATGTGCATGTTTTACTGCAAAAATGGACTTGATTATTTTTTACAAAGAATGTATTGATGAAGAAAGGGATGAAGAAGATTATTTTGTTTCTAGTGAAAAAACTTCAGGTTATAACAAATTATTCACATTTGAGTCATCATATGATGATTCACATGGTCTTCTTGCTATTGGCAATGAAAAATATGAGTTATTGGGGCCATTCTTTGAAACATTTCACTTTGGGTTTGATGATAATTTGAGGAATAAACTAGAAAATGTTACTGATCCTGAATTGGAAGTATTCTTTGATGCATGGAATGTGATGGAAAATAGGGTTTGTAGTGATGACCTTAAGTTGAATATGGGTCAGGTTATTATGAATTTAGATAGACAATGTTCCCATGAAATTAGAGCATTTGACAATATGACTAGTTTGCAGTGCTTAGGTAAATGTGAACATCAACTTGAAGATATGCATTTCTATGAAAATTTCTTATTCATCACAAAGGATAAGTTTTTTCCTAGCATGGGACAGAAGCCAAGCGACGATTTTAAGGATTTATATGAGCCTAATGTTCATTTTGACTCATCTAGAGGGGAAGTTCAATATGACTCCAAGGGGTCAGGGTGTCTGCTCTTGGGTGAAGATTCTAAGCTGAATGCTTATGAGGTTATTTATTTGATGTGCAAATTAAATGTGATGTTAATGCATATGACCTAAGTGATTAGGTGGACTATGAATGTTTCAATTTATTGATTCAATTGGAAAATCCTTTGCTGGAACATGTTAATGAGTGGGTTGGGGTCATATATTGCAGAGTATGGGTTTTAAGTATTGTCTGATTATAGTTTTTAGTTAGGAAAAATTTATGATTACAATAGAAAGTTTGGACGCATGGCTAGTGTGGTCGACATAGTGACCATAACAAGATTAGCTACTTGACAATTCATGGTAGTGTTTTCAGCTTTGCTCTAGTATAGAAAAAAAAGAATAGGGTTTTTGAAAGAGGTAAGGGATGGTTTTAAGTTTTTTGGGGACCTGAGGCCACGAATTGTAAATGAAGAAAATCAAGTTGCAAAGCACAATTTGAGATCTTGTGCATTAGACAGTGCTTCTATGGAAATTTGAAGTTAGGTTCATTGTAAAGTCATGTACATATACTGTACATACCTTGCTTGCTTTGGTTTGGTCTTCCTGCCTTGTACGGGCAGGTCTTGGTTTTGGATTCTTTGTATTTGGTCTACTTCAACCTTGATTTTATAAGATCTCACTCTATTCTAGAGGATTAGACATCCCCAACTAGATACACTAATGCAACCCTTGAAAATTTTGTTTCCAATTCTAAATTCTGTAAAATTCAGTTGGTATCAAGTATCTGAACTTAGGGTTTTGTTCACTATCAATGCCTTCAAAATTTTATTGTCAAATCCCCTCCTAAAAACCCTTATGTCTTTTCCCTTGTTAGTATTATAATTTTTTGTTCACTACTTACCGCCCATTCTTGGTCACGATAAAACCACTTGAGTTATCAGGATCCATTAAATTGCTAGCCCCTTTTACCTAGGTCTGAGAAACATTTTATTTTATAAGGTCAGTTGATCGACCATTTTTTTCCTTTACATCCTTTAAATAATATGGTTTAAGTCCTTTGAGGCCTTTTTATGCGTTGTCCTAGGTAGTCCCCTTCTCAAAACAGCTTGTGAGCATGTGCAAAATTTTCTTACTTAAGCCATGTCTACCATTAATGCTCATTACTTATCATGGATATCTTTTTAAATGCTTGACTCATAATAGAAAAGTGTGATGAGCAGTGTTTCCTCTATATCACTCACCATGGATACAAATCTAGCTTCTTGTTTCATATTAGTTATGAGAGATGTGAGTCTTCCTTTGCATGGTTGGCTGATTTGCTATTGCTAATCATCTTTGGGTTCTATGCTCTGAATTAGAGATGAGTGATGGCCTTCATGATTCTTTATATTTATTTCTATTGCTCATTGTAGATAACTATGTGCTTTCCTTTTTGAAAGAAGAGATGAGCAATGTGGTCTTCATTTTTTATGTGTCATTGCTATTTTGAAGCCTTGATATAGGCAATACCTTTTTTCCTTTTATTTTTTAAGAGGATACACATGGCTTGATTTTTCTCCATCACTTTTCTTCTCATGTTTCTAATGTGATCTAGAATTTGAAACACAAATCAGAAATACACGATAGGGAATGAATGTGAGCAAAAGGGTGTGTTTTAATCTAATGGCTACGATTCCATCACACAAAATTCCCACATCACTGATGCAATTGTGGGGAAGGGAGGAAAAATTGTGATGAATGATAGAGTGTTTGAGGGAATTTTCTCCACATCACCAAATCTTTGTACCCCATAGATTTAAATGAAGGAGCACATACCAGATTAGTTATACATCATGGGTGTCAAATTAGGGATGAATAATGAAGTTGAGTGGAGACATGGTAGTTTCTGAGGTGGAATTTCCATTTTTGAGGCACAAGTTGTAAAACTTGGGAGTGATGCTTGAGGAATTCCAATGATTGTGTTTTAAATCTGAAGGGATTGATGGCCCAGAATCAAATTTGAGCAACTAGTTGTCAACTTGCTCATGTGAAGCTCTCTATGATCATTAATGGTTACATGCTCCTAAATTTTTTACTTAATGTGGATCATCTGTTGTTTTATCTCACCATTTGCGGTAACCTAGAGTTGGGAAAATAGTTTAGAGCTAGAGGAAAAGCATGTAAGTCTGGGTTTTTTAATTGTAGAGGCAATGAACTCATTGTCCTAGGTAAGGTTGTTTTTATTAGTTCCTTGTTACAATCATGCATTAGCTAGCTTGTGAGTTTCAATTTCCTTGGGTAGTAATAATTTCAATTACAAATGTTATCCACTTGAGCTGGTAAGAATTGTGTGAGTTTGAGAGCTATTTTCTACAAAAAAAATTATTTAGGGTTATAGGCAGGTGATATTTTTCTACAAAGTAAGGTTTTCTTGTCCTTGTCCTATTTCCTACAAAAAGAGTAAGCCTAGTGGGTTGGTTCACCCTGTCTGAAGGTTTAGGAGACTTATTTTGCTTGAAGTTTGCTTGAGTCTTAGGATGATTCTCCTGAAAGTGAAAAAGGAACACTAGCAGATCATGCAACACCAAAGGAGAAGAAGAAAACTCATAGAAAGGTTGTGTAGGATAGTGTTAGAAGCACCTATAATTTGAGGAGCAAGGCTGTTTTAGATGAATTGGTCAACTTTAGAAAGAAAGAATCAATTAAGCCTATGAGGGAAGCAAAGAGGAAGAACAAGTACCATAGGGCTTATGATTCTTACATGGAAAAACATAACTCTCCCATAGAGGTTTCAAATAGTCCTTAGAGTGATGAAGGAGATACTGACCTAGAGTATGGTCGTTACCTTCTTACTCCAATGCCACATGAGGATTATGATGAGGGAGGGGTAGTAGCTTCTCCAGTTTTAGCAAGAATATAGAGCATATAGGAATACTCTAATGTTGAAAAATCAAAGTAGCACCTCGGTTCCATTTTTGTTTTCGATGATACCAGTGCCATAACAAGAGACTCATCCTCTTTAGCGAACATGTAGTTTTTTGTCTGTGGTGTTGAATTGGAAACCTTTCTAGCTAGTGTGAAGGAGAGGTGTTGGACACCATTGCTTCGATGGAAAATATGCCTTTTATAGTTAATATGTAAGTTTTTTCCTTGTGTTCTGATGGAGAATCTTGTTTTATCGACATGGATGAAGTATTTTGGAGCTGCTACAATGACAACTGATGCCTTTTGGAAGGCTCCATGATATTCTCCAATGAACTATATGGAGTCTTATCTTTTTCTTTCCCCCCATTTTTGCAATGACTTAATATAATTATCTAGGGAAATTCTAAAATTAAATGTATGGAAAACCCAAATGTAACTAAAATTGTATTTCAGCCTTAACCGTAGATTTTTGGGTAGGACTTATAAGCTACTCTTGCACTCTTAGGATTTTTCACCTAAAAGGAGAGAGATAAACCCCAATCAAAAGTATAGCTAGGTTCACTCAAGTTATGAAATGTATGATTTTATTTAGACTAAATGAAATGATCTAAGTGTAATTGGATGATCTATTTGACTGATTATGAATGCAAAACCTAAAAATTATGCAATGTTGGAAAACAGAGTGTGATATGCAAACATGAACTAAGTATGAGAAAATGCAAAACAAAAAAGAAGAATGTTGATTCAAAGTAAACCTAGAGGTCTGATGAAGATTCTAGAATATTTTGAATGTTGACATAGATCACTGAAAATCACCAATGGGACTCATTCGCTAATGATAGGGAACCAGTCCTACTTCTAATGAAAACTGTCAGGAAATGGTGTATGAGTGTCAGGATCCAAAATTTGAAAATATCTAGATTTCCAACCTTAAGGTGGGACTCATTCACCACTGATGGTTAATTAGTCCTCTCCCAAAATTTTGTGAAATTAGGGAACAATTCTACAACACTAGATCTAAGGTTGTCTACTTATCGGGTTGACGAAATCAATTCTACAAAAAAAGAACAAAATATCCTCTTCAAGCTTGAAATAGGATTGATTTGATGTGAAGCACTTATTTGACTTGTTGACCACCTTTCAACACCTAAATTATTGTTAATATGCATGCATAAGTCTACAAACACACATGCAAGAGGGGAAATTTTTTTGAGGGTTATAGAATAGGGGTTTGCCTTGGTAAAACCACACTTTGGTAATCAAATCCTTAATGAAATAATGAAATGTAATAGAATGATAAAAAAATAACATGCACATGCTATCAATTTACCAAACCCTTGTTGACGAAAATCTGAAGATATGTCAATGGCTGCTCCAAAATGCTTGATTAATGCTTGATTGGATGATGCAAAGTGCTTGAATGCTTGATTGAGTGAGTGAATTAGTGAACTTGATGAATTGGGGTTAAAATGGATGCAAAAACACTTATTTATACATTCTTATGCCTTAGTAACCCATTGATACCTAATCATAGGCCAACATCAAGTAATTTTGAATAAAATCCCGAAAGAAAATTTAAAAATGATTGAATTTGGAGTCAAGAGGGACTCATTTGCCACCCATGGCGAATGGGTCCCACCTTGGACTTGAAAGTGGGTTTCGGGAATTATCTTGCATTTAATCTTGTTTGTTAGGTTTACATTCAAAAATACACTTAATTAAGCCTTATAAGGGCATAAAGGGGTCAAATAAAGCATAAGAAAGGTGTAAATAGTGAAATTAAGCCTAGAAAATCATGAAATCTTGTTACAAGACTTTAAAACATTTCAAAATAGGACTTGATAAGTGCTGAAAAGGTTATTTTTAAGTGAATTGTAATGAATGGAGTCTAGAAAAGTGTAGAAATGTTTTACAACACTTCACAAAACTTTCACAAGATGCCATAATTTGAATTTTAAGGACCTAATGTGAATGTTTAAGCCACATTGTAACATTAAATCAAAGGAAAATGGAAAAATCATGAAGATATGCCTAAAAGTCCAAGAAAATGATAAGGGGTTATTTTTCTATGGTAGATTTAGCCCACACTTTAGTGAGAGGATGAACTTGCTTCAAACTCACACTAAAGTAGCCATGCATATGGAGAATGATACAAATGCCACGTAGTTTATGTTGA
The DNA here is from genome assembly GCA_007258455.2 of Sequoia sempervirens. Taxonomy (NCBI): domain Eukaryota; kingdom Viridiplantae; phylum Streptophyta; class Pinopsida; order Cupressales; family Cupressaceae; genus Sequoia; species Sequoia sempervirens. The sequence goes on along the minus strand of VDFB02281492.1, from coordinate 434,733,322 downwards.
GCAAGATGGAATAACAATGATAAAGAGATCAATCCCCTACGATGAGGATCCCAAGAAAAAATAAACACAATAACAAATGAACACAAGTGTTGAAATGAAAGAATTGGATTAAGGTTCAATCATCTGTCCAACTAGTTGTGGAATAGATCTAGGCTATTTTTTTGAAAAAGAGAATGCATACTCACTCTGGGGCAACAAAACTCATCGTGGTCCACTCGGTGAGAAGGCCCAAAAAGGTGAATTACATACGCTATTTGGTATGCACTCACAAACACATAGGTGGCTATGCGGAAAGTCGTGTCGTTGAATTGGCTCCCTGCTCAACCATATCAAAATTATACCTCCTGATAACTTTAACTAGGTGCCACAAAGTAAAATGTCAGTCAGTGCTCCATGAAACAAGAAAATATTTGTATGCTTAGAGCTCAGGAACAAAGAGGATTGGTACCACAAGCATGCAAGTTGCATTATGCAAGGTGGAAAAAAAGAAAAATTTAAAAGGTTAAAAAATGTAAATTGTAAAATATTTTCAAGGGAGTCTTGTTAGGTTTAGCAAGGTCTATCACTTAGGGAACATTGTGTCTAATGTCTCCAAGAGAGGACCAATCAAAGAATAAAATATTCACAACTTAGGGGATGTAGTGCATCACATCAGGCCACTAAGAGGAATGCAATATGCTAAGATAGATCACACTTATGAAGGACATCACACCCAATGTCATCCACAAAGTGACAAACGCATCATATGAAACAACAAGGCTGTACTAAGAACCAAGAATGCAATTGAAATATGCCAATGTATTCCCCCCACTTTAAAGGAATTGCTACACACCATTATGTGAGAAATTACTTTAAATTAGTGAAGGAAAGAAAATTTAAAAAGGAAAAACAAGACATGAGAGCCAACTCAGAAAGCTATATGCCAAGTCATATGTTTTCGAGTAAGGTGCTTCATGTAAATGAAAAAGAAAAAAAAAAGAAAGGGAATTGCCCCCCAGAAAAGAACACACCAAACACATAAGGGATCTATGGATGTGGGGTTAGTATGTTCATTTCTGCAATGTTTTGATTAAAGAGCTTATAAATTTCATCATTCCCCAAAGTACATAGAACTGGAAGAATGACACAAAGAGAGTGAAAACAAAAGAAAAACAATGTATGTTTTTGGTCAACATGGAAGATACACTACGGTCTCAATTCTTTGCATCATCCCCAAAAGGAAAGCACAAGCAAAAAGAAAATGAAAAGACAATAAAAAAGGAAAAGCTTTTGGGTCAACATGAAGGACACATTTCAGTCTCAATGCCTTGCGTTATCCCCAAAAGGAAAATAAAAAATAAAAAGGAAAAAAGGAAAGGAGCCTTTTGGGTCAACATGGAAGATACATAGGGAATCTCAACGCTTCATGTAATCCCATAAAGGAAAACATAAGTGAAAATGAAAGAGAAAAAAGACCTTTTGAATCAACATGGAAGAGACATAGGGTGTATCTATTCTTTTCGTCATCCCCAAAAGGAAAACACACGCGAAATCCAAAGAGAAAAAGGACCTTTTGGATCAACATGGAAGAGACATAGGGTGTCTCAATTCTTTGCATCATCCCCACAAAACAATAGAAAATAAAAAAAAGGCAATGCACGACATATAGAAGAATAGAGGGACAAATAGAGGAAGTGTACAAAGAGAGAGAGCATGTCAAACACGCCTTACGAGGGAACACAATACGCAAAAAAGGGGAAAATGAAAAAGAAAAAAGAAAAATGAATATAAAAGGCTAGTGAGGTGAATGAAAGTGAACCATCTAACAAATCATTCACCTCCCAATCATGTTCAATGTATTGCAAGGGCGGTTGACTATCCAAAGGAAGAATTGCAAGTGCCAAACTATGATAGGTACCGGGTTCTTCACTTGGTATAGAACACTTATCATTTAAGCTCATGGTGGATGAAAATAAATAGTTTAAATCGTTATGCACTTCTTTATCTATTTTTGTGATCTCCTCCTCATCATGATCATCAAGATTGATTACGATGGGAGGATGAAGGGTGATTTCCAAGGAAGGATGTATCAAGAGTTACAGATGTTAAATTTTTTCATTTTGTTGTGAGGGCTGGACTATACTATCTTGTGGTAGGTAAGGAGGAAGAGGGTGATCATATATTGCTCCTATCAAGGGTAGCAGTTGGTTTTCTTTATTTTCTTCCATTCAAGACTGACAAGCAAGGAAATGATGATGACACCTACATTCCCTAGCACCATGGTTTCATTTAATTTTATTTTGAATTTTTGGAGCTGTAAGAGCGAGTTGATCCATCATAGGTTCATTTTCTTCCAAAGGGGGAAGAATGGGAGAAACCGAAGAAGATGGGTCAATCACTTTCTTTTTAGATTTATACACTTGTTTAATGTGAGGAGGCATGATGGGATTGGTTTCATTTTCTCTTGGTCATTTAAATGATGGCAGGAAAGTGTCTATGGTTGGGTGTTCAGGAGGTTCTATGGTTTGTTCAATGTTGGACTCAGGCTGAAGCATGGTTTCATTGAGGATAGGAGGAGTGGAAGTTGACAGGTACATGTTAGAAAGATACAACTCAACTATTTTTTTGGCTTTGAACTTTTTGATAGGCTATGAAAAAGAAATATTTACGGGGGGTGATGGGTTCCATAGGTTTAGGCCAAAAGGATTCTAAGGAAAAATTACCTTTAGACGATAATGGATTAAAGCCACTATGGTGTATGGTAAATATTTCATTTCCATGTAGAAACTTAATTGAACTAAGTGTTTGAGACATTTACATTGTTCGGTGACATGGCCATTTTGGCGATGAAAATGGCAATAAGCATTTGGTTTAAAGGTGGGTGGTAAAGGTTTGGTGGTATCAAGTGGTTTGGTGGTAGGCAAGGTGATCATTTGTTGCTAGAGCAATTGGTTCATTATATTATGGAGGGTATCAGGTAAGGGAGTAAATTATCTCTTCAGGTCCCCATAGGTATAGGGATCCGCTACTTTAACAACTACCACTTCAATATGAAAAGGTTGGGTTGGTTGCAGGGAAGGTGGATTGAATTGTAAAAAGCCTCTATTTGGTTTGTGAAAGTTTTGTGTTGTTTTGGTTATTTGGTTCAGACTTCTCAGCTCGGTTAGAAGTGGACTTTGAATCATGACTACAAACCAAGTTGTGATAATCACATAGTGTTTTGTATAAATGTATAAACGAAGGAAATTTCATCATAGTTAACTTATCCTAAAGGTTTGTGTGCAATTTTTTGATAAAAAAGTTCTGTAGATGTGAATCAGGAATTTTGGCATCAACTTGAGCATACAATGACTGATAACACGAGATGAAGTCAGTTAATTTTTCATCGGAAATTTTCCTAAAGTGCATTAGATCAACCATTGTCTTTTTAGGAGTCATATGAACTTGGAAGTTACTTATAAAGGAATCCACAAGTTTATTGAATGATCTGATTGAATGATTAGGTAAGTTTCAAAACCACTCTATTGCAGTGTCCTTTAAAGTCCTAGGAAAAAGTTTGTCTAATAAATTATCATCAAGGACAAAATCACTGCATGAGGTTGTGTAAGCATTGACATGATTAATAGGGTCTCTTTTAGCTTCATATTTCTCAAACCTAGGAATTTCTATCCCTTGTGGTATCGGGGTTCGTAAGATTTCTAAAGATATGAGGCTACTACAAACATGATATGTGGGTGGAATATTTTGACTTTGGCTAATGGTGGAAATTTATTGTTGCATGGATGAAACAATATTAAGGAGTTGCATAATGATGGGATTGAGGTAAGTGGTTTGAGGTGGAACAAAAAATGGTGATGAAGTGTATGTAATGTTAGGGGAAGCAAAAGGAACACTAAGAGTGGTGAAGGTGTTAGAGGGGACTTGTGATGCCACAATAGAACTAGGAATGCTAGTTGGAATTGCAAAAGAAGGAGCCACATGACTGACCTATTGCATAGTTGTAACCTAAGGAGTGGTATAAGTGGGTATGGATGTGATGGTTGAATGGGGAGGAATATGAGGTCCTCCTTGGCTTGCAACTATGTTTTTTGATTGGGAATTATAAGAAGCATATTTATTGTAAATCTTACCAATTATTTTAATAACTTGTTAGCCATCATCACTTTCAATCAAACAATGAAGGTTTTCTATGGTTGGTATGGTAGTGGTGGAAATGTTTTCAAGGGACAAGTCTTGTTGTAATTGTACAAAATCCTCATGAATAAAATTGATTTTTTCTTGTGGGATGAAATTGTTTTGTGTGCCAACATTCATTGGATGGAAAGGTGAGGGCATAGAATTGGTATTTTCCATGCCTAACACACCGTTGTCCATACTAGGAGTACAAACTCTTGAGATCCCAAGGTCCATAATGAAAGTACTATCAGAAGAAGTCATGAGTCTAGAACTTTGTCTCACTAAAGTATTATCAATGGGGCACCAAAATCTCATACAAGTACCTCAAAATATGAGGTGAATGAAAATGTAAGGTAATCTAGGAGTAAAAAATGAAAATAATATAAATTCTACAAAATGAAATAGAGAAATAACAGTGAGAATAGAAATGTAGGAAAATGTCAGAAAAATTCTTGAAAATGCAATATGAAATGTTCAAGTGAATTGATTCGCCCAGGGTACGAAATGAGTCCAACTATGAGATTTTTTTATGCTTTTCAAAAATTTAAAGTGATTCTAATTCTTTTCAGATGCCAATGAAGGATATAGATGCAAATTTTCAATTTTTTCAATGATATGTAATGCAAAAATGAAATCTAAATGAATCTATCACTAATGCAATTTGAGAAATCCTAGGATGCAAAAACAAGACAATACCCTAAATGAATGTTGATGGAAATGAAGTATAGGATAGAATATGCAATTGAAATCATAATTTTTATGTTCTCAATATACAGGTTCACCAAAATGAACTGCAAATTTTTGGGTAGGGCTTAAAGGCTACTATTGCACTCTTAGGATGTTTCACCTAAAAGGAGAGAGATAAACCCCACTTAAAAGTCTAGCTAGGTTCACTCAAATTATGAAATGTATGATTTTATTTAGACTAAATGAAATGATATAAGTGTAGTTGGATGATCTATTTGACCAATTATGAATGAAAAACCTAAGAATTATGCAATGTTGGAAAACACAGTGTGATATGCAAACATAAACTTAGTATGAGCAAATGCAAAACCAAAAAGAAGAAGGTTGATTTAGAGTACACCTAGAGGTTAGATGAAGATTCTAAAATATTTTGAATGTTTTCATAGATCACTGAAATATCTCTAGTGGAACTCATTCGCTACTAATGGCCACTTAGTCCTACTTTTGATGAAAACTGCCAGAAACTGGTTTCTAAGTGTCAAAATCTGAAATCTAAAAAAATCTAGATTTCCAACCTTAAGGTGGGAATCATTCACCACTTATGGTGAATCAGTCCTCTCCCAAAATTCTTTGAAATTAGGGGACAATTCTGCAAAACCAAATTTGAGGTTGTCTGTTTGTCGAGTTGACAAAGTTAATTCTATAGAAATAAGACAGAATGTCTTCTCCAAGCTTGAAATAGGATAGATTTGACTTGAAGCAATTTGTTGAATTTTTGACCACCTTATAACACCTAAATTCTTGTAAAATTTACATACATAAGTCTACAAACACACATGCAAGAGGGAGAAAATGGTTGAGGGTTATTTTGGCATCTCAAGGGTAGACAACTGAGATCTGGGGGTGAATCAGTTATCGCTGAATTTCAAACTTATTCAACTTATTAGCCTTATTTTCATATCTAATCATTAATCATAAAAACATAAATGAACAACACATCAGAATCAAACATAACACCAATATTTATACATCGAAACCCTGTGAGGGTAAAAACCGCATTGGAGGTTAGTCCACAAGATTGTACCTTGTTAAAAGTATAAGGAATTATGAATGGGGAATTACCATGCATTCAGGCACACTACCTAGAGATCACTACTCAAATAAAAAATAGGATTATCACCCAAAGGAAGACACACTATCTTATAGAAAGGTTCTGATTAAATCCATTAGACTTTGAACTAAGAAAATAGCATCTGCTAATGCCCGATTTTAGTTCTAGTTAGGCACATGAACACTTCTTCACTCTTCTTCACTCTTCTTGTATCTCTGCTCTGCATTCAAATGATCTAAAATTTATTCAAACACAAGACTCTTACAATTCGCACAAACACACCTTAAAATGATAAAACAATCTCTCTTATCTTTCCGAAACAAGAAATTACATTTTTATAAGTCAACTCCAAAGAAATAATAAAATGAATATAAACAGTTAGCCAAAATCAATAAAGATTATTTATGGGAATCAACCAAGGTTGGAAAAAACATAATGAATATTTAAAATAACATCCTCAAACATGAACCACTTCAATTAATTACTCCCCGAAGATCCACAACACGCTTCAGCACCTTGTTGGCAAAGAACATGAAAAACATGAACACGCAAGAGAAAATATCATATCACAAGAAAAAAGATCAATGTAGATGTTCAACATAGATAGAGAATGAACTAGCAACATCCACAAGTATCATGAAATTCCATAAAATCATCTGCAGCAATTGAACTTAGTGAAATTAGATGATCTTCATTCAGGAACACAAACTGAAGTAACAAAAAAACTGTCAAAATAAAAATCTTCATAACTCAATCAAATCTTCATGTGAATCTCTAAAACATGATGTGGATAAACTAGTTATACTCAACAAGAAACCCTTTAGTCCAAAACCTTTAAAAAATGACATACTGGTCACACTGATAGAAAGAACTTCACTTCACCACTACCAACCTGTAGCACTTCTTATTATAATTTTCTCAATATCCTCGACATATATAACTTCTAATGCAACAATTCTAATATTTTTGACATCAATGACAACCACATATGAGAAACACAACACAACATCCAAGAATCTCCCCCTTTGGAATTGATAGCAACACATGATGTGAAAAATACCATCAACACAACTATGCTTACTCCCCCTTAGGTTCTGACTCTTCTTTCCTCAACTCTTCTCCCCACAAAGATTTTTCACATTGCTCTTCTCCCCCTTTGAAATCAATGGCAAATATTTCTTCTATACAAGCTCTGAACCACATATCTAAACACCTAAACTTTTGAACATCTGACTACTCCCCCTAAGTAGCAGGCACCACAACATTAATATGTTTGCAATATGCTCCTTAGTAGATACATACTCCAATCTAACTTCTTTATCACTTACTTTCTCTCTCAAAAAGTGAAACTTGATAGATATATGCTTGGTCTTGGAATGCAACATCGAATTCTTAGAAATGTTAATAGCAATTGAGTTATCACAAAGTATACCAATAGGCTCATCATACATAACACTGATATCCATCAACATTTGTTTCATCAATAGTACTTGAGTACAATTATTAGTAGCAACAATGTATTTTTCCTCTACAGTAGATAGAGAAATAACATTCTGATTTTTTCTTAACCATGAAATCAACTTCTTTCCTAAGAAATATTCTCCACCACTAGTAATTTTCCTTTCATTCACATCTCCTACCCAATCAGCATAAATAAAGGCTCTCAATGTAAGATCATCATCTTTAGGATACCAGAAACCAAAATCAATTGTCCCCTTCAAGTATATGAAAATCCTCTTCACAATAGTCACATGAGATTCTTTAGGATTAGCTTGAAATCTAGCAACAATACATACAACATTCATGATATTAGGCCTAGTTTGAGTTAAGTACAACAATCCACAAATCACTGATCTATATCTAGTCTAATTTTCCTTTAGAGAATCATCATCGGTTGTCAACTTGCATCCAATCACCATGGGTGTACCAACTAGCTTTGAATCTTCCATACAAAATTTCTTCAGTAATTTTTTCACATACTTGGAGTGAGATATAAAGATCCCTTTATCCAACTGAGTAATTTGTAATCCCAAGAAGAATTTCATCTCTCCAATCATTGACATCTCAAACTCATTCTACATCTCATTAGAAAACTTCATACAGAAGCTATCATCTCCTCGAAATATGATACCATCAACAAAAAATTCCATAATCAAATCTTAATAATCACTCTAGAAATACAGATTACTATTAGTAGTACCTTTGTTAAATCCAAGCTTCACCAAGTACTTATGCAATCTGGCATACCATTCTCTAGGGGCTTGTTTGAGTCCATACTGTAGACATCTAAATTTGGCCACTTCCATATGGTCAAATGTGTCCACTTTATTCATCTATTTCATTAATATTAATTAAACAATTGATTTAATTAATATTTCATTTACCGTTGAAGGTTCCTAAAGTATTTAATCAAATAATTAAATACTTTACCTTAGCCCTCTTTTTCCTCTCTAAATTAAATAAACATGTCAATTTTATTTAATTTATTCATTTAGCTTTTCAAATCAATTTTAAATTCCTCATTTTTCTCTCTCCTTGTCACATCCTCCATAACCCTCCTCTAATCATAATTAATTTAATTAATTTGTGATTAAGATGTGCATATGCTTAATCCTTGATTAGGATATGTCACATCCTCCAACTTTTACAATTTGGCCCCTAATCTCTCTTAGCCACCTAACCGTCTTCTAATCATAATTAGTTTAGTTAATTTATTGTTAGGAGGTGTCACATCCTCCAACATTTTCCACTTGCTTCTAATAGCTCATTAATTTTCTTAATCATGTTTTTGCAAAACCTTAATCAAATTCATTAGCCATATTTAGCATACCCTTTTGGTCAACCTCTTACATATTCTATAGTTAGCATTCACCCTCTTTCTCATATGAATTTTTAATTCAAATTTATTAACCATAGGTTTCTCTCTTCCCCATGTGAAATTTTAGTTCACATTTTATCCTTCCAAGGCTTAACCTATTCCCATGCAACTTATAGAATATTTGGACTTGTCACATCACTCACATATTAAAAATTTCCACCCTTTTGGAAACCCTCTCTTATCCACTAGATTCTCCCAAGCATGTGAATTTTTAATTCACATTTATTTCTCCAACTACTTTCTCATTTCCCATGGAGATTTTTGAGAAATTCCAAAATTCCTCAAGTTTCATTTTCACCTTCACTTGGGGACAAGAAGTTCCCTTTTGAGGAAATTTTCTCATCCTCCAAGGTACTTGTCCTTCCTCCACCTCATTTACACATCATCCATCCTAGGCCACTTCACCATCCACATGTCAAGATGTGAGGGCTTGTGAGTCGTCAACTCACCACATCCCTTCATCTTGGCCTTGGTGGCTTAATCTCACCCATTGAATTCTCTAGAAAATTCAATTTCTTCTATAAATACCCCCCCTCTTCTAATGCATTTGATAACACGACCATTTGCACCCTTATGCTACCAAATTGCCCACTCAATTTGCAAGCATCATTTTAGCCACTTAGCCATTACCATTTGCATTCATCACATTGTTCAACTTTCATTTAGCCATCTCCATAGCCATCCAAGGAGCACACAATCATTCAAAAATGAAGGGCCAACCAAGGGATTTCAACAACACAAAGGTATAACCATTTTTCATCTATCTTTTATCTTATTTCTTTGTGTTATCAATTCCTTAGGCTAATCTTGGAGGTGTCTTTTGTCTTTTTTCCTTATTGTATATTATTTTTTTGCATATTTATAATAGGATAAACATTTAGGATCACACATAAAATGCTCTCTTTAATTAGAAAACCATATCTCCATGATCAATCAACTGGAATGCATCAGGTCGTTCAACATACACTTCTTCTAATTTTCCATTTAGAAGAGCATACTTGACATCCATTTGATAAACTTTGTAGTCTTTGTAAGTAGCATAAGCAAGAAACAATCTCACGACATGAATTCTAGTAACAAGGGAAAAGGTTTCTTCAAAATAAATACATTCCATCTATGAATATCCCTTACATACCATTCTTGCTTTGTTTCTAACCACTTCACCTGGTTCATTCATTTTGTTTCTAAAGACCCATTTAGCTCCAATTACATTCTTATCCTTAGGTATGGGAACAAGAATCCATGTATCATTCTTTTCAAGTTGATGTAGTTCCTCTTTCATTGCTTCAATCCAATGTTCTTTTCATGCTTCATTCACATTGCTAGGCTCAGTCTTTGAAATCAAAAAATATTCTTGTACAATCTTTCTCCTAGTCTAGACACCTTTCTTCTTATCACCTATTATCCAATTCTTTGAATGATTCAACCTTACATACCTCAGAGTCCTTTTAGAATTTTCTTCAACTTCAGGTTCTTATAATCTCTCTTCTATTCTTCCACCAGTTTCTCCTTCCTCTTGATCTTCTTGATTCACCAGAATGATTTGGACTTGAATTGATTTATAAACTTTATTTTTACTATCATTCTGATCATCAGAATCATATCTACAAGTTCTAGATAGTGTACCAAAGTCTTCATCAACCTTAACATTTGCACTTTCAACCATTTTCTTCAATCTCTTATTGTAACACCGGTAGGCCTTACTTTTAGTAGCATATCCTAGAAAGATTCCTTCATCACTCCTAGCATCAAAATTTCCTATATCTTCCTCTCTTTTAATATAACACTTGCTTCCAAAGATCTTGAAATATCTAATAGTAGGTTTTTTACTAGTCCATAGCTCAAAAGGAGTCTTACGAGTATCACCTTTTATTTTTACCTAGTTCAGTGTGTACACAACAGTATTTACAGCATCTCTGTAGTAGATATGAAGTAAATTTCCTTCCAACATCATGGTTCTAGAAGCATCTATTAATGTTATGTTCTTCCTTTCCACAACTCCATTTTGTTAAGGGCTCTACGGTGTAGATAACTACCTCTTTACTCCATGCTCTTCACAAAAAGAATTAAACTCACCATAAGTGAATTCACCACCTCTATTTGATCTTATACATTTACTCTTCAAACATATCTCTATCCCAACCATAGCTTTAAAGATCTTGAACTTTTCCAGAGCTTCAGATTTGTCCCATAAGAAAATAGCCCACATAATCCTTGAATAGTCATCAATAAGCAACATGAAGTACCTATATCCTTGTAAGCTTCTAGTTCTAGTAGGACCACACAAATCAGTATGCACAAGATCCCACAATCCATTTGAATTTTGTTGTTTACTTCAGAATGAAATTCTTGTTTGTTTTCCTAACTGCTATTCTTTTCATATCAAATTTGTAGGTTTCATCAGCTTACGAAAATCTCTCACAGCCTTAGTGGAACTTATCTTGACAATATTATCAAAGTTAACATGATGCATTATCCTATGCCACAACAAACTTTCATCAATTTTAGCAATCAAACAACTTTTACTAGTAGCACTAAGGTGGAAAATTTTACCTTTTGTTTTTGTACCTGATACAATCATATCTAGAATTTCCTAATATTTTGCACTTACCATCCATGAATTGAAGATTGTATCCCTTATCAACCATCTATCCAACACTTAAAAGATTATGCTTCAAATGTTCAACATACAAGACATCATCAAGAGAAATGTATCCTCTTCCATGGATCCCACCAACTGTATTATCACCAAATCTCACAACACCACCATCATACTTTTCCAAATTCATAAACTTACTTTTATCTCATGTAATATGTGTTGGATGTTGTGGATGTGTTGCTGATATGTGGTTGTCATTGATGTCAACACTATTAGAATTTGGTGTATCAGAGGTTGTATATGTTGATGATATTGAGAAAATTGTAAAAAAAAGTGTTCCAGGTTCCTAGTGGAACTATGCAATTCATGAAGATGTCATGTTTTGTATGTTGAAGTTTACCTATTATGGATTAAATGGTTTATTACTAGGTGTATATAGATCATCTACCAGAAGTTTTAGAGGTCTGTGTATAGATTTGATCATGTTGTGGTCTGACAGTGCTTTTGTGGTCTCTGTCAGTGTTCCTCAGTGATGTTTGTGTGATTCTGTAAATATTAGTTGCTAGGGATGTTTCTCTTTTTTTTCTTGGTGCTCTATATTTTTGGTATATCCACATTGATCGGTGTGCTCATGGTCATAAAATTTTCTTGTGTATGTTTAGTTTTTCATTTTTCTAGCTAACATGATGGTAGCATTTTTTGGATCTTTGAGGTGAAAGTAATTGAAGTCATTTTTTGTTGGAGTTGCTAATTTGGGTCTCCACTATTTTGTGGCCAACATTGGTTGATTTGCATTAAAACTTTTATTTGTAAGTTTGGACCGACATTGAAAATATGTTTTATTTTCTTGGCCGACTAAGATATTGATGAAATCCCATGTCGCGGATTTACAAGAGTGATTGTTTCTTTGGTGTAGTGTGTGGAAAAGGTGCTTCGTGTGTTAGGTGTGCTCTTATGTGTGTATATGTGAATTTCATTTGATTAAAAAGAAGAGTGTGAAGAAGATCAAGAGAAGTGTGAAGTAGTTTTTGAAGGAATTTTTTTTGCTTAATTAGAATTGTAATCAGGCTTGTGCAGAAGCTAATTTTTTAGTTCATACCCTTTGGATTTTAATCCTATTTTTTATTGTTGGGAAATGATCCCCATTTGTAATTGAGTAGTGAGCTCTAGGTAGTGTGCCTCAATGCATGTGCATTCCCCTTTATTGATTTCATTATACTTTTAACAGGGTATAATCTTGTGGACTAACATCCACCATGGATTTTCCCCTAATAGGGTTTCCACGTAAAAAATCATGGTGTTCTCTTTCTCTCTGATGTGATAATTGATTATGATTAATTGGTCATTTATCAGATTTGTGAATTAAGTTAAGTTTGAAAATTTTATTATTTGGTGACAACTAATTCACCCCACCCCTCTCTCAGTTGTCTGTCCTTTTTTTCCAACAATTAGTATCAAAGCAGGTTCCTTTGAAGAAGTCTAAAAGCTTGAGGTGATCTGAGATGACCAAATTCAAGAAGGATAGTCCAAGATTTGATGGAACTAACTACTCACTATGGAAAGTTAGGATGAAATGTCACCTAAGGTGTATTGGTGAAGCCTACTAGAAGATTACAAAAAATCCACATGTTATTCCTCAGAATGGTCCCTCCACTGTTGATGAGATGAAAGATGCTAAAAACAATATCAGGGCTCTCAAGGCTTTGGTGAGTGCTCTGATAGATTTAGAGATGGAAAATGTGGTAGGATTGCAGATAGTTCCTGAGATTTGGACGAAGCTGGAAAATTTGTGTGAAGGAGATGCATAGGTGAAGATGGCTAAGCTACATAGTTTAAAAGGAAAGTATGAGAATTTCAACATGGGTGAAGAGGAAAATATCACTTCTTTTATGCAAAGAGAAAATGAAATCATGATGGGTATTACATGTGTCAGTGGTTCTTTGGATGGGGATGAAATCGTGGCTAAGATACTGAGATCCTTGCCTCCCTCCTACATAGTAAAGGATCATGCTATTGAAGAGATTAGAACAGTAACAAAGATGTCAAGAGACATGTTTGTTGCTAAGCTTATCGCTTTTGAATTAAGTGAATTTGGTGAATCTGTTCCAAGGACTGAATCAATATTCAAGGCTACTATATCCAGAAGTAACAAGAAAAGATATGGTCTAGGAGAATGTTCTAGAAAGATATCCAAGTATGATGAAGAACTGAAGTAGCTTGAACATAAAGAATGAGAGGTAGAAGAATTGGAAGCACTGATTGTAAAGAAACAAGGTAGAGGAGAAGGTAAGTATGAAGGAGTTTTACCTATTAAATGTTTTTCATGTAGTAAAATAGGTCATTTTGCATCAAGATGTCCAGAAAGAGTTCCTAGAACTAAGCCTAACAAGTCTAGATTCCAAAAGAAATGTTTCTTTTTTGAAGAAGGAATAACTAATGATGAGTTTGATAAAGATAATGGAAATAAACATGAATGGGTTTTCATTGCTACCATTGAAAATAGTCCTATGGCTACTCAATATACTAAAGATGAGAAAGCTCTTGTAGCCCGAGTTGAAGAAAAGGATGAGTGGGTTATTGAAATGGATGCTCACATCATATGACTGGTAATAAAAACAAATTTTTAAGTCTAGAGAAGTATGATGGTGGTGTTGTAAGATTTGGAGACAACAATGTTGGTGTGATTCATGGCAGAGGTTCTATTTGTCTTGGTGGTAAGGATAACACTGATGATGTTCTTTATGTTGAAGGATTGAAGCACAATCTTTTGAGTGTTGGATAGATGGTAGGAAAAGGCTATGATCTACAATTCAAAGATGGAAGATGCAAGATACATGGAAGTTTTGGCAATATGATTGCAATAGGTAAACAGACAAAAGGTAATATTTTTCACTTGAATACTACTAGTGGGAGTTATTTAATTGCTCGATTAGATGAAAGTTAGTTGTGGCATAGGAGGTTGTGTCATGTAAATTTTGATAACATTGTCAAAGTAATTTCCACTCAAGAAGTAAGAGATCTACCTAAGTTAGTGAAGCCTACTAGCACAATTTGTAAGGAGTTTCAAATGGGTAAACAAACTAGAGTCTCCTTCTGGAGAAAATAGTTTCATTCAAATGATTTGTTGGAGCTGCTACATACTGACCTCTATGGTCCCTCCAGAGTCAGAAGTATTCATGGAGAAAGGTATTTTATGTTAACTATTGATGATTACTCTAGAATGATATGGGTCTCCTTCTTAAGACAAAAATGTAAAGCATTGGAAAAGTTTAAAAGTTTCAATGCTATGGTAGAGAATGAGAAAGGTCTAAAAATAAAGTGTCTGAGATCTAATAGAGGTGATTAGTTCACCTCTAGGGTGTTCAAATCTTTTTTTGAAGAACATGGAATCAAAAGACAGTCATCTGCTCCCTAAACCCCTCAATAGAATAAAGTTGCAGAAAAAGAAAGAATAGAATAATTTTGGATGTTGCTAGAAAAATGATGATAGAAGCATGTGTGACCCAAACCTATTGGAGTGAAGCTGTAAGCACTGTAGTGTACACTTTAAACTAGGTAAATGTTAATGGAAATTATGGTAAGACCCCTTTTGAGCTATGGTTTGCTTACAAGCCTACTGTTAAATATTTCAAGATCTTTGGAAGAAAATGTTATATGAAGAGAGATGATATAGGAAAGTTTGATGCAAGAAGCAATGAAGGAATATTTTTAGGTTACTCTACTAAAAGAAAGGCATACTGATGCTATAAAAGAAGACTAAGAAAGATTGGTTGAGAGTGCAAATGTCAGAGTTGATGAAGATTCTGTCAAATCATCTAGATATTGTGGATATGATTTAGATGAGGACAACACAAATAAAGGGAAGAATATTCAAACATAGAATCAACTTCAAATTATGCCATATGTACCATATGTTCTAGTTGTTCTGGTGAATCAAGGTAGTGAGGAAGAAGAGACAATTGTGAGTGCAAAAGGAAGATCAAAAGAATAAGAAGTTCAAGAAAATTAAAAAACTCTGAGGTATGTAAAACTAAATCATTTTGAAAGTCAAATTATAGGAGATAAGAATAAAGGAGTGCAAACTATAAGGAGATTACAGAAGAGTACTGAATGATTCCAAGATTGAACCTAAAAATGTCACTGAAGCCTACCAAGATGAACACTAGATGGAAGCTATGAAGGATGAGCTGACACAAATTGAAAAGAATGACACATGGATATTGGTTCCCAGACCTAAAGACATAAATGTGATTGGTACTAAATGGGTGTTTCAGAACAAGCTGAATGAAAAAGGTGAAGTGGTTTGGAATAAAACAAGACTGGTATGTAGAGGGTATTCTCAGATGGAAGGTGTTCATTTTGAAGAAAAAATTTCCCCTATTGCTAGAATCAAAACTATTAAATTATTTCTTTCTTATGCTACATACAAGGACTATAAAGTCTATTAGATGGATGTGAAATTAGCATTTTTGAATGGAGAACTAGAACAAGAAGTATACATTCAATAGCCAAATGGATTTTAGCTAACTAACAAGGAAGATATGGTATGCCTCTTGAAGAAAGCCCTATATGGACTCAAGCAAGATGGATCATATCTCTGTCTATCTCTTCTCGAAGTAGTGGCCTTGAATGTGGATTCAACCTTAGGAAGTTCATCACCAAATTCACTCAAATCAAAATAAGTAAGCTTACCAATCAACATATCTCTATTAACATTTGTTACAGTACGGAGCTCTTCAATAGCACTAGCCTTGACTTTGTAAGAATCAGGTAATGATCTAAGCACTTTAGCAAAAATTTCCGATTTGTTTATCTTTCCACTAGCACATCTGATACCACACACAAGTTCATTCACTCTTTTCATGAAAGTAGTAACATTTTCATCATCACCCATTTTTAACTTTTCATATTTCCCTTTTAGACTTTGTAGCTTAGCAATCTTCACATTAGCATCACCTTCATACAAGGTTTCTAACATTTTCTAGATCTCATAAGTAGTCTTTAGATCCATCACATTTGTCATCTTAGTATCAATCAAAGAACTCAACAAAGCTTCCTTAGCCCTGATATTATAGTCAACATCCCTGATCTCAACAAAAGTAGTAGGACCATTATGTGGAATAACATATATATTT
Organism: Sequoia sempervirens; assembly: GCA_007258455.2. Classification (NCBI taxonomy): domain Eukaryota; kingdom Viridiplantae; phylum Streptophyta; class Pinopsida; order Cupressales; family Cupressaceae; genus Sequoia; species Sequoia sempervirens. Next base: position 434,716,757 of record VDFB02281492.1, on the reverse strand, counting down.
TTTGTAATGCTCCACTAGGGTTAACCAATGCATCTTAGATGGAACTCCATTGGAGTCTTCCATAAAGAATAATTTGTTCCATCAAATCTAGGACTATCAATTTTATAAGTCACCATCCTAGATAATCTCAAGCTATTAAAATTCTTCCAAGGAACCGCAAGCTTTGATACCAATTGTTGACAACTATGGGAAAACAATTGAGAGGGGGTGGTGAATCAATTGCCACTGAATTTCAAACTTATTCAATTTATTAACCTTATTTTCAGATCTGATCATTACTCATAAAAACATAAATGAACAACACATCAGAATCACACATAACACCAATATTTTACATGGAAACCATGTTAGGGGAAAAACCACGGTGAAGGTTAGTCCACAAGATTATACCCTATTAAAAGCATAAGGAATTATTAATGGGGAATGCATATGCATTCAGGAACACTACCTAGAGCTCACTAATCAAATACAAAATAGGATTACTACACAAAGGAAAACACATTATCTTACAAAAAGGTTTAGATTAAATCCATCAAACTTTGAACTAAGAAAATATCATCTGCTAATCCCTGGTTACAATTCCAGTTAGGCACATGAACACTTCTTCACTCTTCTTCACTCTTCTCTCTCTTCTTTTCCTTCAAATGATCTTAACTTTATTCACACACCTAACTCTTACACTTCACACAAACACACCTAAAAATGATAAAACAATCACTCTTATATATCCGCATCAAGAAATTACATCACTATAAGTAGGATCTAAAGAAATACTAAAATGAATATAAACAGTCAGCCCAAATCAATAAAGATTATTCATGTGAATCAACCAAGGTTGGCCACAAAATAGTGAAGACCAAAAATAACATCCTCAAACATGAACCACTTCAATTAATTACTCCTTGAAGATCGACAACATGCTTCAACACCTTGTCAACCAAGAACATAAAAAACATGAACACACAAGAGAAACTATCAGATCACGAATACAAAGATCACTGTAAATGTACAACATAGATAGAGCACAGACTAGAAATGTCCATAAGCATCATGAAACACTAGAGAAGCATCTGCAACAACTGAACTTACTAAAATCACATGATCTTCATTTAGGAACACAAACTGTAACAAAAAAACTATCAGAATACAAATCTTGATAACGTGATCAAATATTCATGCGTATCTTTGAAACTTGACGTGAATAAATTAAATATACTCATCAAGAAACCCTTTATTCCACAACCTCTGAACAACGACGTAGTGGTCACATCGACAGAAAGAACTTTACTTCACCACTACTAACCTGTAGCACTTCTTATTACAATTTTCTCATTATCCTCGACATATAGAACTTCTAATGCAACAATGCTAATAGTGTTGACATCAATGACAACCACATATCAGAAATAGAACACAACATCCAATAGGTAAGAGAATATGGGTTTCCTTGGTAAAACCTAACTTTGGTAATCAAACCCTTAAAAAAAAAAAATGTAAGAGAATGATAAATAAATAACATGCAAATGCTATCAACTTACCAAACCCTTGTTGAGGAATATATAAGATATGTCAGTGGCTGCTCCAAAATGCTTGATTGATGCTTGATTAGATGATGCAAAGTTATTGAATACTTGATTGAGTGAGTGAATTAGTGAACTTGATGAATGGGGTTAAAATGGATGTAAAAACACTTATTTATACATTCTTGTTCCTTATTAACCCATTAATACCTCATCAGAGGTCCACATCAAGTAATTTTGAATAAAAACTTGAAAGAAAAATTAAAAATATTTGAATTTGGAGCCAAGAGGGACTTATTTTCCACCCATTGCGAATGGGTCCCACCTTAGACTTGAAAGTACATGTTGGGAATTATCTTGCATTTAAGTTTGTTTGTCTAGTTTACATTCAAAAATACACTTAATTAAGCCTTATAAGGGAATAAAGGAGTGAAATAAAGCAAAAGAAAGGTGTAAAAAGTGGCATTAAGCCTAGAAAAGCATGAAATCTTGTTATACAAGACTTTACAACACTTCAAAATAGGACTTGATAAGTGATGAAAAGGTGATTTTAGGTGAATTGTAATTAATACAGTCTAGAAAAGTGTAGAAATGTTTTACAACACTTCACAAAACCTTCACAAGATGCCATAATTTGAACTTTAAGGACCTTATGTGAATGTTTAAGCCACATTGCAACATTAAATCAAAGAAAATGGACCAAGAATCATGAAGAAATGCCTAAAAAACCATGGAAATGACAAGGGCCCATTTTTCTATAGCACGTGGCCTGATGCTTGTCACTCCCATATCTTTACAAATGAGATTTTGGGGCCAGTTACAAAAAGAATTTCTTAGAGGTTGGTTGGTTGTTCTAGAATTGATCATACAAAGAATTGTAAAGGATACTAAACATTTTAATGTTAAGTCTTAGGCTTGATTATGCTAATATGCATATGTAATATTGATAGTAGTACTCACAATATAGAATAGAATAGTATAGGTTTGAAACTATTTTCCCTCCTATGTACTAGTTTTATGAACTATGAATAATATAATCAAGGGTTATACTATTTGTCTCTATTGATTTCAAATGGATGTATGGTTTTACTCTTTCTTATTACTTCAAAGAATTGATGTATATGCTTGAATAGAATTGTAGGTTTATATTAAAATAAGTGTTAGGATACTAGTAACAAGTGGTGGTGAAGGTATAATGTTGAAGCATTATAATGCAATGTTATCAAAGCTTCATATAATTTCATGTATGAAACTTTCTATCAGATTGTATGGGTGTTGGAATTGACTTCATTCCAAGGATGAAGCACTAGTCTAAGTGAAGTAATTGTATTGCATTATGTTCATTAATTCAGCAACAAACCATTCATTAAGTCAAATTCTATGGAATGGGTTATAATTATGTTAGGAATTTACCTTTTTTATGCTCATAATATGAACTATTATTAAGAAGAAACCAACTTCTTTAATTTGTGTTGTTATTTGAGCTCTTATATGAGAATTATCTATGTGTTGTAATGTTATTGAATAAATGAAAGAGGAATATCATATGAAAATTGTTAGGATTACCCTCCTGGGTTTCATAGATCCCAAAGTGTAGAATTTTGGACCTAATAATCCTTACTTTTTTTTTGGCCAATCCTTGCCTTTACTTATCATAGGATTCTACTAGATTCATAGGTGAATGGTGAGATTAAGTTTGGTTCCTAAAAAAATAACCAACACATTCTAGAGCATTATTCAATCATCAAGTGTCATGTCAAAATCTCCATGCATCATGTTTTTTTTTTAGCTAAATATTATGATGTAGGGTTTCATGATTCAAGCTAGCATTTCATTCAAGATGTATACTATTCAAGTAAGAGTTAAGGTCTACATCCACTGGATCCATCTCACACATGTTTGCAACACTTCATTTCTAGGTTTTGTTGAGTTACAACATCATATTTTGTTGATTTAACATTCTCCATTCCCATTTTTTCTTATTTCAATGTTTTATTACCAAAATAGGGTTTAACCAATGCAAACACCTTTCCACTAACAAAAAAACATTTTTCTCTCGCTTTAGTTTGTGATTTGATGGTTTAGATTTATGATACATTGAAGAGAAAGTTTTGAGAAAGTTGTCAAAGTGCCCAAATTTTTCAAAGTTGTCACCTTGCATTGGACATAATTGAAATACTTATACCGGTTACAAATCAAGGTTTTAGATCCAAAAATCAATTGGGAAGCATAGAGAAGAACTTGAAGACCAGATTCAAACCTTGAATTTTTAGAAAACCCTAACATGACTGATATACCATTATGGTGTATGAGTCTGAATTTAGGTTTTTACAGATTTAGACACCCATTTTTCTAGATTCTTATTTCTACATAGAAACCCATATCTGGGATTCATTTTCCTAGCTTGGCATATGAGTCCCATTTAGAATTAAAGTTCAAATTTTCAACATTTTAGAACTCCATCCAATCATCTTCATATATCTAGGTGCACACATTCCATCTTGTAGCTTTCTATTTTGTTCTACATACATTTCAAGGTCATTTAGAGAAATATTGCAACATATTAGGGTTGAGTGTTATATCTTGCATTGCATTCATCTTTCTAAGTCCTAACTTGGTGGTGAATCCCTCACTAGTCTCTAAACATACCCTAGGATACCCTATTGTCAGATCTATTCCTTTGTTCTTCATTTTATTGAGATCTCTAAGGTTTCCTCGAGTTTAGCAAGTGTGAAATAGGAACCCTACCATTGTGCTCCATCCCTACAAGGTGGGGAGAACAATTTTCATTACTACATTTTGGTGAACCTACATTTAGAACATTTTTTTTTTTATTTGGAGTGCATCATCATCCTAGATCTAGCTTGCATTGACTTTGCATTAGGTTTTTCATTAGTTAATTGTAATTCTAGGGTTTCTAATTTTTTAATTAGTGAAAGTGCATATAGGTTACATCTTTGCATCTCAAGTCATTGAAAATCATATAAAATTTGCATTTGCAGTTAAATTACAAATCATACAAACTAAAAAGCATAAAAATCACTTATAATTCTCTAAATTTTTTTGAGAAAAACCTCACTGGGACTCATACACCCTTCTGCCTGAATTAGTCCCAATGCACATATTAAATTGTCTTTTATAACATTAAAAACCTTGTTTCTCCACCTTTTTTTTGTTTCCATTGGTTAGCTATTTCAGTTTATTGAGTTTTTGTTACATGCATTTCACTAAATTTAGCTTAAATTGTTTCATTTCATGCATACCTTCATTCAAAATTTGCATTTACAACATTTCATCTTTTATGTTGTTGCATAGTGTAATCAACAAATTACCTTGTTGAAATCTCAAAATTGCATCTATGCATTTCATTCTAGTTATTTACATTGTATTTTAATTCTCTTCCCATTTTAAGTTTGCATAGATTATTTTTCACAAATTTTAGTATCTGTCTTTTCCAAGTTTGCAAAGAAAAGGTTAGTCAATAAGCATGATAGTCATTCATTCAATGTATTCCCTAGATGTGAGAATCTCTTAGTTCAAGAGAATGCAAATCTTGACAATTTCGTTAAACTTACACCCCCTCTTATCTCTCCTATTTGTGGGAATGATGTGATAGAAGATGAAAATATAGACAATCTTGATGATCATAGTAGCTCTTCTCCTAATACCTCTCCTACATGTGACGAAGGTATTTCGGTGATAGAAGATGCATTCATTGAGAATCATGACATTGTTGAAAGCTCCTCTTCTATAAACTCTCTTACATTGGAAGATATTTTAGCACATGAGAATGATATCATAGACACATTTCTAAACATCACCTTACCTAATTTCCATTCCCCCTTTGCATGTGAGAATGATTTAATGGAAGATGATGATATTGTAAATGATGAGGATATGTTGGTGTTAGATAGTCAAATCTTTAAGGTCTATAACAACCATGTTTATGATCCTTCCCCTACCTAACCTATTTTGTAAGACATTAGGGAACAAAGGAAAAAAAATATAAATGATCATGAAAATCATACTTGTTCTTCTCCTAGTATCTATCCTTGTTGTGAAGAAGATTCTTTGATCAATGAAATTCATGGAAATATTAGTTGTCCCTCTTCACCTAGGGAAACCCTTGTTGAGAAAGTCAATTCAACCATTAATCATTCCCCTACTTGCAATAAGGTCATTTTGGAATCTGAGCCAATCCTTGAATGTCAAGAACATTTGGTTTGTAGTTCTCCTAACAACTCTCCTCCTAAGGAGGATATCATGGTTCAAGAAAATGACAACAATAGTAATGTGGCTTTCTTAGGTGATGGTAAAAAGGTGATTGTAGATTACCCTTTATTATAAATACATAAAACCAAGACTGTTGTGGTTATGAATGTGCAAGTTTCCATTAGATCCCCCTTGACTATTAGTCCTCCTACATACACTGTGGGATATCCATTGAACCCTTTCATTCTTTACCCACCTTCACACATATCTCCAACTCAAAACAAACCTAAACCTATCCTTTATCAACCTAAGAACAATGTTTTGCAACAACTAAGTCATAATATCATTGCTCATATATATAACACTAGAAATAATTTGTAAGCAAGAAAAACAACTTCAATGTCCCTCCCATTGCCTAACCCTGTCTTACCAGGTCCTCCTTGTTTTCCTTCACTAAGTGGAAAGGAGTAAAACCTTCTTGAACAACTAAAGAATACCCCTACTAAGATATCATTATAGGACCTTATTCATCCCCTTATTATCACAACATGATTCAAAGTTATTTACAAAAAGTTCCTATCCCTTCTAATTTGCAACTGAATGACATAGAATCCATGATTTAAGGAAAAAATGCTGAAATTTTTTTCCACCAAAGTGAGCTCCCTCCTTTGGAAGTGCAAAAAAAAGTGAAGCTTTCATAATAATAGCTCAATATAAAAGAACAAGGATAAAGTGAACCCTTGTTAATAATGGCTCAACCCTTAATGTGTTTAGTGTAACCCTTTTGGATAGGCTTTCCATGGATAAATCAAAAGTTCAACCCAATTATTTATCTATTAAGGGATTTGACAATGTGGGAAAACAATTTCTTGGAATGATTACATTGCCTATTACAGCTGGAAAGGCCACATTAGAAAGACCGATCCGTGTTATTCCTCATGATCTTTCATAAAATATTCTTTTAGGAAGACCTTGGATTCATGCAATAAATGGTGTGCTTTCTACTCTTCATCATCTAATGAACTATGTTTACAACAAAAAAGTGTTCACACTCAAAGCTGGCCCTAAACCAAATAGTTGTTTAAACATTGAGAAAAAAAAAGAGAATCCTTTGAAAATATTAGCACCAACTATACAAGTGGAACTCGAGAAAGATAAAGAAAAACATATTAAGGAATTCACAAAGCTATTATAAAATGATTGGGGTTCCTTAGACTTTGAACCAACATTCATGGGTGAATAGAAGATCATAAACAAAGACAGTAAAAAGGGAAAAGAAAAAGCGGTAATGTCAACATTAAATTTGGAAGACCCTTCAAAAGCATCCACCTCAACCACTTTAGAAGAAAAGACAACATACACAATAAACATTAATGAAACTAACTATCAAAAACCACCGAATCCAAAAGATATGAAGTTTCTTTATGGAAAAGGTTATGAAATGATGAAACAACTTGGGTATAATGGAAAATGAAGTGGTGCAGAGAACAAGGTATCCATGTCCCTATAGATCCTAACATACAAGAAATAACTCATCATCTTGGTTATTATCATTTGATAGAAATCAAACCAAAAAACATGCCTTCACTTAATGTTAACACTATTACAAAACATTCTTCTAAGCGAACTTTAACAGTAGTGCATCCTAAATTGATAAACATTAGTGGTCTTGATTGTTATGCTTTGAAAGAAATAAAGAAGTACTCACTTAAAATTAATGTTGTCACACACAACACTTATAATTTGAATTTGATGGGTTTTACACACTCCTATAAAGGAGAGTACAAAATATCACAATCTAAATCGAGTCTTGTGTAAGTATGACATCTTGTACTAAGCAAGAGATATCTTTATCGCAAAATAAAGAAACATCTACTTTTGATCGAGAGAGTATCTTTTTGAGATTCCTCCAAGATCATTTGATATCTCTCCCTCCAAGAACATGAAAGAAATTTTACTACAAAATTTCATTTTTTACATAGCATAGACTTCATGGTCATGCTACTAATGAATGTAAGGCTTTAAGTAACAAAATTCAACATCTTAAGGAGTGTGGTGCTCTTCCTTATGTCAGGGCACCTAATTCCTCTAATTGATACTGAGAGGGGGAAAGGGCTTAGGTAGCCTTGTCCTTGTATGTCACTTTTCATTGTCTCTTTTGGCTAGTTGATCATCTTTCATGTATATGTATGAGGAAGCTTGGGATTTGGAAAACATGCCATAAGTTGACCTGCATATGACATACTTATTCATGATGTAGTTCGATTCAAAAACATATGACTTGGCATAGGGATTTCAGAATAAGTTCTCATGTCTTCATCTACTTTAAATCAATTTCTCATTGTATTTATGTTAGCAACTGCTTTAAAGTGCAAGCATACATTGACGCTCATATTTCATTGTGTGATTTTCTTCCTTCTTGCAATGCATCATTTTCTTTGTGATATCATTGGGCTTGGTTTCCTCCGAGAACATGATATTTCTTTTAATTTTCCTCTCTTGGAGATATTAGGCATGATGTTCCCTAAAAAGAGACCTTGCACGAATTAAGAAAATCCCCTTTTGAATGCACCTTACACTATTTATTATATGGCCACATTGCATAACACACTTTGCATGCCTGTGGAGCCATCTAGTTTATTCATGAGTTCCAAACATAGGAAGCTTTTATTTACTCATGAAGCTCAAAGTTCATTCTTGCATGGTGTCTTATCAAAGTTATTAGAAGGTATAACTTTCATCTCATTAGATGGAAAGTCGATCCAAGGCATGAATTTCCCTTAGGCACTCGTGCGCATGTGTGTGTGAGCGCATATTGGCCGTATGTGTTTGTGTCACCAAAAAGTATATACATTGCTTGATATGGAATAATTGATGAAAAATTGGACTTAATAAGGAATTTATTTGGTGTTTTGAGGTGTTTACACATCCACACTAGGTCTTGAACCCTTGAAAATTGAATAAAATGCATTTATTGATGTCTTTCAAGAGTGTTGTAAGGTTTTGTAACACATGTTCACACTTTTCTAAGACCATAATATCATAATTCACCTAAATAACCCTACAAAGACCTATTTCAAAGTGTTGTAAAGTATTGTAACAAAATTTCACACTTTCATAGGCTCATCATCATTATTTACACCTTTCTTATGCTTTAAATGGCTCCTTTATGAACTTACATGCCTTAATTAAGTGTCTTGTTGAAGAAGAACTTGATGAACAACATTTAATACATATTAATCTCCAACATCCACTCAAAATTTCCTAGGTGGACTAAGTCACCACCTTGGGCGACTTAGTCTCATGTGGCACAAAAAAACAAAATTAATTTAAATTTCTTTTAGGTTTTTATTCCTTAAGACCTAAGGTTAGCCTATGATGAGGTATTTCTTGGAATTAAGGAATAATTGTGTATAAATATAGGGTTTTACCTCTGATTTTAACTAAATCATATTAATTCATAACTCATCATCATTCATCATGTTCTCAAGTCAAGCAAGCTAGGGTTTTATCATTGTAAGTCATCAAGATAGCTTCCAAAGACATTCAAGGGAAGATTCTTCATGTTTTGCTACAGAAATTCAGATGAAACATCATGGAAAGTTATTTATTTCATTTTTTCATGCTTCATTACATTCTTTCTTTATTTGGTTAAATTACCTAGAAAGGGGTTTGACCAAGGAAAACCCCCATGCCCTAACAATCAACATTTTTTGCTTCTATCTTTGTGTGTTTGTAGATTTTGGGAAGTTTGAGGGTTTGAAGATCATTGAATATTAAGTTGAATACTTATTGAAGACATATCCTTGATGACCAAGCTAAAATATCAACAAAAAGTCACTTTTAGGCCCAAAAATTAGAGTTTCAAAACAAACACTTGTTAGTATCCAGAGTATAAATTGAGGGAAACTGTTTCCACTTTAAAAGTTTTTGAAATTCAGAAGTGGAAGAAGTCACTAGTGGTGGTGACTTAGTCCCACTAAACCTAAATTTTTCAATTTTTTTTATAGATTTGGATACCTATTTGGCTGAAACAAGCTTCAGTGTTGTTTTCTGAAATCGCCTTGAAAAAGGACTAAGTCGTCCATCCTAGCATAAGTGTCCTAACAAGCTTAAAAATTAGTATTTCTAGAATCTCATAGTTTCTTCAAATATTCAATACATTTATAGGTGCATACCTTTCATTTCACAACTTTCTATTTGGTTTTGTTTACATTTATATGTCATTTTCCATATACTTGCATACAACACTATGTTTTCCAACACTTTGTATTTCTTAGGCTTTACATTAATAATCATATTTTCTCTTAATTATATTTAATTGAGCATCATAATTAGGCATATTACATCCCTCTTTACACTGATATTGAATGAGGACATTGCCCATGTTGGCCCATCTTTCTCCTTTTAGGTGAAAAATCATAGAAGTGTTAGAAAGAATTTGGGTGCCAAAATCATTGTCCACATTTTGGTAAACCCAAATTTTTGAATCAGTTCTTTTCTAATTTTAGAGTCCATCATCATCCTAGGATTAACTTGCATCACAATTGCATTAGGATTTGCATTGTTTTCTATTCTAGGGTTTCAAAAACATACATTAGTGAAAATATCATTTAAATTGAATGATATCATATAATTTCATTGATAATTTTTTAAATTCTACATTTACATATTAGTTCAACATCATACAAACTAAAAAGCATCAAAATCCATTGAAATTTTCTAGAAGTTTTGCACAAAACCCTAACTGGGACTAATCTGCCAGTCTAGGCGACTTAGTCCCAGTCTAGATTTTTAACTATCTATTATCATTTTTGTGCTTCCTAAGCCTCCTAGTATCATATACTATAAGTATAGAAACTTATAGGAACATTTTTTATGTATTTAGGTCAAAAGCAACAATTTAGGGTAGTCATTTTTGAAATAATTTCAATTCTGAGAATTTTTGCATCTTAAATCATTGAAAATATTTAAAATTTTGCATTTGCATCTTAGGAATGCATTATACAGTACATAGACCATAAAAATCCATCAAAAATATCTCAAAAATATCAAAAAAATCCCTATTGGGACTAATCCCCCATCTTAGCCAACTTAGTCCTTGTTTTGCCTTAAAAGTGTCTTTTACAAAGCTGAAACCCCTATTTTCAAGATTTTGTTTACTACCATCAACTACCTATATCAGTTGTTTTAGTTTATGTAACATGCATTTCATTAGATCTAGCTCAAATTCACTCATTTTATGCATTGATTAATTTCAATTTTGCATTTACAACATTTCATCTTTCTCATTGCAATGAAAACCAAAAATCACATTTCATTTTACATTCTTACATTGCATTTCAAGTTTCCATAGACTACTTTTTCCAAATTTTAGTTTCAATGTTCTCCAAATTTGCAAGGAAAAAGTTAGTCAATAAGCATGATAGTCATTCATTCAATGCATTCCCTAGTTATGGAGGCCTCTTAGTGCAAGAGAGTGAAAATTACAATGATAACCTTAAACATACACCCCCTCCTATATCTCCTATTTGTGTACAAATGATATGATAGAAGAAAATACAAACATAGATACACATGATGATCACAATTATTATTCTCCCAATACCTCCCCTTTTAGTAACAAATGTATCTTGGCAAAAGAGGATACAATCATTGAGAATCATGAGGATTTTGTTTGTCCTTCTCCTCACCCCCTTTGGGAAGATATTGTAGCACAAGAGAATGAAATCATACAAAGATTCCTAAACATCACCTTACATAATTTCCATTCTCCTTTGTCTTTTAAGAATGATTTTGAGGAAGATAAGATTCTAAATGATGAGGATATCTTGGTTTGCAACAAACCTCTTTATGATCCTTCCCCTACCTTTCCTACTTTGGAAGACATTAGAGAACAAAGGAATGAAGTCATAAATGATCACATGTGATAATTGTTAACACTATGATTTGCACACTATTGAATGTGAAATTCAATAACCCAGTGTAACATGGGAAGACCTCTCAAAGTGTGCACTTTGATAAGTAGAGGTCAACCTCTGGAGAAGGTTGGGTCCTTCTTGTTATCACCTAATTTAATCTACTCTACTGACTTGCTGAGAAAAGGGTAAAAAGGATGACATAAAATGAAAATTACTTCCTAAGGTTATACACCAAAATATTAGTTAGACTTGAAATACATAATTCAAACACTTGCATATAGTGACTTGAAAACCAACTTACACAGATTGTTCCTGTGTGTTTTGCATAAGTATTTTGTAAAGAGGTCTTACTGCTTAAGCTCCTAGGTGGAAAGAGACTTCACAAATAAGAGCAACCTACTTTCTTGACATGGATTACAACCTACAACATCACACTTCTTAAAAAAAGGTACTAAATCCATGAGATAGAGTTAAAGGAAATGAATACAATATCACAATGACTCAATCAATCATGGAGAAACACACAATTATGTAGTAACAAAAATGAAAAAGTACACCATTCAATGATACCCAAGGCCTGCACTATATTTCATCTCCAAAAAATGAAAATCAGTTATAAAGTCTACATGAAATTTGATGAAGGACTCCAAAAAAATCTCCAAGTCTCAATCTACCTCCAAAGAACTAACTCCAAATGAGTTACAGGAGTGAAATTATATCACAACTCCAAGTGGTTACACCAAAATAGGAGCAAGAAACTACCTTGGGTCAGATCCACCAAAAGAGCCTAAAATTGAGGCATTAGATTCCCCCTAAATCTATCTCCAATATGTGGGGAAAGTGGTTTTGACTATTCGAAGCATATAGGTATGCAAAACCACACCTAGATTCAAGAAAAACCTCCAACAAGGTGCATACATTCTCCTACATACATGGCATATGTCTCCAAACTAAAAATAACTCACCCTATATACCCTCCATTTGTTTTGAAAGCATAATTTCCCTTAACTGAATGTTGAATGTCTTCATCATTTTTTACATTTAAGAATAACAAAATGACTTAAGATTCATATTTATACCTTAAATTCATTTGTTTTACAATAATATTTATGCAAATGAATATTCAAAGAATTTCCTCAAAACATGCACATTCATAACTGAGGTTGCAATTCAAGTTGAAGTGGACTTCATATGTTGAGGTGGCATTTACCTTACCAAAAAATTATTAAAAGCACCATGAGGAAAAATATTTTCCTAAGGCATACACACCAACATGAAGGGTCATGGGCTCACATTAGTTTGGCATTTTATTTTTATAAAACAATGGAAAAAATTCCATGTTATGATCATCAACCACCAAGTTTAGGGTTTTGACCCTAAAGAAAAAGAAAAAAGAGAGAAATTTCATTCACATCATTTTGCATAGAAGCTTCTCAGAGAAGCTAAGGTCGTGGAACCTCCATTTCTAGGGTTTTCTTTATCTGTAATACGCTTCCACTATGTGTTTTTTCAACTTACAGAAGAATTTTATGTAGAAATCTGTTGATTCTCTCCTTCAAAAACAAGCTAGTAAGTTATTTCCAAAAGAAAAATACATGAATACAAATCTTTTAATCAAATTCTGGCTTTCAAGGTTGCGTCCATTCTATATTTTTCTTTTTCTCACCCATTTATCATTTTTTTTCTCTTTGTTGATTTTTTATTGCAAACCAATCCTGCCATTGGAAGGTTTGGAGAGCTTGGAAGAAGACTCCCATGGAGGATTTCATGCCTCAAAGACACATATTATGACATGTTTATGGTGAATAAGCTTAGGTGAGCTCCTTGTAAGTGTAAAATTCTTCATTTTTTCTTTAATCTAAACCCAAGGCCATGGCCTCCATTTTCTCAAATGTTTCTACATTTCTCTTCTATAGATATCTTTCACATCCTTGCATTATCTCAACTTTTAATGGCCACAGATTGACCCAGGACTTGATAAAGAAAATGAGGGTTTGGGTTTCCTCTAGTTTTTGAGTCTTATTCCCTCCTCTTAGATACCTCAAGGGTTTCCCCTCACTATGGTCATGAACATGTGAACTTATTTTTTTTGTTCCTGGATTCATCTTTCATTTATGGTTGTAAGGACAATGTTGCAGGGACCCATTTTGACAGTGAGGGTTTTTCCTCTTTTATTTTTAGAATATGTGAAAAGATGATTTATTTCCATTTCACATTATGGAATAATTCAATGATTATGCAGATCTTTTCCTTGCCTCTGTGATAAGCTTCAAAATTTGAAGAAGGTTTATTCTTGTCTCAAGGAACTTAATATTTTGAACCTTATATGAACTTTCATTACCCAAAAGTAGAATAAGGTAGCCATAGAGACCTTGTATTTAGTTTGATAACTACCATATAAATTTCAAACTATCACTACTTAAATTTCTCTCTATGGCATTGCTCCACTATCTGCAATATTGTATTGGGAACTTAGGCTATGGTGGTTGTACTTATGCTTCATGCTCTCAATAACTATAAAGATAGTGACTGTTGAGGACTTCCCTTCATCTCTATTGTTCTCTTCTTGCTTCTCTTACATCTGGATAGTGATTGTTCTTTTGACTTGTTAATGAATGTCACTTATAGATATGAATATTGCATCTACTTTGTATGCTCAAAAGACATACATTCAGGAATTCCTATCACTACTCTCGTTAGCATATTTCCTTCTTGTTACTGCACATACACCTGCTTACTGTAGTCACATTTTTTTTTATGAAGAAACACACTTTTTGTTTCAAGTATTGTTGTTTATCTATGATATGGATTACATTTTTGAATGAAATGTGAATCCCCTCTAGGAATAATTATTGTGACATCATATTCTTAACTTCTTCTCTAGTTATAGGCATCAGAAACTATTATGATGTCCTTTTCTCACTTTGTGATACTCGGCCATTTTACATGGTTATGCATAGGCCTCTAAGACTACGCTTTATGCTGAAATAACAATCTTTGTATTATCAATTTTCACTACTATGTTTTGAAGAAGTGACGATGCCCATCTCATTGCATTTTTATGTCCATTTTCTTGCATAAGAATTGTATCTCATACACCTCATGCATTTGGGTTTTCTTCTTATTCAAGACTATTCTCTAGGCATTTGGTCGCATCTATGAGTTGTATAGAACTATTCCTCTTATAAACCAACCATGTCTTTCATATACAGGTACTGAGTGCTAGTAGCATACTATTTTGAGTAGGCACCATCCCTTTATATTTGGAAACTAACATTCCTTGAATCAAAAATACCACTCACAACTTTATATCATGACTGCCCAAATATACCCATTCAAGTTTGTGAGTTTGTATTTCTATTGTATCCCACATATCATTTTCAATTTTCTTACATTATATAACAGAGAAGAACATAATAATGATTAACAAAGAAAACATGTCATGATAGAAATCATAACATAGTCTCATGAAGTAGCAAGGATAATAATATAATTACAAGATCTCAGTCCTTACATTTCATGGTTTCTTTTTAAAAGCCAATTGTAGGAAATTGATTTGCATACTTTTCTCATTCATTTTCTATTCACTGTTCCTCCAAAGATTGGCAGTCCTTATCAAACAATTTATCCCTATTTTGATGGTCAATTTTATGAACCACTAAGTTGAAGCAAAACTCATATTGTCAAAACTATCATCAAGTCTTCCCTTTACATTTATACATTGTCCTTTGAATTACCCTCAATGGCTATTGTATGCAATAGTGATTATCTTTTGGAACTTTGGTCATTGCTTCACTCTAGCTTTTCAATAGTCCTATTACATATGTTATTCTTCAAGGTGAATACCTATAGTCATTGTCAATATTAACTATCACACATGATTTTCTAATCTTCTGGTATTCCTAATATCTTCTTGACATCTTCTTGATAGCTCTTGATATTTGATTCATGCTTTATGATTTATGATGATTAATCATATATCACATGTGACAGTAACCAATAACTTACTACAATAAATGATATGTTCTTATTTACATAAACTATAAAGAGATGAACCTATTTGATAAGTGTTGTTCAATGCCTCTTTAAAGCACAACAAAGAAACACACCAATCTCAACCCTTGTGGGAGCCACGTTTAACCCACGTGCTGACATTTGATGAAATAGTAATATTGCTTTTCCTATATCTGCACATGAAACAAACAGCTAGAAAAAATATATGCATATGTGTGAAGGGATTGATGATCCTACTTTCTTTCTTTGGACATGTATAGTTTGTATACTTATTTAATGTATTTTAGGGGAAATTTATACATTCATGGGTTCATGTACATGTAGTGTTAGAGACCATCATTACTTAGAGCACTTCTCTAGCATCATTGCAATTTCCAGATGCAGGGAGCTACAGTGGATGCAACACAACTCAAAGGAGGAGATAGAGAAAGACAATAGACTCTTAACCAATCATTAGGAAACGATTGGCCTCTTCCCCTATATTTTCATTCTTTTTCTTCATCCATCAATGTACAAATTGTTCTTCAATTTCATTGAACAAGTTAAGTCTCACGGCTTGTGTGATACGAATATGTACTTTTGTATCAATAAAGATTACTTTTAAATAGATTTGTGCAAATCTTATCCATATTGTATGCACTTGTATAAATGCAATAATTTGTTACTAAAACTTGTAATCTCTTTTATTTTTATGTTTATACAATTGAATGCAATATAGGGAACATAGATAAAAAATGTACTTCACTTTCACTTTGCAAACACTCTAAACTCAATCAACTTGAGTAAATAAAGAAATGACTAACATTTATGGTGACATTTGCTATATGTTTTCATCCTAAACATTAAGACCAACTACATAGACTATTCATTGGGCATAGGGTCACTCAAAAACTCAAAATAGGTTTGAAAGCAACTTGATTCAAAACTGTAACTCAATAGAAAATGACTTGGAACACCTTGGAAACTTATTGAAAACCAAACTACAGAAGGACAACTATCTAACTATGTTGAAAAGAACTTAGGGAAACTAAAAACAACAACTAAACTAAGGTACATTATCACTTTTGAAAATAAAACTTCTAAATAAGCAAAAGTGATATTGATCAAACCTCAAAGCAATGCTTGAGGTGTATCCCATTGACTGGGATAGGCATAATCTCTCCATCCATCTTGGAAAACTTGAATGCATTGTGCTCCTTGCACTCTGTGAGATCAAATAGGCCACTCTAGAAGCTATCAAACTTTGTATGCTTTCCTCGCCTAATTTTCAACTCATCCCACTTGAGTACATCACCTTCCCTGAAAACTTTCGCAGTTTCCCTCTTATAAAAAACTCTTTTAGTATGGAGTTGATGTACTCCAAAGACTTCATAGCTTTGTCTCTTGTTTCCTCCAAATCCATGAGTTGAGGATATCTTACTACCAATGGATCTTGTTCTTCAACATTTCCAACTGATGCATAATATCAAGAGATGGCATCTCTACAAACAAACGCAATCTAAATTCCTTGCCATAAACTAGTGCATATAGAGAATTTCCAATAGACCGTTTGGGAGTTATCCTATCTTCCCATAATGTAGATTTTAGCTTGGCGTTCCAAGCTCTCTGAATACCCCCCATTATTTGTTTAATGATTCTGTTAGGTTCTTGCTTGTGCTTTCAGGAAAACCATTACCTTGAGGGTAATAGTTAGAGGATGTGTTCAAATATATGCCATTGTTAACTACCCAATCACTCACTCTGAGTCCCACAAATTCCAAAGAATTATATGAAATGATAGATTTTGGGACACCAAACTTGGTTACTATGTCATTATAAATTTTTTTAAATAGATGCCTCATTGGCTTCTTTCAAAGTCACTCCCTCAGTCCACCTTGTAAAATAATCGATAACAGTGAGTACCCACTTGTGCTCTGCACTAGAAGGTGGGTTTATGGGTCCAATAAAGTCAATGCTCCATCTCATGAATGGTTGTTCCACTTGAATTGGATGCAAAGGTAATTCTAGAAGCTTTTCCTTTCCTGCAAATATTGCACACTTGGTGCAGGAGCACCTATTTGATTTCTTGCCTCCATGAGGACATTTGTAAATAGTTTCTCTATTTTATGTATTGGGTCTTATAATAAGGTTTATAAAACCATTTTAGAGGTTTTTGAGTCTTAGGAAATCATATTTTAAGTCATTTTTAAAATAATTTTTAAAGTTGTTCCATATTGTAAAAATTGTAAAAGTTGTGCAAGAAAGTTGTCAAGCAACTTTTGAAAAAGTGTCATTAAGGTATTTTGTCAACAAAAAAATAAAAAGGTAGTTCAAAATGGTTGGTTTTGGTTATAAATTTATAAATACACCCTCAAAAACTCGAATTGGGGGTTGGAGACATTAGTTTTGAAGTTTGATGAATGGCAACCTCAAGTTTTGTGTGCATTTTCTGATTTTCACATTGTTTCAAGGCTGAAGTTGTGTTTTGTATGGCCTGGTATGGACTCAAATAATGAAGTATCATATATGGATGGAAATATATCTGTTTCTAGTTTCCAATTATTTTTGTCACATTGAAATTTATTGAGTTTTGTGGAAGATGTGACTATTTTGGTGAGACTACCTATTCTACCAATATTGTGCAGAATTTACAGTCTGAAAAGTGTGATGGTTATGATTGTAAAGTCTATATTTTGGATCTAAAACCAATTTTATTTTGTTTCCATGTTAATCATCTTTCATTTTCTTCAAGTCTCATCAAATTTCATTAAGATTTGAATAAGTTATGACCATTTTTGTGAGGGAAGATCTGAACCCTACCTAGGGTTTGCAGTTTTGGGAAAAATGCAATAACTTTCTTGTCCAGCGTTGGATCTTCATAAAAATTGGAGGAAAATTCTATAAATATGTTTTCTTCAATCGGACTAAAGATATTGGCTTCATTATTTTTTTTGTGGAATTTATTAATGAATTTTTGTTGCATTAAATTGTGGGTTGCCATAGTTATGTTTCCAATATGATATAGAATGCCTAATAGCATGTGTTATACAAAGATTGAGTTGAATTATTGTTGAAGTTTTGTGAGATGTTTTTTTTAATCCTCCTAGATTTGCATCAACACTTTACACATTTTTTGGCCCATGCATGGGCATCCTTAAACATGGTTCGCCAATAATAGCCAGCTCTGATAATTTTCCATGTTGTTGTTCTTGGGGTAAAATGACCCCTTGTAGTTCCATCATGGAACTCATGAAGCACATTTTCAATATGATCCTGATCAATAAATCTCAATAGAACACCATTGAGATCTTTCCTGAATAAAACATTATCAATCAACACATATGGTATAGATTGCAATCTGAAATATCTTCTTTTAGCTCTATCTAAACCTGGTGGGCATTCACCAATTTGCAAAAAATGAGTCATATCATGCACCCATCCTGATCCTGATTATCAGTGAGTAGAACAACCTCTATTTTTGTTTTCTCTTCATTTTCTGGTGTTGAAGCAAGCTGCTCATAGAGTCCTTTACCCCTTACAAGCTTTGTGATCTTGATATCAACATCAAATTCCATGACTTTACTGATCCATCCAACTCTCTTTTCATTGAGATCTTTACTCAATAGGAGCTCTTTCACACATGGATGTGCTACCATCAAATGAATCTTGTTATTGGAAATTAAAGGTTTAATTTTTTTCAGGATTCTTATGGGATCAAGAACATGTTTCTCCACAAATGAATACCTCTATTCATAATCTATCAAACCTTGGATAAAAAAGGAAATGGGCTATTCTAAGCCCTCATTATTTTGTTGCACTAGCATTGAAGCAACATAATCTATACTGCTAAATGCATACATAATAAAGTCTTTTAAGAAATATGGGTTTACCAATGTGGGAGGTGATGCTAAAGCCTCTTTAATAGCTTCAAATCTGTGTTTGGATTCCTTAGCCTAGCTGCAAATTGGATTGTTTCTTAACATAGTAGTCAAAGGTTGTAAACTATTTGCAACATCAGGTATAAAACTTCTCAAAAAGTTAATTCTTCCTAAGAAACTATGTAGTCCTTTCTTATGATTGGGTAAAGGAAGCTCTAATATTGCTTTGACTCTTTCAGGGTTAATAGTAATTCCCTTTTTCAACACTATGTGTCCTAACAACTTACCCTCATGAACAAAAAATATGCTTTTCTTAGGATTAAGGGATATTCCATATTCCCTACATCTTTCAAACACTTGTTCTAAATGCAGTAGATGTTCATCGACATTTTTTGATAATACTATTACATCATCTAGATATATGAGCACAATTTTATTAATTAATCCTTGAAAATCCATGTCCATAGCCCTTTGAAAAGTGGTTCCAATGTTGGATAGGCCAAAAGGAATTCTCTTGTAGGACATAGTGCCCCATTTTGTAGTAAAGGTAGTCTTGTATTGGTCCTCTGCTTTGACAATACCTGGTTATAACCAGAATATCCATTAAGTAGGGAAAATCTCAAAACCAACAACCACGTGAAGGATCTGCTCTGTGGAGGGAAGTGGGTAATGATCGTTCAAAGAAGCCCTATTAAGATCCCTAAAATCCATGCAAATCCTAATCTCCCCATTTTTCTTTCTAACTAGAACTATGTTAGAAACCCATGAGTTGTGTTTAATTGGAAATATGATTCCACTACCAATTAGCTTGGTTAATTCCTTCATCATGAGGGGTTCTAGCTGGGTATGTGCAGGATCATCATGGAAAAAATAGCCCCTTAAGTGGCAAAAAATTTAGAAAAATCAGAGTTAGGCAACTTGACATAAAAATTTGAATAAGTTATCTATATTACCTCAAAAATATGTAAGAATAGAATCTGTAGCAAATTGAATATAGTTTCTAAACTACTAGGTTTGTTTAAAAAAAAAAATCTATTTGGTGAAAATTTGAAATTTCAATGCAGTGGTACTTAAATTTCGGCGAAAAAATAAGAAGTAGGTGTTTGTCCAACCACCCTAACCATAATAAAATGATAATATTTTTAATAACATTTTACATATAAGTAGAGGACTCATGCCCAGATGTGATGCATATTTTTTTGTAATTTTTTTCCAAGTAAATAATTAATTATGATTTTTTTATTAAATTTTTTAAAAAAAATATAAAAACTCGTATGTCTAACCACCTTAACTTGGTCAAAACTTCATGAAATTCATTTCTTCTTTTTCTAATCCTATAGTATGTGAAGCATAGAATGTGACACATGTTTTGTATTCAAAAAATGTGATACCATTTGAAAGCTATAAATGTTTCTCACTCAACCTATCAATCACGACTTTAGTCATAATTTGAATAGAAAATGAATAATAATTAGTTATTAAATTCAAAGTGAAGCATAATTTATATCGATGGAAAGCTGAGAATCTCCCTTAAAACCCATTTTCATTTCATCAATTTTGGGTAAAAAAATAGTCGTCAGCCACATACCCATCATATTGGCATTTTTGGCCCATCATGATCATGCACATACCCAGCTTTGGATTTAAAGGTATTTGTTTTTATCTTATAGGATTTGTGTTGGGTTATAATTCTATTGTGTGTTGAGAAATTTTAGGATGAAATCCTTTCAAATTAGAATAATCCCAAGCCAAAACATCATGAAACTCTTGACATAAAGCAACAAAAGCTTTTCTATTTGATTGTGAACAATTTTTTCCAATCTTGAGAAGCTTACCTTTAAAAAGCTCTAGCTCCTCATAATGATCCTCTTTAATTTGAATATTGGTGTGCCATTGAAAATTGGACCCTTTTGAGAAAACAGACAATTTCATGCATACTTAGATCCAATTTTGAGTCCCTTCATACCATTTCCCCTTTAAAACAACATTTATAGGCCCCTTAGACCTATTAATTTTGATCTAGAGGCCCGTTTCACATGAGAAATTGCATAAAACTCAAAAACAACACTTAATGACATCCTATCATGACAAACCACCTTCAAACAATAGTAGTGGGACCCATTTGTCACCTTTTGTGAATGAGTCCCCTCTACTTGGACTCATTCACCAAGGGTGGCGAATGAGTCCCCTTTGAGGGAAAATTGCAAATCAAGTGGGAATTTAATCAATTTAATTCTTGTTTTCGATGAATGTTGGACTCTTAGATCTAATTAATAGAAAAAAAGGGTGTTGTTTCCTATAAAGACACATTTTAAGTCATTTTACACAACTAGAGATCACTTTTTATCTACACATTGTCATTATCTAAGAGTGAAAAGCATACAATAACAAGTTGCATCATAACAAGTTGAAGTTTTAGGACAAAAACTAGGCTTTTTGCAGGTCTTGGAGCTCACTTATATTATAAAGATACAACATTGCAAAGTGTTGATCATGGATTCCTATGGTGAATCATGAAGAAATCTAGGATGAAGAGGTGTAACTAGCCACCAAATAATGCCTAAGGACTTGTTTTCCTATTGATTCCATCTTCCATTATTACTATATATTCATATCAAGGTTTTCATTGCATTTATTTAGCATTTAAATTTCATTTCCTATCCATATTTCATGTGTTGTAAGGTTTCTAGGGTAGAGATCTTGCATCCTTTCAATCATTCTTGCATAACTTATTCTAGAGCAATAGAATCGGGTTTTTGGCATGATTCAACCTTTACTAGTCTTTAACACATCTAAGGCTAGGGTTTGTGCATATTTTTCTCTATTCAAGGTTTGATTACCAATCTAGGTGTTTGACCAAGGCAAACACCCCCATTAGACCAATACTTTTAAGCCATTTTTCAAGGATTTTATGAGATCTAGAATCGAGACTCCATCAGAATTCGTTGTACAAGTGTCAAGGTGCAAATTTGAATCTTGAATTTGTTGGAATCTGAAGGTGCATTGATTCACCATGCTTGGTGAATGAGTCCCACATGAGATTAAAAATTGAGTTAGAAGCTATTTTAGGTCTCCGACAGTCAAAAATCAAGATTTTTTTCAGAAAAAGGCCTAATTTGGGATTGATTTGCCACCCTTGGCGAATGAGTCCCAGTCAACTAAAGTCTAGTTTTCATTAGGTTTTCAGTTTATTATGCAGTTCTCTACAACTTTCTAGCTGCACACATTCTCAGAAACAACCTTCTGTTTAGTCAAATATTGCATTTTTGGTCATTATTTCTATCTTTTTGCATATCACACTGTGTTTTCAAACAATACATAAATCTTAGTTTTGCATTCATTTTCAATCATTTAGATCAATCTATTACATTTATTTAAGTTCATTTACATCATATCTCATTGCATACATCCTAATTTGAGTGTTTTATAAGCATTTTGGACCTAGATCTCTCTCCTTTCAGGTGAAAACCCTAGAAGTGTAAGAGAAGCATTTAGGGTCCCAAAATTTAAGCATAATAACATTCTAATTTACATTTCTAATTGCATTTTAGGTCTTCATTATTGTAGGCTCTTGTATTGTTTAGATTTCTTAAAAATCATTGCCTTAGTAAAATCATTCTTTATCTTAAATTAAGGAATTTATTTTCATCTATGTATTTACACTCTGAAGTTATAGTGTACAAAGTTCAGATTTTATAGAAAAAAACACAAAAAAATTGAAAAACCTTAAAATAGTCATCTCTTGGGACTCATTTGCCACCTAGGGCGAATCAGTCCCTTTACACTTTTTTATCAGAATTTCCAGATTTTCATTTCTTGCATTCTAGCTTTTTGTTTTCTGTCAATATCTTTTTGTTTTAGTTTACAGTTTTCTCTATTTTCTAAGCATATATTTTATTTCTCTTCATGGAATTTATCCATTTCCGGTTATCTTTCATAGTCCTTTTAGATCAACTTAGATTGAATAAACTATAGCAAATCTCCAAAACCAATCAAATAATACCTCAAACGATCCCATTAAACATATGATTCAATTTCATAATAACATCTCATCCAAGCCACTTAGTAGAGATGATGTTGAAAAGTTATATCAAACCCTCAAGGGTGTCCTCTCACTCACTTCATCCTCTAATTCTTGTAATGATACATCTCCAACTCTTACCGAAACACCTTCCCTCAAACCCTTTGATCATGATGACTTTACTTTGTTAGATGAAGCCCTTGAAGACTTCATCTCACATAAGCCATCTACTAAGGTTTGTGGTAAAATCCTTACGACACATGATAGTTCACCCTTACAACCTTTTGGGAGTGATGAATTGCCTTTGATAGATGAATCTCTTCAAGACTCTATCCAATTTAATTCATCTGCTATGGTTTGTAATGACATTTCTCATGTTAAGG
Organism: Sequoia sempervirens; assembly: GCA_007258455.2. NCBI lineage: Eukaryota > Viridiplantae > Streptophyta > Pinopsida > Cupressales > Cupressaceae > Sequoia > Sequoia sempervirens. The sequence continues at coordinate 434,692,829 of VDFB02281492.1, read as the reverse complement.
ACGTTCATGTAGTTCAACCAAAACGTATCCTTTATCCCCCTTCACATCCACTCCATCCTTCCAACAAACCTAAACTTACCCTTTACCCACCCTCACATCCCCTTCATTCCTCTAATGTATCACAACAACCTAATAATGATATTGTTGCTCATACATATAACACACGAAATAACCCACAACCACCCCAAATAATTCCACCATCGTTACCCTTACCTAATCCACCTAGTGCTCCTCATTATAACCAACATACAAAGTAGTATGATCTTGTTGAACAATTAAAATATACTACTGCCAAAATTTTTTTTTGGGAATTACTTCAAACTTCACCAAGTTATAATACCATCCTTCAAACTGCTTTGAAACAAATAATAGTCCCTCCTAGAACTACTCCGAGTGATGTGACCATTCTTGTTCAAAAGAATTCTTGACAATACTTTTCATCAACATGAGCTTCCTCCTTTAGAGTTATGAAAACAACATGATTCCTTAATGATCATTGCTCAATTTCATAGCATATCAAGTGTACTCTTATAGATAATTATTTTTACCTTAATGTGTGTAGTGTGAGCCTTCTTGATTGATTGGAAGTGGATAGATCACAAATAAAACATGATTCCATTTATATTTGAGGGATTGATAATATAACAAAGCAACCGCTAGAGGTCATCACTTTACCTATTATGGTTGGAGTGGTTACTTTGTAGACTCCTATCCATGTCACTCCTTATGAACTTTCATATAATCTTCTTCTAGGCAGACCTTGAATTCATGAGATGAATGGAGTCCCTTCAAATCTTCACCATATCATGAAGTATGTTAATAAGAATCATATATATCAAATTGAAATCGACCCTAAACCTAAAAATTGTTTGCACCTTGAAACAAGAATCACAAACTTCCTATGAAAACATTAATTCCAACCTCACACATTGATCCTCTTGACACTAAACAGAATGACACAAAATTACCATCTAAATTACTTTGGTGACGATTGGGGATCCTTAGATTTCACACCTTCATTTATGAGTGACTACACACTTATGAAAACACATGATGAAAAACTTGATCAACCAACCATTATGTCCACTCAAAATTTTGAAAAATTGTCTCATACATCTATCTCTTATAATATGGATGAAAATGCAACATACACAACAATTTTTGACAAGATAGATTACCAATCCCCACCTACCATTAGTGAAATGGAAATAATTTATTGGAAAGGTTATACATTTGTCAAACAATTGGGCTATAATGGAAAAGGGTGTGGAAAACATGAACAAGGTATTCATGTTCCTATTGAACCTTATACACAAGAAACAAAAATGGGATTGACATACTCTTTTTCTAAAATGACTAAAGCTACTCAACAACCATCCTTAAATATCAATATGATCACATGTCAACCAGAACATAAACTCACCATCGTTCATCCTGACTTGCTTGAATCTATCCTTCCACCTTCATTATTGTATGTTGATACTGGTGAAACTTTGAAAAATTTACTTTGGTGTCTATGATGCCCCATCTTCACCTGCTTCCCTTAAACATATTTCTCATATCATAAATATTTTTCAGCAAGAAACAAATGGTGTCAGTGAAGAACTGTTGGAATCTGAAAATCTTAAATCAAATTCACTCCCTTTAGGAGATACAATTGATGATGAAGAACAAGAAGATACAATTTGTTTACTTCATGATTATCCTAAAATATTTGTGTGGAAATATTCTGATATGCCAGGAATAGACCCAAAAATTGTGATGCATAATATTGTCCTTGATAACAATGTTAAAACTATTCGTCAAAAGATTTGTAAACTGCATCCTAAAGTGGCACTGCTAGTTAAAGAAGAACTTGAGAAACTTCTTGATGCTCTCTTTATATGACCTATCGATTATTCTCCTTGGATCTCAAACATTATTGCACTTACAAAACCTGAGAATAAAATTAGGATGTGCACTAATTTTTGAGACTTGAATAAAGCCTCTTTGAAGGATGATTTTCCACTTGCTAATATTGATATGGTCATGGATTCAACTGCTAGACATGCTTTTTTGTCATTCATGGACAGATTCTCTAGTTATAATCAAATCCTTATTAATCCATGTGATCAATACAAAAATACCTTCACCACTATTTGGGCAACATTTTGTTGGGTTGTCGTGCCTTTTGGTTTAAAAAACGCGGGTGCAACTTATAAACGTGCAATGACATTAACATTCCATGACTACATTCACAAAATATTGGAAGATTATGTTGACGATATTCTGGCTAACTCTTTAACTCAACAAGACAATGTAACTATCCTTCACAAAATGTTTGAATGAATCAAGCAATATAACATGCAATTGAATCCAAAAAAGTGTGTTTTTCGTGTAGAAAGCGGTAAAATCTTAGGATTTATCAAATCTCATAGATGCATTGAGGTGGACATAAAGAAAATTGATGCAATTGTTAACATGCCACCTCTAAAGAATATTTCTCAATTACACATGTTCTAGAGATGAATCCAAGCTATTCACCAATTTTTTGCCTCTTTAGTTGATCGCACATTACCCTTCACATCTCTTCTTAAAAAGGGTGTTCCTTTTGATTGGGATGATGATTGTAAACAATATTTTGAGAGTCTAAAGGAATATTTAGCTACTCCACTTGTTTTACAACCTGTTCTACCTAATAGACCATTTATTTTGTACATCGTCACATCTACCCATGCTCTCGCAGCATTGTTGGCTCAACATGATGATCATAGTAAAAATCACCCTATTTATTACATCATTCTTACTTTAATCGATTATGAAACACGCTATTCACCAATTGAAAAATAGTGTTTGGCCCTTGTATTCGCTACTAGTAAGTTGTGACACTATTTACTAAATGTTGAAGTACAAGTTGTCACAAAATTTGATCCTCTTAAATACATTTTCAGTAAAACTAACCTCTTTGGCCGCTTAGCTATGTGGGTAACATTGTTAACTGAGTTCGATCTAAAATTTGTTTCACAAAAATAAATCAAATTTCAAGCTTTAACCGATCACTTAGTTGATGCTCCTTCTCCATCAACTTTCCCAAGCATTCATTCCTTTCCTAATGATCATATTTTACCCACAGATATTAAATCATGGAAGTTATTCTCTGATGGCTCTAAGTGTCAAACTAGTTCCAGTGCAGGTGTGGTCCTAATTCCACTAGATGGTAACCCTATTCCCTTATCCTATCATTTTAACTTCCTATGTACAAATAATATGGCCGAGTATGAAGCATTGATTGTAGGATTGCAAGCTGCTTTATCCTTTCATGCTAGACATATTCAGGTCTTTGGCGATTCATAGTTAGTTATCAAACAAATTAATGGCACATATAAAACTAAACATGAAAAATTATTAAAGTATAAGGACCTTATCATGAAACTATTAGACAAATTTGACTCATTCACCATTGATAACATCCCACGAAAAGATAATTGGCATGCAGATGCAATGGCTAGCACAACCTCTCTCATATCCTCACTTGATCCTTTTATTGATTACACATTCATCATTCATACCATCATAAAACCTTTGATCGATACTTCATTAGAAGACTTCTTAGCCATAACCCAAACATCTTCATGCGAATGGTACAATACAGTATACAATTACTTAAAGGATGGTACCATTCCTGAGCCTACCACAACCAATACTCACAAATGCTTACGAAAACTTGCAAGTATGTGATTCTTGCAGATGCATTTTATTGTAGATCTTTCAATGGTTTCTTACTACATTGTATCAATAATTCTGAAATACCTTTAGCACTCGAACACGCTCATGCTAGTGCCTATGGAGGTCATTTCGAAGGACATTCGCTAGTGCAATGACTTCTTCATATGGGTTATTATTGGCAACGTATGGAGAAAGATTGTTATAGCTATGTTAAACAATGTCACAAATGCCAAGAACATAGCAATCTAATTCATGCTCCTACTACTAAGATCCATACCCATGTTCCCATTTGGCCTTTTTTAGTATGGGGGTTAGATCTTATTGGAAAAATTTCTCCGCTTTCTTTTGCTAGATATACATTTATCATAACCGCAACTGACTATTTCACAAAATGGGTAGAAGTTATCCCTCTTCGTTCAACAATTGCTGAAATAATTTGTTGTTTCTTCCTGGATCATTTAATTGCTTGCTTTGGACTTCATTTTGAAATTATTTCAGATAATGGAACACCCTTTAAAAATAGTGAAGTTCAAAAATTTCTCCAAACATTCAATATTCAACATCACTTTTCCAAACCATATTATCTGCAATCCAATGGACAAGCTGAGTACACTAATAAAATTCTTGAACAAATCCTTACGAAAAATATTAGCAACAATTGTAAAGACTCACATACACAACTCCCTTATGCATTTTGGGCCTATAGATCCTACTTTGTGAGTTTCTCTCTTAGTTATTTTTGATGATCACACTTATAAATCTCAACGATTACATCAACTTGAGATGCTTGATGAATAGTGCCTTAATTCTCTTGAGCATCTCCAATTCCACATCAAATAGTTACAACAAAAACACAATTTTCATGTCATCCCTCGATCATTTTCTAGGGGAGATTTTGTTCTTATTGAAAATCAATGAACTGTTAGTGTAGATAACGAAGAAAATGATAAGTTTAGCCCTAATTGGTTGGGAACTTATATAGTCGAGACTAGTTATGGGTCTAGTGCTTATCTTTTAAAGCAACTTGATGGAACACCCCTTAGGGAACCTATTATTGCCGCACATTTGCGTGGGTATTATATCTAATCCCTTTTGAATAGTATGTTTCACAAAGCAATGTTGTTTAGAGTTATTTGATAAAAATGGCTTTCACATTGCTTCATCCCTGACAATTACTTTTTGTTTGTCTTGAACACTAAACTAGTTATTTACATTCCTTTAATAATTTCTTCAGATTTCATACTATTCACATTTCTTTTATGTTAAATTAGATCCTTATTATTGTATTAAATTTAACATATTCTTTTCCTCATTGTAAATACCATATTAGTGTTAAAACTAGAACATGTTTTCACTTGCATCACATAGATTATGTTAGATCATGTAGACATTAATTAAACTAATTTTATCATAAAACCTTTAATTAATCACATAGAATTTAACAAATATATTAAAAAGATACAACATCATAATGGTTCATGTCCTCGTATATATATATATATATATATATATATATATATATATATATATATATATATATATATATATATATATATATATATATATATCAAACCAAAAAAAGTCTCATATACATCTCTAAATCATATCATAATGGTCTATGAGAGCTAGACCCCTCAGGATCTGGCACTCGTTATCTAGTCCTCAGCCATCGTGACATGGTTGTTTTTGACCGTGATTGTGAACTACAGAGTCTTAGTGCATAACTGCAGAGTCTTAGTGCATATTCTAGACCCTGTACTCATTCAACAGCTACTGTCGCTCCTCTACCATCTAATCTCTCTCCGCTTGTGTCTGAGCTAGCTCTACTCAAAGTCTTTCTACCTTTGTTGAGGCCTGCAATAATTGTAGTGCACTCTTAGCCTGATAGAGTTGCCTCCTCACACTCTCATACGCTACTTGCAACCTTGCGAATGTTCTGATTTCCTCTAGCTCTTCTTCCATGATCAGTGGGGGCATGTAGTCTGGATATATCTCCTCCTCTTCGAGGGATGTTGGCACTATCTATGTGGCTACTTGATGATAAAACTCTCACTAGTCTCTTGTCGATCCTGCAAGATTGATCATGTACACAATCAGTAACACATCATCATGATATATATATATATATATACATACATACATCAAACATCAAGTACTAAAGGACATGCATTAAATTAAATGTTATCACCTATGTCTCCAGATGCATGAGGAAGGTCAACCTCCTCTTCTCTAGGCGGCATGTGGGATGAGGTAGCCTCCCTTTGACTCTGCATGTTGATGTCTATTATAGCTACTAATCATGATCTGGTCTTGTTAGTATGTGAAGATTCTCCATACATGCCCTGATCCTCAATGGGTACCACATCACCCTTGTTGAGGGGTGGCTCCTCCTCCTCCTCATCCTCTCCTCTGGCTCATCAATAACATCCGTAAAAATATATGTTGGTTTGTATCGTACCTCCTCTACCCTCTCCTCTAGCTCATCATCTGTTGCTACCTCCATATCACCTAGGGGAAAATCCATAGGGAACATAGGAGCTAGTCATGCATATGACCACCACTCCTTGTACTCATTTGTGCTACCGACATCATTAGCATCGGATTTTGGTGGCTATTCATGATCTAAATCATTAGAATCACTCTCATGAACATGATCTATAGTCAGCCGAACAATATCCCCTGGCCTTCGGGCACTCCGCACAGATCATCTAATGAAAGGGCATACTCTAGGTGGTGTCTGAACCTATCCAAACTATCACATGACTCGTCCATAATAGAATGGTCATACAATGTAGTCATGCCTCCCTTCTAGAAATTTATCCATCTACATCCTCTGCAACTGTCCTATGAAATCTGGCCACTAAAGAGTCAGTAGTTATGGTCTCCATAATATCTCATCCTCCTCCAATCGATCGAATCTGACCCTCCAAAACTCTAAATCCCCATACTACCATAGCCATCTCAAAGGATAGCCGAATGCTCATGGGTACTTTGCTGCTATCATACATGGATATTTGATAGTCCTGGTACATGTGATATGCTCTAGGGACCACACCTATAGAAGCATATAATGGACCATGCTATTGATCTCTTGATATACAAATCTCCCTAAATCATAATAAAAATGTGCCAGAATACATCGACCCCATACATAGACTATTCATTTATCACACATCCCTCGTACTAGGTGTACCAGTCCACCATCCAAGTGTGTCACTCGTCCATCTGGATTGAGTACCAGTGCCACTATGTGTATCATGATCCATCTCACCATAGGAACTTGTGAGTACAATAGCATTGGCAACTCGATATGTGCTCTGACCCTCCCATCATGTATCAATCCTCCTAGGAAATACTATATATCTCTCTTCTTTTCATGGAATGATCAATCCCCTAAAAAATACATTTGCGCTCCTCGAATTGGCACTCGAAGAATGTGATGTATGTCCTTGAGTGTGATCCTCATTTCCCTGGTGGGAAGATGAAAGGTAAGTATCTACATCCCAACACTCACAAAAAGCCATTAGTGTGGCATCATGGTATCTCATGGGTGGAATCATGAATGCCCAATAGATACCCACTGAATTCAGGTGCTCTAGGTCTACTACTGATAGCGCTAGTGATTGTTGGTGTAAATAAAGTCTTGTACCTAGTTAATTTATTACTAGGGGACTTATTTACACATGTTAAGTTTACTTAGGTCATAGGAAGGAATATTTCTAGAAGGTGTTAGTTGTCATTAGTTGTTATCTTATCCTTTGACAACTACTACATGTGAACCTAGGTAAGTGTGATTAGTTGTCTCATGTCATATGATTAAGGAACTTGTCATAATCATATGACATCTTGCATCTCACCTTGGCTATCTTACCAAGGGGTCTCTCTCATTGTAAATTGTAATAATCATCTCATATCATTGACATTGAATATAGTTTATTCTTGTCATATTCATCTCTCTCTTTTGTGCTTTCCATTTGGTCTTAAGATCTTGGCATCCATAGCCAATTCTAACATGGTATCAGAGCTATATCTCAATTCTAACATGGTATTAAAGAAGGTTTGATACCATTGGAGAGTCTTTTTTCTGAAGAGAGATACCAGATTTGGTGGTGTTCCATTTTGTGGCTCTTTATTGCAGGTTCATATCAGAGCTTGTTGGTGCAACTATAAGCTCACCATTGTGTCCAGAAGGTTCGAGAAAGTTAATTTTTCCTTTTGTTTCATCCAAATTGGACATACGAGGCCAAATCTAAGAGGGTTTGAAGTTGAAGAGTGATTTCCAGATCTAGAAGGTAGCTACAATTTTGGAGCATTTTGGGTCAAATCCAACCCTTCCATCACATCCAGAAGGGCCAAAAACCCTAAGATTGACAGTCAAATCATCCAAATCAAAGTAGTTGTCTGGTGAGGCAAAAAAAAAATTCTCAAAGAGTCGTACAGCCCCAAATCGTCAGTTTTCTGTCAGTATGGATTTTTTGAAAAATATATTTTATTTGCAGAAAAAGTAAATAAATAAAAATAAACAATAATTTATTTTTTTGAAAAATCATTTTGGGTTCATTAATTTTTTTAATGGGAAATTTTATTGAAAAATAATTAAAAATCATAAAAGGAGGAAAGCTTTTTTTCTACAGATATTTTCGCAAAGTACTTTTGTACTCCACATCCTGTATGTGGACACTGCAAGGTTGCCATGTGGCATACTGCCATGGCCACCATGACCCCACACCCACCATCGTATGCACTAGCCCACATTGCATCCACCGGTAGGCATCTCTTTGCAATCGGCAGGAAAAAGAATCATCGGCCATTCACTGTCATAAAACTCACTAGTGAGCATTTCCATCTACTGGCACCCATTGAAATCAAAGGTGGGCACATTCTCCCAACAGCCAATAATCTAAAGAATTCCAGCGCTAAAAAAAAATTCACCAGTGGTTTGCTCAAACCCGGTGAAGCTTCAATAATACCAGTGAGCATAAAAGAATATACTGGACTGGTAATTTCATCCGGCTGGTAAAAAATTCTCAGCGCCAAATCAATCCAGCAAGATTCCTTGGGCATCGTCGTATTCAAAGATTCTGAGCATATTCCAAAAGGAATATTCTAGTGAAAGATTCTAGCTAGGGGAATTTTTTCTTTTTACTGGTGGGAGACCATCAAATTTAATCCCATGCCTTGTTGACATCAGTGCTATGTCATCATTTTCTAAAAAAAAATTGCCCCCCTCTCCAATGAGCTCTTTGATTTTGCAGTCCGACTTCGCGGGCCCATAACTCGACCATTTTAGCTACTTTTTTTGTGCAAATTTTTTATTTGGGCTACTTTTTCGTGCTCTTCATGCTGGTGTAATTAGTTTTTGGTTTTGGTGCTTGGTTAGGTGTTACTGCTTCATCCTCATTTTGGAAACTTTGGGAGCTCATATCTTGCTCCCACGATAACATTTTTGGGTGCAATTCTTTTTGAAAGTGCATTATTTTTTGTGTCCTTCTCAATGGTATGATCAGGTTGATCGCATTTTGTACCAAAAATTGTATATAATTATGTGTCCTATTTTGGCATATGTAAGCACTAAGATCAAGTCTAGCTTATTTTTTATGGCATCTAGCAACTATAAATTCACTAAATATAAAGTGTCAAATCAGATATTGCTTGGGGGTTTCCTAATTGAGTGATTTGAGGGGGTCTCTTGGTGCATTGCTTTGATTTTTTTGCTTTTTATCTCTCATTCTAATGGGTCATTCTAAGGTTCCTTTGCTCACATCATATAATTATTCAACATGGCATCAAAATGCATGGAGTATTCTAATGATAGAAGGCCACACTCTATATGTTGAAAATAAGGTACTTGAACCTACAGATGAGAAAAAATTTAAATGGATCAAACATACCAAAGCTCTTGGGTGTCTTTGTAGACTAGTTTCTCAAGATTTGTTGTTCCAAATTGAATCATGTAAAAATTCTCATGAATCTTCAAAAAAATTGAAAGTATTGTATGGTACTACAAATGAAGTAAGAGGCTATCAAATTGATAATGATTTGATGAATCTTGATCCTAAGAACTTTGACAACATCAAAGACTACATCACTAAGGTTAATGATATAAGAGAACAACGTAAAGCATGTGGAATTGATAAAAAGGATGTTCAGTTGGTCTACAATACAATGAACAAACTTGGTCTTGATTATGCTTCTTTTGTTTCTAGCTTTCATACTCATAGATTAACTATGGGATCTGCATATACTAAACCTTCATTTGCATCATTTTTTGAGATGTTGATACATGAGCAACAAAAGCTTAAATCTCCATGGGTTTCATCAAGAATTCTCAATCTCAGGCATTGTAGGTGAAAGAATCAGAATCACACTAACTCATTTGACTGCAAAATCCGACAAAAACTTTCAACGAAATATGTATAATTTGATGTATCATCAGGTGGTTGTAAAATTTGATGTGTAATTTTCAAATTTTAAAAATTTTATCCCCGACGTTCATTGAAATTTTGACAAACCTAGGTTTCGTTAAAATTTCAACTAGCAGTTTCGTCAAAATTTTGACAAACATGAAAAATAGAAAAAAATCAAATTGTGGCCGACATAAAGAAAAGTGAGTTCACTGATTTACTGCGATAGTATTTTTCTATACTTGCAAATTTTCTCTACTTGAGACAATTTGTGGAGAACTAAGGATGATTTTCTTGGGAAAAATAAGAAAAAATTCAAGAAGATATCACCAAGTTGTGGGTAGTCATTGTCATTTTGCATAATTTAGTTATGAAGTCAAATTTGTAGTTCTAGGTTTGAAAACCATATTTTAAAGCAACATGTCATCATATTTCATTTTTAGAGGTTTAGGGTTTTGAGAATTTCATTTCCATATTTTGTTGTGTGGAATCACCCTAAGATCACAAACAAGGAATAGATTCTTGTGACTGTAATTATGTGATCCATAACTCTATTGGTCATGTGGAATAGTTGTGCTATAACAAATACAGGATGCATTCATGTGTGACCCAAGTTTAATGTGGCTATGTTGTGATAGAAATGGAAGCACTCATATAATGCAGTTAATTCAGGTTATATAGTGTAGGTTTCAATCATCATTGGGTGTATTTAGGTTGTCTCAAGTTTAACAGATTACGATGTAATTAAAACATAATCCAAGAGTGATTACGTCTTGCTGCAATAAAGAACCTATAACTCTGGTTGAAATGCAGAGTGGTTGTGTTATAGAAATTATATAGTGCGTTCAAGCACAAGCCATGTTTAATGGGCTATTCTAGAGAGTGATCAAGATTTTCTAAACCTTATGAATGTTACTTAAAAGTGTATAGCTTAAACTACAAACCAAGTTTGTTACATACTTGAATGGAATCTTTGGTTACCGAAAACTATAATAATGTGACATGCTAATAACCATTATGGAAAGTATTAAAGCAAGACCTGTGCTATATAGGATACATTTCCCTGATCAAGTTTACATACCTTAATGATCAAACACAAGCTTCCCACACACTCTAGGATACAATCCAAGATCATACCACAACCCTGTCAAGACAACTAATTTTCTAACCCAAGATTTAAGGTTGTTTTTTAATACCAACAACAACATTGGTAAGAGCATGATTAGGGTACAAACCCTAGGCCTTCGTAGAAACATAAACAATAACTCTAGTGGATTAGTGAGGTTGCAATACCAAAAAGATTGAGACATTGTATCTAATAACAAAATCTTTCAATCTAAAGATTATAACCAATAACGAGCACACTATGTAGCTTAGTGACATTTGTAAATGCAATCTATGGTAAGAAGAATGATAGTTACTTGAGATGTGATAGTCAAAAAGAGGCTGAGCAGTGACAAGATAATAAAGCTCAAACCTTGTATAGTAAAGTGGAGATTTTAATAGTGAGTTTCCTTAGCCCCTTGTTGACCTTAAGGGTTTTTCAAATGCTTTTGGTAGTGTTAAAAAAGGAAAATGCAATCAGGGAATGACTGTCCAAATGAAGTAACAGTGGTAATCATAGGTTCAATGTTTCTTCTTAGCCATTAATGTATAATGGAGGTAGTGGATTGCATGTTTGAGCAGTGTTTTGAGACTCATCAAAGATTGGAGAATAGTGAATAATACCTTGTGGACTATGAAGTAGTGTCAATGAGGTTGAAGGATCTTAATATCTACAATACCATGAAAAAATGAGTCCCCTATAGTAAGTAGGCAATCTATAGGGCATAGTTTGATTTTATAGAAGGATGCTGATGAAAGGAATCTTCAAGTGATAATGAATGAGTTGTTTGAGATTGCAGCTGATGGTGCAATACCCAATCTTAAAGGAAGTTAGAAAAGTAGTAAATATGCAAGAAAATCAAATCATACACAAAAAACAATTCACAATGTTATCTTGCATAATGCCTTGAGTTTGAAGACAAAAATCTGATTGTATCTTGATGAAAGTGGTGACCTTAATGGTCAATCACTGGCAACCGCAATTTGAAAACATGCTATTGTGCTTATGGAGGCAACATTTTAAGCAAGGCAGTGAGTGGTAGTTTGGAACAATGGTAGGTATGAAGGAGTTGCTTTATATGCACACTATGCAATCTAGCTTAAGACAATGTTCTTAGAAGAGATTAAAGGTGGATTATGGAACTCAAGGGTTACAATGAAAAGGATTAAAGAAAAGATTGATATCTATTTAAAATTCACGGTCATGAAGATATTAAAGATGTCACATGCAAAACTCTAATAGCTGGAGTAATGAATATAGTGCCAAAGAGGATAGTGTGTTGGGGCAGATTTATGAGATCTCCACATTATCTAATTATAGGGAAATACATTATTTATTTATTTATTTAATTCAAAGAAATCATTATAAACCCTATAGAGGATACATTGATACTTCAAAAGCCTTTGAAGGAATTTTAGATTATGCAAATATATGTCAAGTAAATACCTAGATTACAAATAGTAGCGGGAACAATGTAAGATTTGTTGAGCAAAGCAAGAATGAGATAAGAAACAATAAATCCTATGCCTCCTTTCATGCACATCTCCTCACCATTCTTTGTCATTCTCTACTGAAACACTTCTCCATTTTGGTGGTCTATGCTTAAAAATAATGTTTTGACGAAGGTTTTAGAGTATGTTTATTAAAATGAAAACTCTATTCTGGTGGGCTACACCTGAAAATAAGATTTTGACAAAAATTTTAGGGTATGTTTATTAAAGTTTTAGAGTATTTTGGCGGGCTGTATTCTTGATTCATTAAATGATTTATTCAAATGGATTGTGACTAAATAAATGACTAACTATTTAGTCATTTTTATTTGTGTCACTAAATAATTTTTAATCAACGACCAAACTAGTAATTTATTTACTCATTTATAGCTAAGTTGCAAGAAATGAGCAGAATTTAGTCATTTTTAGTTATTGTGACTAAAATTTTTAGTCACCTAGTCTTTTATTTTCCAAATTAGACTAGTGTGTGCTTCCTTGTGCGATTAGGTCTCTCTCAATGTTGAGGGCCCTAGGGATAAGATCATCATAAGAAGTGACACATTGCATTTTTAACTAAAAGGATAAATCTATATTGACATTAGCAATGATGATTCTGACTTTTTTTTCCTTAGGAATGGGTCACTTGCTCTTACTAGCTCACTACCTCCATCATTGCAGGAAGTTTTTGATCAAGTTCAATATTATGATTTTAGGAGTCTAGCGGTTGAAAATCATAGTAAAATTAGAATTTTAAAGGTTTTTTTGGAGTCATTAACTTCAGACTATCTTCTCTTTTGCAAGGGTGGTTGCATGCCAATTTTTTTTGGTGCAAAATATTCAGAATTATTAGATTTTGTTACCTGTCTATGAATAAAAATTATTGGATTGTGAGTTTGATATTTTTTGAAGATCTAAATAGTCAAGCTTGGTAAAGAAAAATCATGTCAGATAATATTAGTCTAGAACAAAATGAAGAGACACTTGATAGATTGTGAGCTAGATTGAAAAGAAAGGGTGATGGGAAATGTTATTGTCCTTGCAATAATTGAAAGGGCTTAAAGATGAGATGACTTTTATTTACAACAGTTGAGAAAAATTGTAGGAAACATGGTCACATTGAAAGGGGGCATGATTATTATCCATTGGTAAGTTCTTCACTATATATGTTTATATTAATTGAATTTGTAAAAAATATATCTTTTTAACATTATATATATATAAAATAACTTGATCATGATCATGGTTTATTTGTGTCTATCATTATTATAAAGGTGGGGTGCCCTAGGGCACATGATATGGATTATCACAGCCTGAAGAATGTGGTTTTACAAGCAGACGAACATGGAGCTGTGAATATCAAAGATGAAGTTAATGATCCTATGGAAGAAGATGATCATGTGTTAGAAAACACAATTGAAGATGATGGTACAGATACATTGATCCATGACACATTTAGTGGTAGAGCTGATCGTGATGATCAAGATGACTTTGATGATGTTCATGATTTACCTGTACTTGAGAAGGCATACGAGCCCCTTTATGAAGGCTCCCAAACAACTCTTCTCTCTACTATATTGTTGCTATTGAACTTGAAGGTTATGAATGGTTTATCAAACATAGAAATCTCACAGATGTTAAGGTATGTCATATATGTCATCTTTTTCCATCTATTTTAATTGTTGTTAGTTCATCACTAGCAAATAAAGGATGAAATACATACCATTAATATTCTTTATATTAACAAATTATTTTTTGTTGTAGATTGATTGGTGAATTTTTGTTACCACCATCAAATATTTTACCTCGCTCATACCAAGATTTATCTGGCATTATGAAAGATATCAAAATGGAGTATCAAGTAATAGATGCATGTCCCAATGATCATATTATATATCATAAACAACATGAATTTACAACAAAATTCCTAGAATGTCATATCAGTACATATTGAACTGATCAACTAACAAAAAAGGTGCCTCACAAGGTTCTTCATTGTATTCCCATTATTCCACGTATGCAATGATTATTTAGGTGAGAAAGCTTAGTGAAATTTATGGATTACCATGCACGGAATAGAAGTGGAGATGACATTCTTTGAATTCTTGTGGATGGTTCTACATTTAGGGACATGGAGGAAAAATTGCCACACTTTAAAGAACCTCATAATCTCATTCTTCCATTGGGAGTGGACGGTGTCAATCCATTTGGAGAGCTGAGATCTATTTACTCGGTGTGGCCTGTTTTTGTTATCAACAATAACATTCCTCCATGGATGTCAATAAAGAGGGAGCACATAATGTTGTCAATGATTGTTCTAGGTATTTGTTTACATCAATTTTCTTTAATGTAGTAGCATCTCATTTTTCTTATCTTTTGCATAATGAATTATATTTTTTTCATTCAATAGTCATATACATTAATTTATATATATTGCAGTAAAATGGTTATAATAATTATGCAATGTTTATGTACATTCAACTAGGTAAGTACCAAATTAAATATATGAATGTATATATCAAGCCTCTTATCGATGAGTTACTAAAGCTATGGAATGGTGTCACTATGTATGATGTCTCTAGACCAATAGGACAAAGACAATTTCAATTCCATGCAATGCTTGTATGGACAATTCATGATGCCCCAATGCTAACACATTTTTTGGGTATGTTATAACGTTCGACTATACTTTAACAATATTTAATTTTATGAAGTAGATATCATGCATGTTTTTAAAATAATCTATTCATTATATATAATTTTAAAAATTGACATATTTAATCCAATTATATATGATCTTGTAGGTTTTCAAACAAAGGGAAAATTTGCATGTCCGATTTGTGGTCCAAAGATGAAATCTCATCATTCAACAAGTTTAGGAAGACATGTGTTTGATGAGTATAGGCCCTTCCTCCATAGAAATCATAAGTATTGAACTACTGAAAAACATCTTTTCAATGGGAAAAAAGAGACTACATCAAAACCACGAAGAATGACACCTTGCCTATGTAAGTTGGAATATAATAGAATTAATCATCAAGGTTATATGTCAGATCAAATTGTTTATCTATCATATATGATATGTTTTGAATTTATAATTTTTATATTGTGTTGTGTTTACTCATGCTATAATTGACAATGATTTTCATTGTTAATTTGTTTAACTTATACTTCATGAAGGTCGTCAAGGCATTAATGGCCAGCTTCCATAGGGACTGAAAAGTTATCCCAGACAATTTAGTAGGTTTCCTACTATGAGCAGCTACAAATTGTGCATTTGTTTGATACAATGCATATCAAAAATAATATAAGAGAAACATTATGGAAAATATTGGATGGAAGGCATGACAGAAAAAATTGTCAAAATTTGTAGTGACATTCAGGAAGCCAATCATGCAATGAAAAATGTCATTCAATTAAATAGCGATGGAGACCAAATTAATATAAGTTCCCTTCCTTGGTTATTAACGGAGCAGCAAAGCAATGTTATAAAAGAAGTTATACGAAAAATTTGATTTCCCATAGGATTTGCTGCGAACATAAACAATATAATAACAAAGAAAGGTGAATTTGGGTCAGGGATGAAAACACATGATTGGCATACCTTCATTAAGGTAATTATTCTAGTATATTATATACACTTTTATAATTCATGTACTTTTCAGTGTATTATGTTTACTACTTTTAGAAAAATAATGAAAAGATCATTTTATAATTGTTGCAGTATGTTCTATCTCTATCGCTCCTTGACAACTTCAACAACAATGTCAAGCAAGTTATATATGATCTTGGAAAATACATGAGGTAAGTAGCGATATTTTTTCAATTTGTTGTATACATCTTATAATTTCTATTTGTTTTACTTGTTATGTAATATACTGTATATTTTTGTTAAATCTCGTTAATATATTTGTGCCTTGAACACTTTTAGATGGTTGTCATCTAAAGAAATCCATAAAGAAGATATAAATTCCTAATCTAATGTGTGATGAAAAAGTGGACTACCTTCGACATTTTTCAATGCACAAGAACACTACCTCATACACCAAGTTGAGGAGATTGAATTGTTTGGACCTGTACACTCAAGGTCAATGCGGATGGTTGAGAGGCACTTGAAATTTTTGAAGGCTTTGGTTAGACAAAGAGCACATCTTGAGGGTTCTATGGTGGAGGGATATATAGTATACTAGACCATGGTGTACATTAGTGAATATCTTCTTAAATTTGCAACAAATATCCATGTAGATCACATTTGGGATCCCAACTCCATTAACAAATTTGAAGGGGAGTACCTGATGGGGAAAGGTAGATTGAGGAAAGTGAGAGGTAATTATAAGATGGTCATGGAGATTAATTGGAATACATTTTACATATGGTTTTTATGTATATTGTATTTATTTAATTTTTAATCTTCAATATACATCAATTATAATTTAAGGTTGTATACTATGGTATTTAACTAATTATACGTCGTTTATGAATTTCATTTTTTTTTTATATAGTTCATCGAGAGTGGGATGCACTACATTTGTACATTGCAAACAATCTTTATTGGATGATGGTATGGATTGAATGATGTCAACAATCTGGTTATGCATTAACATGGGAAGGTGTGGCTTCATTGGGTAAAGAAGCTCATTGTAATAGAGATTCCAATGTTACACAAAGGGAAATTGATTTAGCATATGGTTTAAGAGATAAAAGGGTATGTATAAATATATTAATCACCCATATTATTTAATTATTTTCAGTTATATTGATGTATATATATGTTGAGAGTGTTTTCTTTGCATACATTCGGCCAAGAATAAATATGTTTATCAACTGACAATATTGAAATATTTTTTACATATTTGAGATATTGCAAGTGATACACCACAAGGCTATATGGTGCAATGGTCATAAATTTCAAATCAAAATATTGGATGAAATGAAGAAAACTTTTGATTCTAGTATAACTGTACTCTTTCAGGTGACTAATGTTTCATCTCGAAGCGACATAAATCTAAAAGTTTCATAAAATCAATACTATGGGATTTTGGATGATATACTTGAGTGTGACTTTAAGTCCTTTAAATTAATTTTGTTCGTCATCCTATTGTATAAGCTATGATTGAATAAAAATGATCCTGAGAGAATTTTTATTGAACATGATAATGGATTTACCATGGTTAATACAAGGATGATCGAGTGAGCTAGAAATGAGCCCTATATTCTTCCAAGCCAATGTGAGCAAGTATTTTACTCAAAGGTTCCAAGTAAACTGGATTGGTCATTTGTTGTTAGACATGATCCAAGAGAAAGGCCGATAAGGTATAATGTGGTAGAATAAGAAGATACAAAAGAATTAGAAGATGATGTAGATGATGATCAGGATCAACAGTTAGTTGATGATGTCCCTGAAGAAGATGTCGAAGAGGAGGAACTAGATCATGATGATGTAGGAGTTAATGTTCATGAAGATGATATCCATGTGGATGATGACATTATCGAAACTGATATCGATGATGATGATGATGATATGACCAATCCTTACAATGTTGAATCTAGATCGGATGATACAGACAAAGAGTCAGATGAAGAAGAAGATCAATGACATTGAAATGTATGAGTTATGTGATTCTATTATCTATTTGACATTAATTTCTTGATAGAATTATATTTGACTTATGTGGTTACATAATTAATTCATGATGTTTTTCATTTTTATGCCATTACATAATTAATTTAATGATGTACTTTTTAATGTTTGAAAGGTCAAAAAAATAAAACATTTCAATAGTGATGTTAACAACGTTGAAATTAGTGTGTTTTATGTCTCATGTAATCATAAAAGATTAAAATGTTAGTTGTAGAGGTGGTTGTTCAGTGGTTGACGTGTAAAGGCCTCTAAAAGGCACAAAGTGATCATTGTAATGGTTGTTGATGGTTGAGGATTTAAAATACAAGCTCTTGACATTCGAAAATCTATGTTTTTTTTCAAAATTTCTATAGTTTTCCTATTATGCAGCACTGTACAGTCACATGCAGCCATATTTTGATGTGAAATCAATTACAGGTCTTGAATAGATGTGTTAGCTTTCATTTGAATCTAATTTGAGGGCTTCAAGTGTTGATTGGAGTTAGAAATCTTCATTTCTTTGCATACAACCCAATTACCCTATTTTTTAGGGTTTTCTAGTCCAAACATGATATAAAGGGGCTCTTACACTTTTTTTGATTATTATTGCTTGTGTAAGAGGCCCCATGGATACTGTTTGAATTGTAGGATGCATGAATAGGGCGTAGGATGAGAAATAAATAAGGTATAGCTGCTTTCCTTAAGACTTTTGTGAAGAAAAGCATGTGAAATGAGAGGTTCAAGCCTAGGTTTCAACAAAATATGTATGGAAGATTTGATTTTATGAATTTTTATCCATGTTCAGACCTAATGGGTTGTTTCTGAACACTGAATATAAATGATACACACACACACACACACATATATATGTATGTTTGTATGTATGTATGTATGTATATGTATTTTTAAATGTAAATGTAAATGCAATTACTGGATGCTCTCCTAGAACAATAAATGCAACATATCATTAGATAAATCTATATCTATGTATATAAATGTGTATTTCTAAATGCAAGTGTAAATGTAAAGAGCATATGGTTTTGTAGTGTTATAGATACAACATATCCATAAATTAATGTAATTGAAATTCTAAAGTCTTCAACACATATAATATGAAATCGATCAAACTATAAAACTACATGAAAAATAAATGAAAACAATAAATGCATATGTATGCGTATTTGTAAATGTAAATGTATAAAAAATAAGAATCATGAAAATTATAAAAGAATACAAGGGGAGACCAGTGTCTTATTGGGTATATCGAGTCTAATGAATATCTACAAATGTGGATTTCAATAATGGAAATAATTCAAACTGTTAGGCACATAAATTGTTTACAACTTGTGTAAACGTGCAAGTGAATAATTGACAAACACTTTGGGCTATGCAAGACCTGAGAAGGTGATCCCTTAATGCGTTTACAACCACTGGACCATTATTATAAATGACATTAACAACAACAGATAATCTCATTTAATAGCTCAAAATAATAGGATAATACTAGATAGAATTGGTTGTTCATCAATAATATCAACTATTTGGAGCATGAGATAACTACAACACATTCCATAGTATAAAATAGTCATTGATTTGTAATTTGTAGCAAGATCTAGGTAAAAAAAAACAAATACTGAACCATATAGATTAGTACAACTTAGATCAGTGCCATATATCCATTGGGGGAGTCAAATTCATAAACATCTAAGGGTTTATGATAGATTTAACACATAGCATATAAGATCCTTGAGAAAATTTCTTTACAATTTCATCAACATATATTCTAACCCAATACTACTTATCAAATCCTTATACAGAACATATCCACCTACAATCCCATTCAAGCATGTTAATTAATTCCTTGAATTAAAGCCAAAATAGAAAGCATACACACCACAACAGTTAGATGAACGAGACAACCCTTGATTATCTTATTCAAAATTAAGATATGCATGTACAATGGAGAGACATGAGTTTGAATTAATCATTTCAATTCAAATGCCAGTACTATCATAAAACATCAAATCCCCATCAATTCAAAACCTAAACTACATTTTCCTTAAAACCATCGAACTTTACAAATTTCTCTGCAAATCTACCTAGACTCGACCAAAGATATCTAAATTGCTAACTCGTACTTCTAGCCTTGAAATCCTTCCTATAGAAAATGAAGGATAAAACAAGCATCAGGCCATAAAGTACACTTGTCACCAGCCAATTAAAACACCTCGTGATATTCCAAAAATTATTACAACAACAATCACCCTGGAGAATCTTCTTATTCATAGTGCCCACTGAGAATGGTTGATGCAATCACAAAAAACCTTAAGAATCCCATGCCCAGACTACCACCCAAAAAAAAATTAGAATCTATTACAACTGCAATAGTTGATTTTCCAACCGTTAGCAGCCCACTCCTTTTACTCTTCCTTAGTTAAATATTTATTTACCAATTTGTGGTATTCTTCATCAGTTGGCCAATCAAAATTAATTACCTCATTCACCTTGACATTATAAGGTGTGTATTTAACTGCTACCTGATTTGCTTCCCTTTCAAAAGATTCTAAGAATGAGTTGGTGATAATGATTTTGTCCATACAGCTCACCAATAAATCATAATCTGAGTCATCACAAATTAATTTAATTTGATCATTGATGACCTCATTTTCCTGATCCTGCCACTGTTGGAGTGACCTGATATTCGCCTACTCATCAATTATGTCAGGTAACAATGTGTTGCCCCAATCATCAAAATTCTTCACCAACTCCCTGATCTTCCTGCTCAAGTCATCTGGTAAGGTGTGGAAACCTTGCAATGATTTAACTAGCACCTGAGTAGGCCTTAATCATTGGGGCCTATTATTTATATCAAACCTTGAGACCTTATACATTATGTCTAAATCATTGGCCCTAGGGATACAATTTTTAATTAAAGGTATCACTATTTCTTGATCCCTATCAATATTCTTTATTGCATCTAATAATAAAGAATATAAAGAATATATAGATGAAAATCTATTGTCAACCTTCTCATTTAGATTCCTTAATACAACAGTAACAACCTCCTTTTGTTTTAGAAGGGCTCCTTCCTCACTTACCTTAAAGGATGCCTGTAATTCTTCAATTTTATGCATTAGCTGCTTCTTCGAAGGATCAATATAGTATTCCATTTCTTCATCAATTTTTCCCAAAGAAGGATTGAGGAAAAGAGTTTGACTGGGAGACCCTAGTGTGGAAACAATAGAAGAATCAAGAGCCACTGACCCTGATGTGGAAGGAAATGTGCTGATCCCTGGAGCACTTGATGTCTCCCCAATCTGTTTGTACCTTAACCTATCCACCTCAGTCTGTAGCTCAACATTCCTTTTTTGCATATTGCTATATTCCTCACTTAAGAGATTATATTTCTCCATTAGGCTTTTCTTTTTAGCCTTCTCTCTTTCAATAGTCTTTTGGGCCAATTTGGCCACATTTATAGTCAAATTAGTGGCCTTAGTGGTTGAAGTCTTTGAAGCCCTTTTTATTATTAAGCCTTCTCTTAAATTTGGGCTAATATTAGTAACATTTGGATTTCTCCCTTGAGGGGCCAATGCCCAAATTGCCAAGGTCTCATATTCTTCACTGAAAACATAATCTTGCAATGTTTCCTTGACCTCTTCTTTAGAATCTTGCAAGGGATGCTTGGACTTCATAATAGCATTAAAAGCTATGACATCTACAATGTCCCATTCAGGAAAAATCAAAACACCAACCTAACTTACCAACTTTCTCCCTTCCTCAAGAGTGATGTTATTGAATTCATCCATTAATTTAGCTTTAACTTCATCATCATTCTCCTAGTTTGACCTGTCAGGTCTCAATTCTCTTCTCTTCTTACACTTATCCTAGTATTCTTCCAATCTCATTCTCCATACCAATTGAAAGAAGAAAAGAGTTTTTACAAATGCATTATCATCTAGAAACTCCTTACATGCCTCCATTCTTGCATCTTGCACACATTTACCTTTCATATCCAAATCAAATAGAACCAACTCAGCTAGCCTAGGAGGGGAAGGCATACCAATTTGCATGTCCTAATCAGTGACAAAAATTTCATCCACCAAATCCTAATGTGGTTGATCAGTCTTTTGCCTCTAAGTACTTGGCTCAGATGGTGGTGGTGAGGGACTATCCTCATGTGATGATTCCAAATCAATGATCTTAATTGCCCCAAGCGTTTTGAATTTTGGACCTAGTTGTGTAGGAAATTTCATTATTTTTTTCCCTTTTCTATCCTCTTCTTCCTCATCACTGCTATCATCTCTTTTCCTCCTATAAATAGGCCTCTTTCCTATAGGTTGGTATGTTGGCTACATTTCAATTGGCCTGGCACCTTGCTCTTGTATACCCAGACTCAACTCCAAGTTTATCTTCTTAGTCCACAAAGTGCCCATGATTTCTTCGAAGTTCTCCATTAGAAAATCAATTTTCTTATGGTATGGATTGAATTCCAACAATGGATCATACTTTGGATCAATTTTTTGCACAATAGCCAATAGCTTATCATAAGCTATCCATTTCTCCTTGTTCAACTCCTACTTGCTTAGGTCAAATTCATTTCTAATCAAATCCTCGGGAAAGTTGAACTCATGCACAAACTTACCACCTTTTATCCTTTGTCTAAAAAGGGAAAAGAAACCCTCAGGATCATCTTGCTGCTTAGGACCACACCTTAAATGATAGTCTTCAAAGAATTTCCCAAAGTTCACCCAGCCTCCTTTCGAAAAGACAAAATCTCACACCACTATATAATCTAGGAAGAAAGTTCCTTTACCCTTCACAGTAAGGTTTTCCTCATGGATACAACTAATTTTCCACATAACCTTTGCAAATCCAACCCTTGGTGGCACATTGTATGGAAATATATGAGGGGTCCCTTGAAAACCATACACCCTCAAGACAGTGTTGACTGGGTATGGAATAATGTCACCCCAGTTATGGAAAACTTTCAATTCTAGCCTCCTCCCTTTTGGTCTGAGGAAATCATGTAGTCCCTCAATAATCTTGGGTACATTTACCATCAACTTGGCTCTCAATCTAGAAGCAATACAATTGTCAAAATGCACATAACTAGTCTTTTCCTTGTTACATGATAAATCTACAGTCCACATCTATACTGGAATTCTTTCTCCATCAACCAATTGCCTTAATTCCATCTTCTTAGAGAAGAAATTAGCATTCTTGTACAAGAACATATACATTAACTTATAATACCATAAGAATTGGGTGCCTGTATCATTTTGTTGCAATTTTAATATCCCTTCATGTATCCTTTCAGCCAACAAAGAATCAAAATCATAAGTCATAGAGAAGTTAGGGTGTTGTATTTGCACCACCATGAACATGTAAGTGATAGGCATCACCGTGTTAGGATTGAAACCCAAAATATGGCATAGTGAGTAAAAGGTGGCCAAGAAATGATTTGTAAAGCAATTCAATCTAAAAGGTTCCTAGTCACTAGGGCTAATATAGAATCTTGATCCTCCTATCCTAGCCAAATCAGGTGGGAGCAACTTAGCTCTAAAGATTGATTTCAACTTCTCATACTCCTGCTTCATTTCCTCAATATTAATAGGAACCAAGTACATACTAGGCTCACTCAAATCAAAAACCTTTTAAAATTCTTCTCTATTAATGCTTAAAAAACCCTTCCATCATTATCCCTGATTACCCATGTGATAGGGTCATATCGTGGAGCCACTTCCCTAACAAAGTCTACATCAGGAAACACATTTGGTATCACTAGCTTCCCCATATCATACATCCAACCATTAGAAATGGGGTGGGGAAAATTCCTCAGTCCAAACAACAATCTGAACATCTCTAGATGAGTAAGAGGAACCCTAGCATTGGCTATGTTGGAACAATTATACACTAATCCCTCCCCTAGGTTTTTTCCTCATATCAAAACCAACCCCTTCTTCCTCTCATTTGTTGACAAGGGAAATTGATCTAGGAAGTCATCATATAGGTTTCTACTTAAATAATAAATCTGGCCAGAGTGTTGCTTTGTCGATGCTATCTTGAGTAAACTAGCGCTTCCTTGCTATCTCAAACCTTAGACAAACTAGGGCTAAACAAAGTATGAAATTACATAACAAAATTTTGCAATTTCCCACAATTCAGTTAATCTATAGCCCTAAACCAATTATCAATAAGCCCTACAACAAGCACACAACAAATTTCCCCCAAATTCGAATTCAAAATAACCAGGACATAAAAAAATAGAACTCACGGCTTTGCGCTTGTAGAAATCCAAATCCTTGTTGTAACAGCTTGTGACTTCATCCTCAGTTTCATGACTGCTCCACAAATTTTTTTGAATGCTTTATGATACCAAAAGCAAAGGAATATTTTCTTTATTTCGATCAAAATAGGGTAGTAGATGTCATGTCCACCATTAAATCTCACTCGCATGTTGCACGAAGAGATCCATTCGTATTAAATGCAGGTTCAAATATTAGTCGTCGATTCTTCACCTTAGTCAAATCATCGAATGACTACCTTTTGCTAGAAATATGTGACTCCAACAATATAGGCTGAAACCTCCATTAGAGCCAAGTCAGTGTGACATCTTCATTGTCTGGCCGACTAGCAGTTTTATTCATCATGTTTTGCACAATTCGATGTGACCTTGTAGGAGTCTTGCCGAACAGTTACTGTGGAGTTTATCACTGTGACAAAGAGTACTCGTTATGACCTCTAGCCAATAGGCCATTCAATTGTGAATCAGAGAGACTCATGGCGACTGGGGTTTCAGAGTGACTTCAACACTCGGGGAGAAGTCTCAGCGAACAGTGAATGTCTTACCGACAGGAATTCATATGTTTTCTTCGCCATAACAAAGAGTCTCAGAGAAAGCTCTTAGCGATAGATGAAAGTCATTCCGATAGGGACACACTCAGGAGTTATCAATGTAACACTAAGGCTTCATTATGAAGTCTGGGAAAAAATTAATGTCTTGCCGATAGCTAATGGCTATCAAGGTAACTCTTGGTCCCAGGAAGACGTCTTAGCGAATGTTGAAGGTCTCACTGACAAGAACATCTTGTGGGATCTTCGGTATAACTCTTGGTGACAGATGAAGCTTTCGGGATAAGTCATAGAGCTCGGTGAGAAGTTTTAGGGAGAGCTACATGTTTCACCGACATGGTTTTATGTTTGAGTCTTCAGGGTAACATATGGAGATCGGTATGTTCTCTTAGTGAAGGGCAATGTCTTGGCAACGGGTGAACACTTCAGGGTAACCTTTATGTCTCGAAGAAAACTCTCGGTGAAAGATGTGAGTCTTGTTGACTTCTACTTGGTGCTTGGTATGTTTGGGGACTTTGGTATAGCCTTGAGTGACTCGCTATGATCTCCTAGTGAAAGCGATAGGTCTGGGCGACTGCTTGGTGACTCGGTGTAACTCATGGAGCTCAATAGAACGTCTTAGTGATAACAGAGTCTCTTGGCGACATCGATATGAAGTCTATGTGGCATTGGCGAGACACTGTTAGTGTCGCACCGAGATTCCAGTACATTGCAAATTCTGTTGACTGAGTAAGACCGTCCTATGTGGAGTCTCGTGGATGAATCAGACGAGCGGAATTGGAACCGTTGGGAGTCTGTTTGTTGCGACGGTTCTATAAGGAAGCTTGACAGACATGGAACAACAGAGATATACTCTATCATTGCAGATTGTAATCGGTTGGTTGGTTCAATCAACAGTGGGGTGTGAAGAGTTCAAACTGTATCAATGTGAATTTGATTATGTAAAGACTATAAACAGAAAAGGTTCCTGTGCAATATTGTTAATGGTGAATGTTGCTGTAAATCAGACACCAGAAAGATAAGTCTAATAATTGTATGTAATCCTTATTACTGTAATACAAAGTGATTTCTCTTGGTGTGGTGGGTTTTTCTCCCGTAAGGGTTTTCCCATGTATATCTCGTGTTCTTGTGTGATTGTCAATCTCTATTTTTGTAATTTGTTTCATAGTGCATCTTAACTTGACTGTAATTGCAAATTTTAAAGTGTATCTGCATTCTTTCCTGAGGTATTGACGTTAGGAGAATTATTTTCCGCATTTTATTTTCCTTACAAGTGGTATCAAAGCCTGGCCAGTTGTGTTATCCTTGGGGGTACATTAGGTTTTTTGTGTCAATTATGTTCATTGGGAGTCTTGTAGAGATTGTTAATTCTAATTATAGATTAAAATGTCTAGTTCATCTGGGAAGATTGAAATAGAGAAATTCAATGGCAGTAACTTTGAGTTATGGAAACTCAAGATGGAGGATCTCTTAGTAGATCGAAATCTTTGGATTGGTGTGTCTGGAACTAAACCTACAGGCATGAAGCAAGAAGAATGGGACCTTGCAAATAGAAAATCTAAGGGGCTGATAAGGCTCTGTTTGGTAGACTCAGTTCTTCTCAATGTGCATGAAGAGAAGACTGCCTCTTCTTTTTGGAAGAGACTAGAGTCTATTTATCAGGGGAAATCTTTGGTGAATAAGTTGTTCCTGAGGAAGAAGCTCTACTCTTTGAGGATTAAGGAAGCAGGGTTTGTAGCTCATCATTTGAATGCATTTAACATGATACTCACACAATTAACATCTGTTGGTGTAAAGATTGAAGAAGAAGATCGTTGTATGCATCTATTGTGTTCTTTGTCAGACTCTTGGGATCATCTGGTGATGGCTATTGGGAGTACAACATCCAATTTCAAGATGGAAGATGTTGTTGGTTCTTTGTTGTCAGAAGAAATGAGAAGGAAGTCTTCTAAGATGGCGAAGGAGGCTCTTGCTGTCAGAGGAAGGTCAAAGGATAAAGGCAAGAAGAAGGACAAGAAGTCCAAATTGAAATCAGAGGGGAGATCAAAGTCTCCTGGGAAAAACTCCAAGGTGAAGTGCTGGAACTGTGGGAAACTTGGTCATGTCTGAAAGGTTTGTAAAGAGGAGAAAAAGAAGAAGAAGGGCTCTTCTAATAATGGTTCTTCTCATAGTGATGGTGATGCCTTCATTGCAGCCTTGGCTACACAGGAATCAGATGATGTCTAGCTGATTGATTCTGGAGCATCATTCCACATGACATCTCACAGAGAATGGTTCACAAAGTATGAAGAATACGATGGTGGAAAGGTGTACTTGGCGAGTGATTCAAATTTGGATTTTTTTTGCCGTGGAAGAGTCAGAATCCAATTCCCTGATGGCAGAATAAAGGGGATCAATGATGTTATGCACATACCAGGTTTGGCTTAGAATCTACTTTCTATTAGTAAGCTTAATGATATCAGAGTACAAGTCTTGTTCTCGGGAAGTGGCTGTAAGATGACTAGAGGTTCAATGTTGTTGGCTAGAGGTGCTCGAATTGGTACCCTGTACAAGCTAGATGCACAAGCTATTCAATGTAACAGTGTCTCTTTGAAGTCACTAAAAGCTGCTCATGGAGGTAAAGAGGGAAATATCCCTAATTATGTAAACTCTACGGAAGTAAAACTTCCTACAGAGAAGACTATGCTTTTGCGTCATAGGTTAGGCCACATAGGAGAAAAAGGTTTAAAAACATTAAAAAACAAAAACCTGGTTGAGGGGCTTGAAGATTGTAATCTGGAATTTGAATTATGTGAACACTATATATATGGAAAGCAGCATTGTGTTTCATTTTATGACAATCCTCATAAATCTTTTGGTTTGTTAGATTATATTCATTTAGATGTGTTTGGTCCAATGAATGTTCCTTCATTGTCTAAATCAAGATACTATGTGTCGTTCATTGATGATTATTCAAGGAGAGCATTTGTATATTTTTTGAAAAGTAAATTAGAAGTGTTCAGTCAATTTAAGGAGTTTAAAAATCTTGTTGAAAATCAGGCTAGTAGAACAATAAAATGCTTAAGGACTGATAATGGCAGTGAATTCTGTTATGATGAATTTGAAAGATACTGTAAAGACCATGGGATCAAAATACACAAGACTACACCTTATACTCCACAACAGAATGGAGTTACAGAAAGGTTCAATAGGACAGTGATGGAGAGAGCACGAAGTATGCTTAGTAGTGTTGGTTTGGAAGAGAAATTCTTGGTTGAAGCTATTGCTACTGCATGTTACTTAATTAATCGGTCTCCAAACTCTAGTCTTGTTGAGAAGACACCTTTGGAAGCGTGGTCTAGTAAGAATACCTCTCTTAGACATATTTGAGTCTTTGGTTGTGAGGCATATGCACATGTGCCAGATGTAAAAAGATCTAAGTTGGAGAACAAGGTTGTCAAGTGTATTTTTATTGGTTATAGTGCTAACGTTAAAGGATACAAGCTTTGGAATCCTGTTACAAAGAAGGTTGTATACAGCAAAAGTGTAATCTTTCATGAGCTGAAACCTTCCACCTTGGATCTGCAGTCAGAGACAAAGTCAAAAAACAATAAGGATGTAGCATTAATTCCTCCTACACCAGAGAAAGAGGAATTCAAAATTCAAAATGTACCTGAAACTGAGGAGAGCTCAAGCAGTTTTGAAAGTTCTAAAGAAGAACCTCAACCTCAGCTAGTGAGAAGGTCAACCTGAGAAAGGAAACAACCAGATAGGTATGGGTTCTCATTGATTGATTCTACTTGCGCCTATGCTTTGATTTCTAGTACTGATGAGCCTAGGACTGTAAAGGAGGAATTTAAATTTTCTGATTCAGATTCTTGGTTGGAAGCAATGAATGAAGAAATGGTGTCATTAGATAAAAATGAAACTTGGAGTTTGGTGCCCTTGCCTAAAGGCAGAAAACCTATGGGTTGCAAATGGGTATTTAAGAAAAAGATTGGTCTAGATGGCAATGTAGGAAAGTAGAAGGAAAGACTGGTTGCAAAGGGTTATTCCCAGGTAGAGGGAATTGATTATGGGGAAATATTTTCTCCTGTAGCAAATCTGACATCCATTAGATTTCTATTGTCACTTGAAGCAGCGTATGACTTAGAGGTTGAACAGATGGATGTGAAGACAACATTTCTTCATAGTGACCTTGAAGAAGAAATCTATATGTCCCAGCCTAAGCACTTTGTTGAGAAAGGTAAGGAAAAACTGGTATGTAAATTAAAGAAGTCTCCGTATGGGTTAAAGCAGTCACCTAGAATGTGGTACCAAAAATTTGATACTTTTGTATTGTCTTTGGGATTTGTGAGATCAAAATCTGATCACTGCGTATATTATAAAATATCCTACTAAGATGGATGACATGACCAGTGTGGCCTATGCTAGTGTTGTAGGCAGTCTTATGTATGCAATGGTCTGTACAAGGCTATACATTGCCCAAGCAGTGGGAGTACTTAGTCGATTTATGGCTAATCTAGGAAGAATACATTGGAATGATGTGAAGAGGGTGTTTAGGTATTTGAAGGGAACTTCATATTTTGCTTTGTGTTACCATGGGAACTTGGTTGAATCACAGAGGACTCTTAGCATTCATGGTTATGTAGAATTTGATTGGGTAGGGATCAATGACAGCAGAAGATCCACCAATGGATACATTTTCATGATGAATGGTGGTGCAGTGAGTTGGATGAGCAAGCGGCAGGTTGTAGTCGCTTTGTCCACTACAAAGGCTAAATACATGGCAGCTACTCATGCTTGTAAAGAAGTTGTATGGTTGAAATATTTGTGTTCTAACATTGGTTTTGATGTAGGGGAAATAACTATTTTATGCGACAGTCCGAGTGCAATTTGTCTGGAAAAGAACCCTACTTTCCATGCTAGGATGAAACATATTGATGTACAGTAACACTTTTTACAAGATATGGTTGAGGATGGAAAGATTAGTTTAGAAAAATTTGATACTCTGGAGAATGTTGTAGATGCATTGATGAAGCCAGTGAGCACATACAAGTTCAGGTGGTGTGCCATTTCAATGGGCCTTAGTCCCCACGATTTTTAGTAAGTATTATTTGTGCTCTGGAGGTGCCTGTATGATATTCGTCAAGTGGGAGATTGTTGGAAATATGTACCTCAAACAATACAGGCTAAAACCTCAATTAGAGCCAAGTCAGTGTGACATCTTCATTGTCTGGCCGACTAGCAGTTTGATTCATCATGTTTTGCACAGGTTGTTGTGATCTTGTAGGAGTCTTGTCGAATGGTTACTGTGGAGTTTATTGTTGTGACAAGGAGTACTCGTTATGACCTCATAGTGCTCAGGAGACCTCTGGCCGACAGGCCATTCAATCATGAATCAGAGAGACTCATGGTGACTGGGGTTTCAGAGTGACTTCAACACTCAGGGAGAAGTCTCAGTGAATAGTGAATGTCTTACCGACAGGAATTCATATGTTGTCTTCGCCGTAACAAAGAGCCTCAAAGAAAGGTCTTAGTGATAGATGAAATTCATGCCAACAGGGACACACTTGGGAGTTATCGATGTAACACTAAGGCTTCATTATGAAGTCTGGGTGAAAACTAATCTCTTGCCAATAGCCGATGGCTATCGGGGTAACTCTTGGTCCCGGGAAGACATCTTAGCGAATGTTGAAGGTCTCACCGACAGGAACATCTTGTGGGATCTTCGGTATAACTCTTGGCGACAGATGAAGCTTTCAAGATAAGTCATAGAGCTCGGTGAGAAGTCTTAGTGAGAGCTACATGTCTCATCGACATTGTTTTATGTTGGAGTCTTCGAGGTAACATATGGAGATCGGTATGTTCTCTCAGCGAAGGGCAATGTCTTGGCGATGGGTGAACACTTTGGGGTAACCTTTATGTCTCAGAGAAAACTCTTGGTGAAAGATGTTAGTATTGCTGACTTCTACTTGGTGCTCGATATGTTTGGGGACTTCGGTATAGCCTTGAGTGACTCGCTATGATCTCCTAGCGAATGCGATAGGTCTGGGCGACTACTTGGTGACTCGGTGTAACTCATGGAACTCAATAGAACGTCGTAGCGATAACAGAGTCTCTTGGTGACATTGATATGAAGTCTATGTGGCATCGGTGAGACACTGTTAGTGTCTCACCGAGATGCTAGTACATTGCAAATTTTGTTGACCGAGTAAGACTGTCCTATGTGGAGTCTCGTGGATGAATCAGAGGAGCCGAATTGGAACTGTTGGGAGTCTGTTCATTGCAATGGTTCTATGAGGAAGCTCAATGGACATGGAACAACAAAGATATACTCTACAATTGTAGATTGTAATCAGTTGGTTGGTTGAATCAACAGTGGAGTGTGAAGAGTTCAAACTATATCAGTGTGAATTCGATTCTATAAAGACTGTAAACAGAAAAGGTTCCTATGCAATATTGTTAATGGTGAATGCTGATGTAAATTAGACACCAGAAAGATAAGTCTGACAATTGTATGTAATCCTTATTATTGTAATACAAAGTGATTTCTCTTGGTGTGGTGGGTTTTTCTCCTATAAGGGTTTTCCCACGTATATCTGGTGTTCTTGTGTGATTTTCAAACTCTATTTCTGTAATATGTTTCATAGTGCATCTTAACTTGACTGTAATTGTAAATTTTAAAGTGTTTTTGCATTCTTTCTTGAGGTATTGACGTTAGGAGAATTATTTTCCGCATCAAATTTTTCTTACACCTTTAAATCAAGTTGACACAATCTCCATCATGGCAACAAGGGGCCCACCATACTATACGCTGATAATAAAATCCATGTGGTACTTTCCCACAATATCACGATCAATAAAGACCTCACAAATTTTGATCATACGATGGTAGGCAACAGTTGATCTTCAACCATTGACAATCCAATTCATCTAACACAGTCGCTAGCTTTCTCATTAACCATTGAGCATCTTCCCCGCTGAGATCATAACACCTTCACTTATTTGAAACACATGCATCTCACAAATGCTTTAGTAACCTGCTACATCATGTTTTAAAGATGGATTAATCTACCAAAGTATGTCCATCATTCCTTCTACTTCACGAGATGAGACATGTGGCACCCGCCTATGATATTGCGATCAACCAAGACAGTGTGATGGGGTCATTATGGGATGGAGGGGAATGACTGAGATCACATGATGATTGATCAATGGTCATGCAAACTTGTCCCTCTACAAAATAAAAACATTTATTAAAGGAATAATGTGACATCACTAGGCCAACGACAAACAATGACATAAGTTGTCACTTAAATGAGGGAGTGTGAGACCATCCAAGACTTAGGACAAATAAAGTCAAGTGAAAGAAATAAAATAATAAAAAAAGGGGACTAGACCTAGATGAAGCGATGGGACTTAAGATGTTTTAAAACCTTCCAAAAATTAACAGCCAAATAGATCCTTCCTAAGGTGTAAGATAATACTAGGGTTTTACATGAAGACAAAGGTAAAACCCCAACCTTAGGCTTTTTGCAAACACTATGGATAACCAATAATTTGATTCTCCATCACCCCTCTCCCTTCCCCCTCCTAATTCTCTCTCCCTCTCTCTCCCCTTCTTCCCCTCTTCCCCTCTCCCTTCCCCCTCCTAATTCCCTCTCTCTCTCTCTCTCTCAACTCTCTTCCTCCTACCCCCTCTACCTCTCTCAAGTCTCTCTCTCTCTCGCTCACTCCTATGTCTCTCCACTGTACCCTTACCCCTCTACCCTTAACACTTAAATCCTTAAACCCTTTATCCTCTATCTCTCCTCCACTCCCTCCCTCTCTCTCAAGACTCTCCCTCCTACCCCCTCTCCCTCTCTTAGGTCTCTCCCTCCACCACTCTCTATCTCTCTTCCCTCTACCCTTAACCATTAAACCCTCTACCCTCTATCTATATTCCACTCCCTCCCTCCTCTCTCTCTCTCTCACTTCTCTCTCCCCTCTACCATTTTAACTATCTACCTAATGGAACTTCAAAGTTTTATCCTGCCTTATGTCTCTGGTCATCTCTGGTGTTTGGAAAAATCCTAGGGTTGAGGTTTTACTGTTGTCTTCATGTAAAAACCTAGTATTATCTTACGCCTTAGGAAGGATCTATTCGTCCCTTACTTTCTGGAAGGGTTTTTAAAATATCTTAAGTCCCATCGCTTTGTCTAGGTCTAGCCGCCTTTAGTTTTATCATTTTATTTCCTTAGTTTAATTTTATTCTCCTAAGTCTTGGATGGTCTCATACTCCCTCATTTAAGTGACAACTTATGTCATTGTTTGTCGTTGGCCTAGTGATGTCCCCTTATTCTTTTCATAATTTTTCTATTTTGCAAAGGGGATTTGATGTTTTATGACAGTACTAGCATTTGAATTGAAATTATTAATTCAAAATCATGTCTCTCCATTTTACATGCATATCTGAATTTTGAATAAGATAATCAAGGGTTGTCTTGTTCATCTCACTGTTATGGTGTGTATGATTTTTGTTTTGGCTTTAGTTGAATAAATTAATTAAAATGCTTCAATGGGATTGTAGGTGGATATGTTATGTATAAGGATTTGATAAGTAGTATTGGGTTAGAATAGATGTTGATGAAATTGTAAAGCAATGTTCTCCTGGATCTTATATGTTATGTGTTAAATCTGTCATAAACCCTTAAATGTTTATGAATTTGAATCCATCAATGGATATATGGCACTGATCTAAGTTTTACTAATTTGTATGGTTCAGTATTTTGTTTTTCTTTACCTAGCGCTTGCTACAAATTGCAAATCAATGACTATTTTACACTGTGGAATGTGTTGTAGTTATCTCATCTCCAAATAGTTGATATTATTGATGAACAACCAATTCTATTCAGTATTATCCTATTATGTTAAGCTATTAAACGAGATTATCTATTGTTAATGTTGTTTATGATAATGGTGCAGAAGTTGCAAACACATTAAGGGATCACCCTCCTGGGTTTTGTAGACCCCAAAGTGTAAGAGGTCTTTAAAATCCTTGTCAATTGGTCCAGTTCCTTTGAGCTGCCCTTGATTGGAATTGGAAATTCCATAGGTAGATTAGAATACCAAACTGGTTATAGTAAAAACAACCAACACTACCCTTAACCCTTAACCCTCTATCTCTTTCCCCTCTACCCATAACCCTAAACCCTAAACTCTTAACCCTTAAACCCCAAACCCTTAAACCCTCTACCCTCTACCATCTACCATCTACCCTCTCTCTCTCAAGA